>OZ010800.1:169983350-170583350 GCA_963932465.1 Maratus speciosus
GGGGGAGCAGGTAATTTTCAAACTTTTACCAAACCTCTCCTTGACATATCATCGGAAAGGTCCTTTCACCACTCTTTCATATTATGAACCTTTCTCCTCCCAGAGTTGAATTCCGGAAGGGGTTCGGGGGGGGGGGGGGGAGGGGGGGGGAGCGGTGCGGGGGTGACTTTTTTTTTTAAATTGTAGAGATTTCTACAATAAATATCATTAAATGAGGTTTTTTAATGGAGCTCTCCGATAAATATTATTTATTAAATATAAAATTTTAAAAGTGGGGCTGCGTGATTTCCGGGTATATTCTAGGATAAAAGAGGGAACCCACGTGGGAGGGGTAGATTTCAAACTTTTTTTGGACCAGTCATTTGATCTATCATCGGAAAGTTTTCGGTTATCATCGCAAAGTTACTCTTTCATATTATGAACCTTTCTTCTTCCTTCCTTAGTTTGGCGGCTTGAGAGAGGCACTTTTCGAACTTTTTTGAAATCGTAGCGTTTTTAAACATTTTAGATCGGATTTTTTTTACGGAGCCCTCCGATAAATAATTTTTAATATATGAAAATTTCAAAGAGAAGGATGGGCAGGGTATATTTCGGGGGGTGGGGGGGGGGGCACGATAATTGGAATCCTGGGAGTTGGGACTCTTTTCTATCTTTTGCTGACACCCCTCATGTGATATATCATTGGAAAGCTCTGTGACTACTATTTCATTTTATATATCACCCGCGCCCCTCCCCTTACTTTGCCCCCGAGCAGGGGCACTTTACTAAATTTAGCCGACACCTCTCATGTGCCATAACGTTGGAAAGTCCTGTGACCACTTATTCATATTATGCACTTTCCTTGCCCCTCCCTCCTACTTTGCTCCCCGTGGGAGTTCGTTTAATGTATTCCAGTCGAAGACTTTATAAAAATGGGGAAATTAAAGATCCAATCTCAAATGACGTAGAAAAATCAATAAAAAATTTTGATCCCTTTTATCATCCTTTAGTTCATATTTCTGCCACTAGGGGGTGCTTTTGATTCTTATTTCTTTGGCCATTTTGGTGCTAATTGCCGAAAAATTCAAATTTTTGATACTTAAACTCCCCTTACCACTTCATAGCTACTCGCGTTTTTTCAGATTTTTTCAACCAGGGGTACCCTTACAAGACTTTTCCAGTCTTATGGCTCCTTTATAGTTTCCCTTTGGTTTGTTGTTTTTTTATTCCATCTGTTTTCAGTTACCCTATATTTAATAAAATCTGCCTTATATATATGTAAAAACAATGATTTCAATAATCGATTCTAGAACATCTCCTTTGTAGATTCTCGAAAGTAATCTATGACTGTATCGATTGTGTATTTTACGATAACGATTTTTTTCGATTGGTAAATTTTCGAGAATTGCCCATCACTAAGCCCTATCACTACTATGAAATTGTCGGCCAGAATAATAGCTAAGTTTTCCAATAACTGTTTTTAGCTTTTCTCGTTATAATCGATTGTAAAACATCTCGATTGTAGATTCTATGAATTAATCGATGGCTGTATCGATTGTGATTTTTATGATGACGATTTTTCTCGATTGTCGAATTCTCGAGAATCGCCCATCACTAGTTTCAATTCATCATCTTGAGACTTTGCTCTAAATCTTAAAAGAGCTTACCATCTTTTTTTTTTTATCGGCTTCTCTAAAGTTATGGGAAAGCTATCATGATCACCTTTAAGTGGTATTTCTTGCTCTGCACAAAATAAGATTGTTCAATCATTGGTCTGTGGCGTCGCCATCTTACGCGGTCAGTAAAACGAGCTTCTCGCAGGAAGCGATGGAGCCTTTTACTCGGCACGTAAGATCTCGCTTTCTGACCGTGGGTTCTCCGGTTCGATTCCTATCGGCGCCCATCTCCTGCATTGGTGACCTTGGACAAACGAACACGCACCTTCACAAACATCTTCATCTCCTTTCGAGACCAACAGATGGCAGCACTGAAAACACCCCCAGCAGCAAAGCCTGTGAAACGCTCACAGCACGCAACCAGCAATCAAAGCCTGTGAAACTATCACAGCACACAAGCAAAGCCTATGACAACTCTCATAGCACAAAGCCTGTCACGCCGCGCATCTTCAGGGGCACACACATGCACACAGCAGCACGACAGCATCACCTGGCAACCACCAACGCAACACGAGTGCACATCGCTCGTACAACATCAACAAGATGTTCTTCTCACTGGGGGTGGAGTACTGTGGCGTCGCCATCTTGCACGGTCAGTAAAATGAGCTTCTCGCAGGAAGCGATGGAGCTAGCCTTTTGCTCGGCACGTAAGATCTCGCTTTCTGACCGTGGGTTCTCCGGTTCGATTCCTATTGGCGCCCATCTCCTGCAGGTTTAAGAGCTGCTCAGTTTTCTTTTCTTTCTTTTTTTTGGGGGGTGGGGGGGGAAGCTCTTTGGGAATCCAACAGTGAGATAATGTCTTTCTGCTTTCCTACAGAAATCTCAAGAAAATTGTTTGCTAACATAACACACTGTTTGTGATAATCTAATTGCATATGTTTTAAGAAAACATATTTAGCCTTTTCCAATTTCTGAAATATGTATAAAGTAGTCTTCCTGGTTTTTTACGACTTCTTTTACCTAACCCCTCGTGGAAAAACAAAAGGCAAGGTTTACAATGAACATCATCTTGCTTTCAGGAATAAGGAGGAAAGGGAAATCATATTTCTGGATCTTTTATTCTTTTCTCTTGAAAACTTTTCTTTTGTTTCTTCCCTTCAGTCAAAATTGTAAGGTTGTTTAGGTGCTGTTTAAAGTAGGCTGTAAAACGGAATCAAGAATTTTTCTCTTCGTGACATCATCCAAGTCACCTCTAGTTCCACCAATTTCTTTCGGAATGCTAACATCAAAACAATCCTCAATTTCTAAATCGGGACTTGCTTCCAGAGAAAGTTAATATTATTGGAACTGGTTCTATGAAAGTCACTTCAACATTTAGTGCACCCGTGGTGCTGTTTCGTGATTCTGCAAATTAAAAAACGGTACTGAAAACTATTTTTGTTATTTCATGTCATGATACTTTCCAGTTAATTTGAAAGCTCCCATTAACAATCATTAACACTTTTGCTCCCATTTTATCTGGCTAAATAACGAAATACAATACTGTATTTTCCGGCATATAATCCACGGCTCGAAAAATTCCTTATAGGCTGCTATTAAAGTTTTTGCTCCTTTCCCCACAAACCATTTTAACATTGACCACTTTAAGTTTTCATTGAATAGCATAAGATTCAAGTAAATGTTTTATATTTGATTCTTACAGATAACTTATATTCCATGCGCATATGTCACTTACTTCTTCTTAGTCAAATTAATGATACGGAATTACACTTATCGAATTTTACTGTGCATAAAGATAGTGAAAATTGCATTATAAGAAGAACTTATATTTTTAGTGGTAGATGAGAAAAAGAATAATATATCCGAATGAACGGTATAACGAGAGATTTCTGTACCTGTAATTGAATAAATTTATATTTTTATGACTAAAAATGTACGTTAATGCCAATGTAATAAAAGATAAAAACAAGAAAAACTTTCTCAATTTTTATTATCATTAGAGATAACTTTGCAAAGTGTTTTAAACTTTCGGGAGGGGCTTCAGCCCCCTCCCTGGCTACGTGCCTGACTGAGCCCCTATTTAAGTTGAAGACTTGAAATTTTGCATACGTATAGCAGAACACTTGCTATCACATGAAAACTCATAAAATTTTCGTAAAGTCTTATATTATTTACCCACCGTGCTTTAACTTGTGTATTTTAAGCAATTTTTCTAACCTCCCCCCATTGCAACTGGTGGGCACTTTTCCAGGGTTCATACAGAGTTGGGAAGAAAAAATCCAAGGAGTACCCAAAAAATCCAAGAAGTCCAAAAAATTTTAAGGATTTGCCTTTTTTTTTTTGTTGTTGTTGTCGATGTTTTTATGTGCTGCATCGTTATGTGGTATGCACACTCTAATTTTTAATGCCCGATTTGGAGAGAAAAACATTTCAAAAACAAATTTTACTCTATTAGAATCTAATTGTTAGTGCTGAAATTGCACAGTATTCACAATATATTGCTTATTGATTTCGTAAGTTTAAATACAAAATTAATCTACTTTTTTATGCAGTGACCAATGGTCATGTCACAGGGGTGATTCTGTCTAAAAATAAAATTCTGAAATTCACAGCAAATCTTCTGAAAAGTTACACCAGAGAGAGGGGGGGGGGGGGGGGGATCCACTCCCGGCACTAGCTATGGGTTTTCTCCGTGGCTCTGACAAAATCGGCGTTTTTCACGATCTTTTGACAAAATCGGCGTTTTTTCACGATCTTTTGACAAAATTTGTGGGGGTTTTTGGGAGCTTTTGATGAAATTTGTGGGTTTTTTCGCGATCTTTTGACAAAATTTGTGGTTTTTTACGTGCTTTTTTGAGCAATTTGTGGGTTTTTTCGCGATCCTTTGACGAAATTTGCCGTTTTATCGCGATCTTTTGACGAAATTTTTGGGTTTTCGCGATCTTTCGAAAATGTGTAGGTTTTCGTGATCTTTCGAAAATTTGTAGGTTTTTTCGCGATCTTTTGACGAAATTTGTAGGTTTTTTCGCGATCTTTTGACGAAATTTGTGGGTTTTATCGCGATCTTTTGACGAAATTTGCGGGTTTTTTCGCGATCTTTTGACGAAATTTGCGGGTTTTTTCTCGATTCTTTGACAAAATTTGCGTTTTTTCACGATTTCTTGACGAAATTTGCGTTTTCCCCACGATCCTTTGACGAAATTGGCGATTTTTCTGCAAACGATTGACAAAAAAAAATTTTTTTTTTCGGCGACCATGTCCGAATTTTCGGATTGGTGGCCGATTTTTTTAAATTTTCGGAAATGAATGCCTTACATTTTCGGAAAATTCGGACTAGAATCACTGCTAGGTCATATAAATAGAGATTAGTAAAACCCCAAACACTTAATATGTATATTACATACATGATACATCTTTAAAAAAAATTTAAAAGGAAAAAAAAAAAAAAAAAGAATGCTAAATGCAACATACAACAAAAAATACAACAAGTTTTGAATTTATTCTTTTAGAACAGCGGTAATCGCTCTCTTTGAAGGTGAAATTTTGACGAGTTCGCATTTTTTTCGCGATCTTATGATGAAATTCGCGTTTTTTTCGCGATCTATTGGGAGAAATTCGCGATCTTCTGGGTGAAATTCGCGCTTCTTTCGCGATCTTCTGGGAGAAATTCACGTTTTTTCGCGACCTTCTGGGAAAATTCGCTTGTTTCGCGATTTTTAATGGAATTCGCGTTTTATTTCGATTGTTTAACGAATCTGACGTTTTTTTCGCGAACTTTTGATGGAAACCGCGTGTTTTTTGCGATCCTTTGACGAAATTCGTGTGTTTTTCGCGAGATCCTTTGAGGAAATTCGCATGTTTTTCGCGATCCTTTGAGGAAATTCGCGTGTTTTTCGCGATCTTCTGGGGAAATTCGCGTGTTTTTCGCAATCTTTTGATGAAAAACGTGTGTTTCCCGCGATCCTTTGAAGAAATTCATGTGTTTTTCGCGATCTTTTGAGAAAATTCGCCTTTTATGCGATCTTTTGAGGAAATTTGCTTTTTTTCTCGATCTTTAACGAAATTCGCGTTTTTTCGTGATCCTTTGAGTAAATTCGCGTTTTTTCGCTGTCTTAAGAAATTCGCGTCTTTTTAAGAAATCGGAGTTTTCCCGCGATCTGTTGGAGAAATTCGCGTTTTTTCCCGATCCCTTGACAAAATTTATGAATTTCTTCCGCGATCGATTGACGAAATTTGACGGTATTTTTTTGGAATATATTTGAGGAAAACGCGATTTTTCTGAGATTCTTCGCTAAATGCCAAACATCGATAAAATTTAAAATAAAGGTCGGCTAAAGTGTTGAAAAACGGACCTAGTGGGAGCCCTGCTATTAAGATTACCCTACCCAATCAATGTTGTTCTTCAGACGAATGACTTGCATAAAGGATTTACCATGCGTTTTTCAATCACGATTTTTTTCTCCTCGGCAGCAATTTCTCCTGCGTCCGAAGCCGCAATAGAATATAAGGAGTTTCTAAGTAGTGGTTTGCTTATCTAAGTAGTTCTAAGTACTACTTGGGAATGTTTTCATTTCTAAGGAGTGTAAGGAGTCTGTGCGAACCCTGCTTTTCTAACTTTTGCCGACACCACTTTGACCACTCTTTCATACTATGCACATAGCCTTACATATTTCAGTTCCACTTTCTACCACCAGGGGGCGCCTACCCATCTAGGGTGCTACAGACCCGATCCCCTCGACTAATATACCTATGGATAGTTGTAAAGTGGAGTTTCGTTCGGATAGATGTTTGTGTAGAATAGAGTGCGCCCCCCTGGTTGCGAAATGTGGAACTAACAGATTTCGCAAAAGGATAAAGTGTTTTGAAAGGAATATTAAACGAAACCCTCTGTGCGATCTGTGATCACACTTACCCACTTGTTTTTTTTTTACATTTCAGCTATTGATAACTGTTTCATTGATTCCATTTTTTATTTGGTACGCATTATTTACACACCTTTTCTTGTTCATTTATAAAAATAATTTTATAAGTTTTAAAAATATTTCTTGCTCAGAATTTAGACTTTCCTTTTCATGATAAGTTATTATGATGATAATTGTTGCGAACTGCGAGCTTAAACATAAATTAAAAGTCGATAGCTTTAACTTTAATATAATGGACTGTTTATTTTGATTATAAATGCGTGCTCTTTGAGCTGCGACTGCCTTGGCGGCGTACAAACTACTACTGAAGGAATTATGAAACATCTGTGGGAGGGTAAATACTGTGACGTCATAACAACATACAGTGGCGCCAACATACCGCCCCACGTTGAAATAACATTTCAATATTCAATATATAATATCTAAATTTACAATGAATAACATACAATACAATGAAATGCAGAATAGAATAATAATGAATATAACAATGAATAATTAAATATGCTTCAAACATTTGTTTACATAAAGTTTACAATTGAATGGTTATACAGTGTCAAATTTAATGATAATATGTCAGTTTACTGACAAGGCAGCAAGCATAATTTCGATATGCCTCTCTTGAAAATACCATGAGGCGTTTTCACAAGAACCACTCTAACCTTACCATCTGGTCCTTTAACTACTTCCTGAACTCTACCCATTGTCCATCTGCAGGGTGGAAGATTATCCTCCTTTAAAAGGACCATTGAATTAGGAATAATATTATCCTTCTCAAATTGCCATTTATGTCTGGCTTGTAAGTTGTTAAGATAGTCCAATTTCCACTTTCGCCAAATAAATTGGACCATTTTATTTAATCTTTGCCATTGGGACAAATGATTATCACGTTCGCCAGTCAGGTCCGGTTCAGACACACTGTTCAGAGGTCTGCCTATGAGAAAATGGCCTGGAGTTAGAATTTCAAAATCATTGGGGTCAGAAGACATGGGTGTGAGAGGCCGACTGTTTAAAATGCCTTCAATTTGCGTGGTAACTGTTAAAAATTGCTCAAGAGTTAATCGCGAATTTCCTACAGTTCTTTTTAGGTGGTACTTAAACGACTTCACCCCAGCTTCCCACAAACCACCGAAATTGGGTGACCTGGGTGGAATGAAATTCCAGGCGATTTCCTCACTTGTTAAATAATGAGCCAAAACATCTGGGGGGTTTCTAATCATGTTCGCCAAACGTTTTAACTCTGCACTGGCTCCAACAAAATTTTTGGCATTGTCAGTACAAATAGAAAAACTTTTACCTCTCCTACTGAAAAATCTTTTTAAGATTGCTATCATTGCTTCTGAAGTTAAGTCAGTGACCACTTCTAAATGAATCGCTTTTGTTACGAAACAAATAAAAATGGCAACATAACATTTATGATAAATACCCTTCCTTTGACCCTTATATTTTATATAAAACGGGCCACAAAAATCGATCCCTACATTAGTGAATGGCGAACTAGGAGTAATTCTCGCAGAAGGAAGATTTCCCATAATCTGCTCAGTACATTTAGGCTTGTTTTTGAAACAAACTATGCAATCATGAACAATTTTTCTAGCAGTATTTCTACCACCCAATGGCCAAAATTCTTGCCTTACAAGATAAAGTAAAGTTTGGGCTCCAATGTGCAAGTATTTAAGATGAAAATATGTCATTATCAATAAAGTCAATTTGTGATCTTTAGGGAGCAATATTGGAAATTTTTTATCAAAAGATAAATCAGCGTTATTTAATCTACCGCCTACCCTTAACAAATTCTGTTTATCAAGAAAGGGGTGTAAACAACTCACCTGTCCCTTTTTGGTAATTTCTCCCTGTTCAAGGGTTTTTATCTCATAATCGAATGCTTTTACCTGTACCATTTTGACTAAAACAGTCTTTGCGGTTCGAAGTTCCTCTGTTGTGATTGGGCCGCGACGTCGAATGGCATTTTTGGCATTAAATAGGAATCTGAAAATAAAACTTAGAATACGTATTAATTTTAAATAATTGTTACTTAAATTAAGAAAATCATCCACAAAGGAATTTTCAGAAGTGGAAATTAAATTGATATTGTCCATTTTTTTAAGTTCTTGCGCATAAAGTTCGTGCGATAAAATGTCAGTATTGTCACTAGATTCATCAGAAAGTTTATGAAAGTTCAGGGGGCCATCCCACCAAAGATTCATTTTGGAAAGTTCTTGAGGACCTAATCCACGTGATATAATATCTGCTGGATTTAAATGCGATGGGACATGCTTCCAATGATAGTTCTCAGTCAAAGTTTGTATCTTGGATACTCTGTTGGCAATGAATGTTTTTAGTTTGTTTGGCGATGTATTGATCCAAGCAATTGCTATTTTTGAATCGGTGTGCAAATATATATCACTCACTATCATTTTTAGAGATAGACGAATTTTTTCTATAAGTTGAGAGAGAAGAAGGCAAGCTGACAGTTCAAGGCGGGGAATGGAAATTGTCTTTAAAGGAGCTACACGCGATTTACTAGCGATCAGTTTAGTTGATACAGTACTTGTTTCACTTGTGCAATGCATATAAACTACAGCTCCATAAGCTAACTCCGAAGCGTCTGCAAATCCTAGCAACACTAATTCCTGAAAAGAATCGGTTAGAATGTATCTGTCGATTCTGATCTCTTCTATTTGTTTCAGGGACGACACAAAATTTATCCATTCACTTGCAACTGGATTTGGGATTTCATCTTCCCAACCTAATTTCATGACCCACAATTTCTGAAGAAATATCTTTGCTCGTGTAATAATTGGCCCTAGAAGACCTAAAGGGTCATATAGCCTTGCAATGGTGCTTAGCACATCTCGTTTCGTGTATGATGATTTCTCCGTTATTGAAATCTTGAACATAAACTGATCTTCAACGGGTTTCCAGATAACCCCTAGAGTTTTACTTGTTGATTCTTCATTTATGGAAAAGTTATAATCTTGAACTTCCAATGGCTTACTGTTCATTAATTCCCTTGAATTGGAATTCCATTTATGGAGGGACATACCGCATGTTTCTAACATGTTGCATAACTGATGTTGGAGTTCTATAGCTGTATCTAGATCATGTGCGCCTGTCACTATATCATCCATATACACATTTTCCTTTATTACTTCCGCAGCTAAAGGGAATTGCGATGCTTCATCTATGGCTAACTGTTTCAGAGTCCTTATTGCGAGAAATGGTGCGCTAGATGTACCATATGTGACAGTATTCAATCTGTAAATAACAGTTTCTTCATTCTCGTCGGTCTTCCACAAAATTCTCAGAAGGTCGCGTTGAGATGGATCTATTAAAATTTGTCTGAACATTTTTTGAACGTCCGTCGTAAAGGCATACCTATAAACACGAAATCTTGTCATAATTTCAAATATGTCTTCTTTTACTTCTCCTTTCAGCAGACAATCATTGAGACTGAAGCCAGATGTAGTGGCAGCTGATGCATTGAACACCACACGTAATTTAGTTGTGGTTTTGTCTGGCCTGAGAACACCATGATGCGGCAAGTAGTAACATGAGTGATTTTCTGGATGTTCGGAATGAGGGTCTGCAACCTTCTCCATGTGACCTAATTCTAAGTATTCTTGCATAAACTGCTGATACAATGCTTTCATAGTTTTATCCTTAGCTAATCTTTTCCATAACTGATTCAGACGTTTTTTCGCAAGCTCTTTAGAATCACCTAATTTTTCCAAATCCTTGGTTGGCATCTGTACGATGTATCTACCTGCGTCATTTCGTGTATGCGTAGTTTTGTAATGCTCTTCACGGTATTCTTCTTCTCTACTAAGGTTTTTCGAAGTTTCATCAATGGTTTCTAACTTCCAAAACTTTTCTAAACATTCATCAATGCTTTGCGACTGCGAAACAAAACCACAATATTGCATTTGGCTGACAGATTCTATGCTTCCTGTTGCGATGTATCCGAATACTGAATTGCGAAACACTAAATTACTGTTTGGAATGCGAATTTCTCCATCTTTTATTATATGAAAGAAGGATTCAGCGCCGAGCAGCATATCAATTTTGCCAGGAATGCTAAATTTCGGATCTGCTAACTGATGAGGAATTTTTAAGTTATCAATGTTTAAGTTTGTAACTGGGAGGGAATCCGTTATTTTTGAGACAACAAGAAAATCCAAAGACGTTTCAAAAGATCCATTTCCGTTTATAATTTTAGCCTGAATTTTGTGTTTAACGTTCATTTCCTTTCCACCTAAGCCTGAGATGGCGATGTTCAATCGCTTTAGTGGAATTCCCAATCGATTAGCGAATTCTGAAGTCACAATATTGGACATACTTCCAGAGTCCATTATTACACGTGCTTGTAAATAACTTCCAGAACAAGGGTTAAAGACCCAAACTAAAGCAGTGGAGAGAATGACAGATTTATTTCTGTTATTAACGCAAGATAAAGAAGATGATACAGGTGATTTAGTTTCTGTTTGTCCGTAAAACTCATCTGCGTTCGGATTCAATTTATGACCTTGCGCGGTGGGGTTAACTTCATCAACTTTGCTCGGAAAAGAATTGTTTATATTTCTATGGAGTAATGTGTTGTGTCTTGCCTGACAAATGTTGCAGGAACTTTTAGACTTGCAATTAGCAATCGCGTGTTGACTACTTAAGCAGTTGAAACAAAGCTTATTTTTCATTGCTACATCTTTTCTCTGAAAAGCATTTAATTTCAAAAATGCGTCACATTTATATATTGCATGATTTTGCTTACACATTACACAGAAATTAATGGAATTTGTTGACTTAACAAAGAGAGATTTTTGCTTAAAATTACGATCTTGAATTGATTTGGGTTTTACTGCAATGGTTTTACTTATGTTTTCCAAAATTTGAGAACGTTTTTCTAAAAATAAAATTAAATCATCTAACTTTGGAACTTCATTTGAACTTATTGTCATTTCATAATTTTTCCGTGTATCTTTATCCAACTTTTCAAGAATGATATTTAACATTAAAACGTCGGAGAGATTGTTTCTGTTGTAATCTAAAACCTTTAATGCGCGAATGCTTTTTTTAACGCTGTCTACTAGATTTCTTAGATCTTTTGCGGAAGGCTGTGTAATTTTATCTGCATCTAAAAGTGAGTTTATGTGTATTTGTACTATAACTCTTTCATTTTCGTACCTGTCCTTTAACGCTTGAAATAAAGAAGAAAAAGTATCTTCGGTTGTTTGCAAAGCTCTTGCGTCACTTACTAATGCAGCTGATAGATAATGCAGTTTTTGCGCTTCTGACAACTGCTCGTTTGATGTTATAATATTATCAAACTGTAGTTTAAATGTGCTCCATTCTTCAGGTTTTCCGGAAAATTTAGGAAGTGGTATTTCCGGTAACTTAATGTTTAGCGCATTGTTTGTAAGAGTAGGTTTTAATTGATTTTCATTGAGAACCTTACCCACTTCTAAATGCTTAATTTGTTTCTTTATTTTGAATTTAGTTTTTATAATATTTTCACTGTATTCTTCACTAGTGTTAATATCATTTTCATAATCCTTAGGAATGCTTATGGCAGCTTCTATTTCGCTATTTAAGTTTTTTAGCAACTCTTCCTTATCATTTAATTGTTCCAGAATTTCTAAATAGTCATCGGTTTCTTTATTGTCATCATTTATTAACGTTTCAAATTTAGTGATCAATTTGGTAACGGATGTTCTTAAAGCTGCACGTTTCTTTTTTAATTTCTCAAGCGGTTCCATTTTATAAAAAACTTATGCAATAATCAAAAAAGAATAATCAAATATTTCCTACCTTGTTTCACGCAGACGATTTCGTTTTCGCTTTAATCCATTACGGAAGCTTGCGCAATCGAAAGAAGGGGAACTTTTCCTTTCAACTGCAATGTTTTTTCACTATTTCAGACTAAATTCTTTTTTAAAATAAATACCTGAGGCTCGACTTAACCAATGTTGCGAACTGCGAGCTTAAACATAAATTAAAAGTCGATAGCTTTAACTTTAATATAATGGACTGTTTATTTTGATTATAAATGCGTGCTCTTTGAGCTGCGACTGCCTTGGCGGCGTACAAACTACTACTGAAGGAATTATGAAACATCTGTGGGAGGGTAAATACTGTGACGTCATAACAACATACAGTGGCGCCAACAATAATTATTATGAAGATATAAGAGAAGAAAATCCACGAATACACTTTCCATTAAAAAGATCTCTTATCTCGTTACCTCTTTTTTCTACTGCGTTCAAAGTTCTTTTCAAAGAAACAAAACTGAAACCATTAGCCAACTACATGTCAAGGTCATAGGGCGATGTGTCTGAACGTTCGGTCCGAGAAACAGATGGAGTGAATTTGAAATCAAGTATGTTTTTCTTTTAGTTGAGTCTAGGGATAACAAAATTGGATGTTTGTTTTTTAGTTATAAATACGTACCTACTTCAGTGATTTTATTAGGCGCTTCTTTTAAAATAAAGATTATAAACATGAAAAAAAAAGATAATATAAGTATTTTTCTTCAGAACTCTTTGTACGAAACAATTTTTAACCATAGCAACGTAAAAATCAATGTTTAGAAGAAATTCAGTTGGGTCGGGCCGAGATTTTAACAGTTTTCCGGGCCAGGCCAAACTTTTAGCTTTTATGCCGGGCCATTATTTTTTTTTCTTGTACAGGCCAGGCCAATTTGTTCCCCCTATGGATCGGCTACTTCACTCAAGGGAAAACATCCGCTCGCTAATGTTAATCCTATGTAAAAAAAACCCCAATTCCTGGTAATAATTCCAATAGCTGGAAGTGTCTTGAACTATATTAAATATTACTATGGTAACACACTGAATCTTGATGCATCGCTTCTATTTTCGCCATACTACATAATGTTTTTGAGAATATTAAATGTAGCTCAGAAGACAAAAACATATACTGTATATTTCCGTGTATAAGCTGAGTATACGAATTTTAAGTGTAAAATCGTCCAAAATCGGGAACCTGCATATAAGCCGATGTTAAAAAATGGTGATGAAAAATTCAGCGAATGAAAATTTAGCACTTTTTTGTACATGGATTTTTTTTTTTTTTTTTTAATGCGTTACTAAACTGTCGTATTCTGTCTTGGCAAGTTGCCAAATCTGTTTAATTGGGCTCCCCCCATTGTGCTATAACTTGTTCATAAAAACCAAACCTCTTATTTTTGGCTTGAATTACCACAAGAAATGATCGTTTGATCTTTCAAAATGGTTTTATTTTGTTGCATCAATAATGTGATGGATGGAACTGGCGATGCTGCCATTTTTGAAGGAGATAGCAATTGTGAGGATGATGAATTTGACACTGTCGATATTCATAATGATGTACCAATGAACTAAAAAGATTTTTAGGAGTTGCTTGAAAATTCTGATAACGATTTGGGTAGTGGAAGGAGGATTGGTAAGTTTTTTCATTAAAAAAAAAAAATGGCTTTTAAAGTATTTTTAGAATTTTGTAAGTATTTTTTTTTTGCCATGATTTCTTTTTAGAATATCAGTTTTTGAAATTTTCTTAGACTTGTGTATAAGCCGACCTCCCAACATTGGAGCCAAAAAAAAAAAAAAAAAAGCCAAAAAATTCTTGGCTTATACACGGAAATATATGGTATATGAGATGAAAATTGATTTTAAAAAAATCCAAGGGGAAAACAAATGGAAAAAAATACTTTAATTACAATTTCTACAACTGATCATTCAAGTATAGCCATCTTTATTATATTGTCAGTTATTCAGACACAAAACTCACTGAGAATTAAAAAAAAAATTCTATGCCGATTTCATAAAAGTCTTAGTGCATGAACTTCAAGTTATTCTTTTTCATGGCTTTCTTCCTTCAGTTTCAATCCACTAAAAAAGAAACAGTAGAGAATAAAAAAGTACAGTTACAGACTATTTGAAAATTAAAAAATGCATAAAATAAGAGAATTCCCACCTTCCATAAAGTTTTTGTGACTTTCCTCTAGCACCTCTTAAAGATGTCAGCTCATTACTTTCGTCCTTGTCATTATACTGAGTGGTTAAAAATGCCTGTAATTTAAGTAATCAAATTAAAAACAGAAAATAATTCTTCATTTATAAAAAGCACTAAAAAAATTATAGATACAGAAATACATAATAAATTAATGTTTAGATTAGTGAAGATTTTTTTTGCTGTTTTTCTGACACAGCTTACAATTATTTTATTGGATGCGTGTGCTGAGCATAAGACAGTCGCATCTTTTTTTCACTAGACAGGAAACGACACTATACTGTATATATAAAATGAAAATTTCATAACTCCTGTTCAGCAAAACATATTTTTGTGGGCCTTAAATTGCCTTTTAGGTAATTATTGGGAGAAGGTTTTAGTGTAAAACAAATTGTTCTATGTTGCTTAGTTATAGAGTTATGGGAAAACGATCTATAATTAGATGAATCATATTCAGACCTGCCAACCTTTGAAAATGAGAAATCATAGCACACAAAATTAAAATTAATCTAAGGTTAGTTTTTCATGTTTCGCAGCCATCTTTTGACATTCGTAAAAGGAATAAGTTTTCAGTCTTTGAACTCAATAGTAAATTTTTTCCTCTCAAAATTTTTATATGATTTTTAGAGTTTCTTCTTGTTTCGAAGTGTTTGACATTTGTAAAAGGAGCGTCGTTCCAGTTTTTTAGCCCAGTGCAGTAAATTTTGATGAGATTTGCAATTTTTTTCCCCCCCGAGATCATTTTAGGATATTCACAATATTCCCCCCCCCCCCCCACAATCGTAATTCATATTTTTCTATCACGATTCTTTGTTGAAATCCACACTTTTTACCACGAACTTTTGACGAAATTTGTATTTTTTACCGCGATCCTTTGACGAATTTTGCATTTTTTACAACGATCCTTTGACGAAATTAGTGTTTTCTTTCTGCGATCTTTTGGTGAAATATGCATTTTCTTACTGATTTTTCGATGAAATTTGCATGTTCTTACTGATCTTTTGACGAAATTAGCATTTTCTTTCTGCCATATTTTGGGAAAATTCATGGTTTTACAACAATCCTTTGACGAAATTTACTTTCTTTTGCGATCAATTGACGAAATTAATTTTTTTATGCTGTCATTTGTCAAAATTCGCGATAGTTTATTGCGACGCAACCGGTCGGCAAAATTTTTTATATCTTTTCGCAACCAATTAACAAAATTCCCTAATCGTTTCCGCGACCTTTTGATGAAATTTGCAATATTTTTCCCTCGATAGTTTATTGAAATTCGTGATTTTTTGCACAATCATTTGACGAAATTCGCAATTTCTTTCTGAACTCTTAACGAAATTACCGATTTTATCCAGCGACCAATTGAAGATAATCACTATTTATTTCCGAGATCTTTGACGAAATACCCGATATTTTTACACAACCATTTGAAGAAATTCTCATTTTTTACCGTGATTGATTCACAAATTAATTTGGGGAAATTCCATAAAAGAAAATAAATTTGCAGACTTCCAAGAAATTTCAAAATATACTCATAAAAGAAGCATAGGTCTGTGGAAGAATTTGCAGAGGGAAATAATGCACAACATTTTTCATTAAGCAGGACTTTCCTTTTCCGTGTGCAAATCATGAGATTTTGCACACTATTTCAAACCTTGTGTTTCAAAGAACCACCTCTCCCCCCCCCCCCCCCCTCCAGAAATTCTTAAAATGGCACGCCCTGTATCTAAGGAAGGGAATGCACGGATAAATATTTACAGAAACACGATACACTTGTGTTTAATATACATAAAGAGGGTTTTATGTTAAGAAGTTTTGCAGCCCAGATTTTTTTTTCCCCATGAGCCTTTTTTAATACCCAAATTTTCGGACTAATGACCAATTTTTTAAAACTTTCGGAAATGAATACTTTGAAATTTTGGAAATTTCGGAACAGAATCACTCCTGAAATAGATGCTGCGTGGGATAAAAATAGCAACTAGAGACAAAAAAATGTGTTTGTGTTTTTTGCAAAAAATCGTAGTTTAAGACCGATTTTTGTAGCATCGTAGTTTATAGGTCCAAATTGTAGCAACTGTGATTTTTTCGTAGCAGTTGGCAGGTCTGCATATTATGAAAGAATAGCTTTTTAAAATTTTTTTACTGAACAGATTTTGATGGGACTTGCACTATTAATCATATACAGTCAAACCAGGTTAAGAAGCTTATGGGTAATACACATTTTCGCTTAAAGTTATTTCCTTCGCTTATAGTTCTTATAAGCTTATGCAGTCGATATATGCAGCTTTTATATAGTTGATATATGCAGGAGCTTATTCAGTTTTAATCTAAATATATGTAAAAGACACTTCGACCATAAACATGCAAAAAAACTCTAATGTTCATTTAGATCAGGCATGTCAAACACGCGGCCCGCAAGCCACAACTGGCCCGCTGGCAACTTCTTTGTGGCCCCGCCAATCTTTTGGCGGTTTATCCTTGTATAATTCAGTTACAAGTTGCAATTTTCCAACTGAGTGAAAAAGTTGGCAATGAGGCAAAGTGAACAATTAAGCATATATTAACTATGTTTGATAGAAAAATTTTTCTGGTAAATGCAACATAATTTGAAAGAGAAAATGTGTTTCATAAATTAAATTAAATACATAGCGCATAAATACAAGACACAATTTATTAAACAAATTATTTTTTCAACATATGTTTTTTTTTTTTTTTTTTTTTTAAGTTTTTACTTGAAAAAAATCCTGAAGATTAAAAGACATATCTTTGCTAGATTAACATAGCTTGTGTAAAATAATTTTTTTTAAGTTGTTTAATTTAGAAAATCAGATTAAACTTTGTAGATTTGGTTGATAAAAAGTAATGTCAAGTATTTTTTCGAAAAATAAGATAAAATAAACTATGAATTATAATAATAACTTTGGAACTTTACTTGAATATTTGTTTAATATGGCTATGTTTCGTACATACAAATATTGCTGTGTGCAATTCTAATAATATTATCTACTTTGTTTGATGTAGCCCGCGTCTTTGTATGCAATGTTTAATTTGGCCCGCGGCGTTAGACGAGTTGACATGCCTGATTTAGATGATAAGATGTGTAAATAAGGCCAGTTCCTGTGACATTATACAAATCAAGTTTAATATGCAACTTTTGTCCACCCCCTTGAAGTGCGTCTTAACGAGGTTTGACTACATATAAGCTTAAAGTTTCAGAAACTTGTTATTTATCCCTTGTCAAAAAGGTGTTTGTCTGTCTGTTAGCGATAGCTAGGGAAGTCTATTGCATGTACAAAAATTTGGATGAGGATAGACAAAGGCAAGACCTAATGCACCTGAGGTTCAGATTTTTATTTTTTGATAATTAGCCAACATATTATTTAAATGCCATAATGAACATTACAAAATGACACTCTGTCATAATTGTCTGGCCCAAAATGGCACTTCTGAGATTCTTGATGCAGAGAATAGGAAAGTTTAGGAAAAATGTTCCCTTTTATCGCATTTTGAAACTGCTGCATCCTCTTTTCAGATCAAAATATGAAAAAGCACTTATTTCGGGTACTTTCCTCATACTCATGGTGTTATTAGTTTTTTTTTAAATATTACGAGTAAATTTGCCTCTAGAAGGCCAAAAAATCTTTTTTTTTAGAGCATAGGAATAAAGATCTGGAATAAAAGCTTCGGGATTTTGAATGTTATTTATTATCATTTGAAGAACATATCAAAATTTTTTTTATAAAAAACTGTTGAACAAGTTGCGTGGATGGATGTCCTAGTGTGCGTGCCATGCACTTCCAATCAGGAGTTGCCAGAGTTGTTTGTAATCAATTTTCCTTAAAGATTATGAAAGTAGATAATATTGTCAGTAGTGTTCATTCTCGAAAAAAAAGGACAGGGTGCTAGTCACAAAAAGGGCACAGTTGAAGCTGAAAGAGGGCACTTTTTTCAACGAAAAAGGGGCATTGTTTCTTCAGAAAATGTACATCTTCGAAACCAATTTAAGAATATACATTACTACAAACTCATCATTGTTTATACATATATTTAGTAACAGTTAACATAATTTTTCTTTTCTTAAATTGATATGTCAAAGGTCTAGTAAGTAATTCACTTCGCCGCCTTTTCTCCGCCAACATATATGTGTAAAATTATATATATATAGTGTTATGAATATTGAATATAGTTAGGGTTTGCACTTAAAAATAATGTAAATAGTTCAATTAAGCTCTATTCATAAGCTAATATGAGTGTTTGTTGCATTGAAATATCTCAATTTAAGTTAAAACATGAATACATTAAAATGATTCTCATTCTCTCATATTCAAATTCTTCTTCTCATTTTTCACCCCATTGATGATGACCAGGGCTTGGTCGAAAGCGCTCGGGAAGTTTTTTACCATCTGATTATTGGTTTTAATGTTTTAAAACCTGTTAATTGTATTTTTAGCACCTATTTTAGTAATAAAAACTGAGAATCATTTTAATGTATTCATGTTTTAACTTAAAGTATTAAGGTGAATGTGTCGTTTCTCTTACATATAGTTTTCTATATATATTTAATATCTCAATTTGTTGATTTTCTGCAGGCAAGTAAATCCTATTGGATTTTAACATGAGTCTACAAAAATTTGGCGAAATACTGGAAATAGCGCCAAGTTGGTGTCACTTTTGACGACTCATTTTGGTTGCCAAATTTGGCGATATATCGCCAAGTTGGTCACAAACTTGGTGACAGAGCCGTGTCTGCCACCCTTGGTAACCCCCCTTATAGCGTCAGAAAGCTCTGACCAATCAGATGCGCTCCGCGGTATCTATGCAGATTTTCATTGGTCCATTTCCAAAGCGTTACTTTTTTTTATATATAGAAGGAAAAAACTATTAAATTATTAGCCCCATAAACTAGCAGTTTTAAAGGTAAAGCAGAAATTTTAAGCGGTAGTAAAATTTAGATTGGTGACCAATTAATTATTATTACAATAAATCACCAAATACAATTTAAAGATCATAAGCTTTCTGAGCTTGTGGGGAGGGAGAGGCAAGGAGACAAAAGCAATTTTTTTTTTTTTTGGGGGGGGGGGGGGAGGGGAAGAAGGAAGTTGATTATATAATGGATTATTTATCATTAGTAAAAAATTAACAATTAGGACAGAAAAAATATTAAAAAATAAAAGCCTTTAAATTTGGTGTGTTTGATAAGAGGGGGAAGCAGAATTTGGATGATTGGTTATTTATTGTCACAATGAAGTGACAAACAGAGTTGCAAGTACAAAAAAAAAAAAATAGTTTTAAAGATTTTAACCTTCAGAGAGGGTGGAGGGGGGGGGGGAGGGGGAAGAGGATAAAAGGAAAGAAGAGGTTAGATTGGAGGATTGATCATGGAAGACGGTAGTATTCCGAGTGACGCAGCCTTAAGCCTAAAATCGTATCGTATCGTATCGTATCGTAGAATTCGTAGATGGCGGAACTCATATATACAGCTAACTCGACATCAAAGAAATTGCGAAAAGCCGCCTGTTAATAACTCATCAAATATAGGTCCTATTGTTCTGATTTTTTTAAAACAGTCTTATATCTGCAGTCTAATCCTATTCTGAATTTTTTACAATTCTACGTGCAGTATATTTTCAGATCTGTAAACCCATTTTGAAAGCAATTTCGATGGTGTAAGTTTGTCTTTTTTTTTTCTCCGAAACGGTCTAGATTTTTTTAAAAACATTAATATATAAAATGAATCTGTTTTTGACGAAGTGGATAAGACTAACCAAGTATCTAGGAAAACTCTTAATTTTTATGTAATCCGCATGAAAAATTGGACTTCTTAGGATCGCGGATTACATGTTATTCTATGGGCTAGCAGACAGAACGTTGCACATCGGTTTTGCGCGGTTTAGGTCACAGTTAAAAATCTGAATATTGGCAATAAATCTTTTTTTAAACTACAAAAACAGTTTATTATGTGCTTTAAAATACTTAGACTGATTTTTTAAAATGGAGCAGTGTTTTGTAATTATATGTATTTTATTTCATTGTTATTCATAGTAAGTAAACATTTTTTAAGGAGAAAATATTTCACATTTTTAAAAAAATTCTCGTATCGAAATTCGATATTCATCCCAAATTCTCGTATCGAAATGAAAATTCATCGCGTTCGCCATAAGACTTCGCCATGTATCACTACGCGATACGCGAAGTTGACTGAAGAAATAAGAAATATCAAAGATCTTGAAATGGTATTCCAAGGGGAGAAAGTGAGTACAATTTCTAATTATCCAGACAGCATTCTTTGAAACCGATCCTTTCTAATTAGTATAATGTTCTGAATTGTTTTTATTTTCAACAATACTTATAACTGTTTTCCTTACAAAATAACGTTCATGTGTGGCATAGGTATTTCTTGTGATATGTGAGTGTAACACAGATAGATTACTAATTTAATTTTGTGTTTTGAGTTTTCTTTTAAAGAAATTAAACAAAATCTTTCATTTTTAAAGAACGCACAATTTAAATAAAAGGTATGACGAAATCAAAATTAAGATTTCCAATCCCGTTTATAAAATGATTCATTTGCGAATCGTTTCTAATAATATTATAAACGAAAATTGACTTAAAATGACATCTTTTTCGAAATATGGGTATCTTTCGTTTATTTATTTATTTTTTTTATATAACTCTTTTCAGCTTCAAAAATTAAAGCATCGTAGTATTTCATTTTTATAAAATTTAACCTAAAGGGGAAAAAAAAAATCTTATTGCCGTTTATCTCTGTAACAAAAGAAAAACAGAAAAAAAAAACAAACCTGAAGCATTTCTTTTAGGCTAATTGATTACAGCCATGGGTGCAAGACCTTCAGTCTTGGACATATTTTTGACTGGTAGTAAATTCTACTTTATGTAGTACTTAAATTATCACGATTAGCTCAAAATGAACCATTTTATCCTGACTGGTTGTTTTGAGCCCCTAAAAGTAAAAATTTTCATCATGATACTTTTCCTTATTTAGTAATTAAAGTTTATAGATAAATAAGATAAAACAGCTTTTTTGCAAAAGTAAGATTTTGTTTAATTTTAAAGTTAATATGCTTAAAAGAAAGCTTTAAATAATTTACTTTTAAAAAATATAAAAGTAGCCAGCTCCCTTATATGGTATTTGTGGTAATGAAGTATAATTGTAAATAAGAACAATTCAGAACATGTTACGATTTAGAAAGATTGGTTTCACAAAATTTCATTAGCAGCTGCATTGTAGCTGTCATGATAATTAGACTTTGTATAAACTAATAAAGTGATTACTCAGTAACCATTTCAATTAATATATTAATCTGACTCGCATCTTAAATTAAATATTAAGTTTTTATTCTGCTTTCATTAAACCATTCACTATTCTTTAACATTCCGCATATTCTGACTACAAAAACTCTTTTTATCAATTCCTCCTGTACACTGGAGGGTTGCCGTGCCACTTACAGAGTAGCGCACTTATCGCCTCGTTGTGCAATAGCATTTGAAAGATCACCACACTAACATAAAAAAGTAGCAATAAAAGAAAAACAAAATTAATCAGTTGATTGTAAAAAACCCGCTCCATTCTCGGTCGGGGGAGGAACATCACAAGAAATAAAAACCCTCGCGAAATTTGACAGTATGGTCAGGGGGGGGGGGGGGGAATCCAAAACTTCATCAAAATAGTTGTAACTTTTCTAATAAATATGTTACATATAACATATGGTAGTAATAGTTGGTATATCTGATGAAAATACAAATATTTTTTTTTAAATGAACTATTTAATGATTTTTTTATCCCTATTACTGTATTGGATTAATAGTAGTTTAAGAGCCATAATTTTATATAGTAAAATCCTTAAAAGCACTCTGCTAGCAGTCCTTGTTCAATCACAAAAGCCTGCCACTAAAAAATTTTAATGCAGAAGATGTAATGTATTTCTCAGATAAAAACAATGAATTTTGCAGTTAAGAAGCACATGTATTTTACAAATATTGCTATTTCTTGGAACACTAAATATGATACATTATCGCCTTTAACACATTATTTTGGAGTAATGAAAACATTGTTATTATATTAAAATTTTTTGTAAATGAGTGTTATAATCAGAGCAGCTCATGACAGGTTTTTCTTGCAGCACTAAAATACATGCTTTCCAAAAGTTTTTCTTTTTTTAATAAATTTTTGCTTTATTTAATGGAAGAAAATTCTGCTAAAAATAAGGCAAAGATTTCATTATTAAAAATAGTGAAAAAGAATAAATTGGCCAGCCGTAAATTGGCCATTTAGTGTTCCCAAAACTGTCAGTCATGAGTTACCACTGTTTATAATGATTTTGCCCAGGCATATTTGGATGTTATATTTCAAGGTAATATCTTTAAGGTAATTTAATAATGTGTGATCTATACCTATTATGTAAAATTTTATAATTTGCACATTTTCTGGTTCCAAGGACAAAGAATGTAATTTAAAGCATGTATACGAAGTAAATTTAATGATGTATGAAATATGATCAATATGATGCAAAATTCTATAATACGCACAACTTCTCATACCAAGGTGTGCATTATAAAGATCTTCTACTGTATTCATATGTAGTTCACACATCAAAAACCTTAAAGATTTAGTATCTGTAAGAGGACATTATTACAACTTTATAATTTTTTCATTCTGTAGCACAAATTACTCAGCTTAGAATTTGCCAATCAAAACATTGCCATCTTGATTTTTTTCCACTGTCTTTATTTACCTCAGAAGTGATTAAGATTTTTTTATATTGCAAATCCTAAAGGTTATAATAGCAAAAAAGCATCTTTAAGGATGGGGTGAGCGACCTTGGGGATGAGCGACCGGTATACTTGGCCACTTAAGGTGTTCAGAATCCTTCATTATTCTCACCACTTATTTTTAATTGTAAAGTTTACCTTCTTTAATGGGAGCATTTCTGTGATTCAATTACAGAAAATTTTCTGTTTTTAAAAACCTGTAGTAAAAGGTTAAAAATTAACCAAAGGGCTCTTATCGCGAAGGGGTTAAACATCTTGAATTACAGTGAACTTTAATAACCCTTGGCTTTAATTGCCAGTACTCTTCCAATTGAGCTATCTGTACGACAGCCCAGCCAACACAATATTCGCCCAGAACAACTATTATCATGACATCAATTGATTGTGTGAAAAATAATTAAAAGTGTACATGGTTATATATTTTATTATTAAGCAACAGACTTTGCAGATCCGATTTTCTACAAAGCTTTAAAGATTGAAATCTCTAGGCTGGAGGAATGGGAAAGTGGTAATTTTGAGGAATAGGAAGATAATTTATATAGAAGAATTTTCTGTATAAAAATAAAGATTTAAATTTTTTTAATGTTGGGGAGTAGGGGGAGGGAGAAGAGGTGAAATGTACAGTCGTGGAAAAAAAAAAAGTAAACACCCTCTATTAACTCCTTAACAAATTATTATCGTAGACGAAAGTTATTGGTACCGAACGATTGGAAATAAAGTCTATTTTTAAATGATGTATATAAAATTTGCTTAGGGGGCCATCTACATATTAAAACAAATCCAAACTTCATTTTTTTTCAATGGCAATACCCAATTTTAACGAGATATTTCAAATCTTCGGTTCAAACTATGCCTAGGCACCAAATTTCAAGTCATTTGAATAATAAGTTTTTGAATTATAAACATTCAAAATTTAGTGCTTCTAATGTTAAATTACATTTTCATATTTTTATTCATATCTCCTGAAATTATGCTCCTAATGTGCTAATTTTTTGTGTAGCAGTAATACTAACATACCCAAACATAAATACGTTGAATTTGCAATTTTTATAATTTTGTGATATGAATTATGAAATTAATATTCGAAAAAATTATGAATTGTAACCTAAAATTTTTTTGATGGATTTAGATTTATTAAGTCCTGCTTTATAGAAATCCAAAATTTCACATTTTTCTTCCAAATAGTTTTCAAATTATGCTTAAAAAACGGTAAAAAGATGGTTTAAGGGGCCGTCTATGATAGAAGTGACTAGATATTTTGAAATGTCTTACGCTGTCCTGTAATCTAGCAGACTTCATTGACTGCTTGAGTGACGCTTAAGGTGCCTTGATCAAGAAGAGGGCTCTCGGTTAACAATCGAGTACCGAACTTCAATTTGGATACAGCCCTTAAAATAAGCTTCTTTTAAAATAATTAATTTCTCGGGAACGTATAGTACGATTTGCATAAAAATTTGTTTGTAGGCTAATTAAATCGTGTAGAATTCATTTATGCTGTAAGAATTGTGTACTGCTATTGAAAAAAACAAAGTTATGGTTCGTTTTAATATGTAGATGACCCCTTAAGCAAATTTTATATACATCATTTAAAAGTAGACTTTATTTCCAATCGTTCGGTACCAGGTACTTTCTTCTACGGTAATTTGTTGAGGAGTTAGTAGGGGGTGTTTACTTTTTTTTTTTTCATGACTGTACGTTAGGGAAGTTAGTGCTTATTTATTTATTTATGTCAGTGAGCAACAAATGTTGCAGATTTTTTTTTTTTTTTTTTTTTTTCAAACTAATTTTTGAAAGATTTTATTATTTAGGTAAGCTGGAGAGGTGGGTGCAAAAGCAGAAGTGGAATCTTCGGAGCTCAGGGGATTATTTTATATGATTTATTATTATCGTTAATAAAGAATTTTAAATAGGGATGGTGAAAGATTATTTTATATAAAATTAAAGAATGTTTAATTTTTTTGCACTAGGAATGAGAAAAGGGAGAAGCAGAAATTTGTAGTTTTGGATTTAATATAAATATATGTAATTACTTTTATAAGTGATCGATGATTGTTATATATATATATATATATATATAAAGGTTTAAAGAGTAATATTTCTTGCTATTTTTCTTAACAAAGTAATTTTTTTATATAGTAAAATTTAACATAGCTTTTTATATCTCTGAAACAAACCAACCGAAATACCCTCTAAACATGCATGTTGTACATTACTTTCATATCTTACCAAAGAGTTCTTATAAAAATCTCATTGCACGGTGCTCTTTAAAATTAAGTATGATCATCCTTTTTTGCGGGAGGGAGGGGGGAGAGATTGAAGATGAATTGAAATCCTGACTATGAATTCTTTGTATTGGTCTTTAATTTTTTTTGTGTGTGTTTATTGTTTTATTTATATTTTTCAATAACCTCAAAAAAGTAATGATATCAATACAAAAACCCTTAACGGGTTAAAAGTTTGTGACGCAGCACTTTATCTTATGCTCTAAGAATTTTAAATATGGAACTTAAAAATAATGATATCAAATTTTGAGTGACGCTATGTTATTAATTATAATCTCTCAATATATTATTTATTTCATCTTTTTATTTTTTTATAATCGCATGTGCGAAAATTATGTTCAATTTAAAAAAATGTATAAAAGTTTATTCATTGATGCTTTAACATTTACACCTCTCATAAATTCCAAGTATTAGTTTTAAAAGATATGATATCAAAATTTTAGTGACGCTTTGATTTGGCTTTAAACGATTTGTTTTAAAATTAAATTTAAATTATTTTTGTTTTGGCTAAGATATATATGCACACATCTAAATAATAGTTTTAATTTTCCAATATACTTTAAATATGTCACTTTCACTGAATTTATATAATGCATTTAAATGTATTTATTTGAATAAATTGATTTATCCTTTGTCCAATGCTGTTAAAAATTTAAAATAAGATTTGCGTAAATAATTTTTTTGCGTCATTGTATCCAAACTAAGTGAAATGTATTCAAATGGATACTATGAGGCAAAAAAATTATTTACGCAAATCTTATTTTAAATTTTTAACAGCATTGGACAAAGGATAAATCAATTTATTCAAATAAATACATTTAAATGCATTATATAAATTCAGTGAAAGTGACATATTTAAAGTATATTGGAAAATTAAAACTATTATTTAGATGTGTGCATATATATCTTAGCCAAAACAAAAATAATTTAAATTTAATTTTAAAACAAATCGTTTAAAGCCAAATCAAAGCGTCACTAAAATTTTGATATCATATCTTTTAAAACTAATACTTGGAATTTATGAGAGGTGTAAATGTTAAAGCATCAATGAATAAACTTTTATACATTTTTTTAAATTGAACATAATTTTCGCACATGCGATTATAAAAAAATAAAAAGATGAAATAAATAATATATTGAGAGATTATAATTAATAACATAGCGTCACTCAAAATTTGATATCATTATTTTTAAGTTCCATATTTAAAATTCTTAGAGCATAAGATAAAGTGCTGCGTCACAAACTTTTAACCCGTTAAGGGTTTTTGTATTGATTATTTATACTTTGCATTATTACAATACTTTATATTTACACATTTTTTTACTTAGTAAAATTTACAATAAAATCGAAAAAATTGTAATATTTTAAGAGTTAAAATGTTTTTATAATAACAAACAAAACAGAAAAAGTAATAAAGTAAATAATTTTAAATATTTAACTGAATTGTGAGGCTGATTAACCCTTTATGTCCCAGCGGTACTTTAAAGTAGTACCATTAAAATAACTTGTTGTAAAATTAATTTAATAGATCGATCAATAGCAATACCGTTAAGAATGAGTTATAGATACTTTAACTATTATCTTGTTCCAAAAGGATTATTAGTTGCACAAAACAAAAACATTTTTAAATGGATGATTTTTGTCTTTGCATCTTTCCAGCTTTTTTTATGTTGAAAGATCGGGGGTTAAAAGTTCCAATTTGGATATATTTCTATTGTAAGAACATTATATTTGTACATTTCCTAATTCTGCAAAATAGTAAAAAAAAAATATTTTAAATAAAACATTTGAGTGGAGTTGCACAAAATTCCTATAAATTCAAATTTAAGTAATTAATTTTAATTGGCAAAATTCTTCTAAAATTTATTAAATGATTGTGTAAATCTCTTCTAATGCAGTTTCAAAAATTCACGAAAAATGCTTTAGATGATGAAATTTTCACCAATTCATAATTTGGGACATAAAGGATAAAGATATAAAGGGAGGAAACGAAATTTCAGAAGGGGTGGGGTTGGGAGGATAAATACATAGAAAAAAAAAATCAGAAATCTGCTAAAATGTTGAAGTTTGTATCCCAAATTAACAAATAATGGAAAAGTATAAGCGAGGATTTTTTGAAGATTTTGCATAAAAATATGGGCTAGAAATTACCAAAATTTTTTTGTATAGAGCAAAACAGCTTACCAAATATATGAATGCATTACCATTCCAAAATGTATTTTTATTTGTTTAACTGGCTCACTCGTCCGACGTTGCCTAAGCCCGTATAAAAATTGCTGCATGATTTCCAAATAAACGTTATTGAAAAGAGAACACAATTTACTATATTGAGCTTAAAGTTTAAAACAGATCATTTTTTTTTACTAGTGTGGGGAAAATCACCGTGAAACTTTAAAACCCACAAAAAATCTATTCAAAAATCGCAGATGACAAAATTTAGTACAGTAGGCTGAAACAATGCAACCAGAATTCTTTCACAAATGTAAAAAAAAAAAAAAATCGGTGTGGAACATGAAAAATTGCTAAAAATTCAGAAATCACGGAAGATATAATGTACTATATTACGCTAAACGTTTAAACCGAATTCCTTTTACAAATGTAAAAAAAAAAAAAAAAATGCAGCATAATGCAAAATAATACTAAAAATCGCAGTGAAAATAACAATAAAGTCGAAAAACTTAAAGATTGAAGAACAAAAGTTAGTGTATTAGGTAGTTTGAAACCTAATTCTTTTTACAAGTATAAAAAAAAACAGCTCAATGTGAAAAAAAAAACAGTAAAATCGCATTTGAAATTACTAAAAAATCAAAAATAGCACAGGACAAAACTTACCATATTAGGGTAAAAGTTTAAAACCGAATTCCTTTAACAAATGTGAAAAAAAATCAAACAAGTGGGTAAGTGTGATCACAGATCACACAGAGGGTTTCATTTAATATTTCTTTCAAAATACTTTATCCTTTTGAAAAATCTGTTAGTTCCACATTTCGCAACCAGGGGCGCACTCTATTCTAAACAAACCTCTATCCGAACGAAACTCCATTTTACATACTATTCGTAGATATATTAGTCGGGGGGATTGGGCCCATAGCACCCGAGATAAGTAGGCGCCCCTGGTGGAAAAAAGTGGAACTAAAATATGTAAGGGTATGGTGCATAATATGAAAGAATGGTCAAAGGAGTGTCGGCAAAAGTTGAAAAGGTGCTCCCCGGTGAAAAGGGCGGAGGTTAGAAAAATTGCTTAAAATACACAAGTTAGAGCCCGGAGGAGTAAATAATATAAGACTTTTTGAAAAATTTATGATTTGTCGTGCGGTCTGGGGTATTCAGCTATACGTATGCAAAAATTCATGTCTCCAACTTAATTAGGGACTCTCTTAGAAAGAATTGCTTAAAATACATATGTGGTAGCTCAAAGGGTTAAACGTAAGACTTTTTCAAGATTTTATGATTTGTTGCCTGGCCTCAGGTGTTCTGCTATAGGTATGCAAAATTTCAAATCTCCAATTTAATAAAGGGCTCAGTTAGAAAGAATTGCTTAAAATACGCATGTGGGAGCCCAAAGGGTTAAATGTACGACTTTTTCAAAATTTTATGATTTGTCGCATGATGGTGTTCAGTTATAAGTATGCAAAATTTCACGCCTTCAACCTAATTAGGGGCTCACTTAGAAAGAATTGTTTAAAACACACATGTGGGAACCCAAACGGTTAAATGTATGACTTTTTCAAAATTTTATTGTTTGTCGTTTGATGTGAGTTGTTCAGCTATAAGTATGCAAAATTTCACGATTTTGTATACTTATGCACAAAATTTTGAAAGAATTGTTTAAAATACACATGGGGGATCCCCAAAGGGTTAAATTTACGACTTTTTGAAAATTTTATAGTTTGTCGTTTGATGTGAGGTGTCCAGCTATAAGTATGCAAAATTTCAGGCCTCCAACCTAAATAGAGGGTGACTCAGAAAGAATTGTTTAAAATACACATGTAGGAGCCCAAAGGGTTAAATGTACAACTTTTTCAAAATTTTATGATTTGTCGTTTGATCTGAGATGTCCAGCTATAAGTATGCAAAATTTCAAGTCTCCAACATATATAGTTTCTGAGAACGGGCTCTGTGACAGACAGACAGACAGACAGACAGACAGAGGAGCGAGACGAATAGGGTTTCGTCAGATGAACAAAACCCTGAAAACACTGCAAATCGCTAAAAATTCAGAAGAGGACAGAACTTACTATATACTAAAGTTTTACTTACTAAAGTTTGAAATTTAATTCCTTTTAAAAATGTCAAAAAATCGCAAAAAAGCTGAAAATCTCAGTAGAAATCAGATAAAAAATAGCTAAAAATTCAAAGAGAAAAATATTTATGTGGATATATATGTGTATGTATATATAACACTGGCGCCCGGCTAACCGAAAGGTACCTTTTTTTTCTAAGTGTTATGACCCAACGGTACTTTCAAGTACCATTTTAAGTAATTACCCTTAATTAACAAAAAAATAACAAATCTTTTATTTTTAATGTTAATTTAAATTTTTATTTCTTCTAATGTATCATAGTAAAGCAAGGTAAAAAAGTTTCAAAGAAGTAGTTTTTTAAATTCATAATTTGGGATATAAAGTGAGTGTTAACTTTATATTGCAAAGATGTTTATTATCCTAAGTTTTCAGAATTTTTTAGTCAGTCCCTTTTAAGATATTAATTAGCGAAAACTGCCAAAAACAGATTAAACACAGTTTTTGATGAGCTGTACAAAAAGAAAAAGAAAAGGTTTTCAGGATTGAAATTTATAAAAATAACTATAGATAAGAGATCTGTCTAAGAAAAAAATATTTAAGGTGAATCTGATCTCCTTCACAAAAAATAATGGCAGCGAAATGTGGTGTTTGACCTTTTATTTCTCCAGTTTTTAAGCATGTGTTTGGTCTAGATCCTTAAGTCTAATGAAAATTTTAAAATTACATAAAATGTCAACAGTTTTATACTGAACATTTTGGTTTTTGATTGATCTTTATAGGTAGAAAAATAAAGCAGTTAAAGCATTTTCTGTAAAACACGTTTTTAGCCTAAAAATGGCGATGTAGCTAGCTTGTTAAAACTGGCCACCTCCAAAAAACTATATGATCAAAAATTTTTTTAATTATGTTTTTAAACTCAGAAAACTGTGAAGAAAACTTGGTTAAAAGATAGGGGGAATTAAAAATGTCGAGCGACACCACCTGGGGAATTTGACCCCTATGCCAAATTCCAGGCAGAGACTGGTGATACAAACTGTATCACCATAAATCATGATTTTAGAACATTTTTTGACACCTGTACTCTATGAAATTTTGAATTTTTAGAAACTGTTCTGGGAAAGTATTTACATTTCTAAAGCAACAGCCATGCCAAGTTTTAAGTTTCTAGCCCTAATAATCCTAAATAAATTGTAATTTAGAATATTTTCTGCTCATTTCCCCCCTTTTATTTTTTTAGAAACTGTTCAATAGCAAGAATTTACATCTTAAAAGTTACTATCACACTAAACTTTAAATTTCTAGCTCAAACAGTATCACAAAAATCACAATTTTAGAATTTTCTTTGCTCTTGCCCTCCCCCCCACCCCCTTGGGCATTGTTTTACCGACCTAAATTATAGCCTATGTTGGAGCAGAGATGGTTACCAGCATTTTGCCACCATTATTTTTTAAATTGGTTCAATAGTTCCAGAGAAACCCTACAAACATTATTCTTTATAATATTAGCACAGTATAATTAATATTTGTTTTTCTCTTGATTTTTATATAAAATACTCACTATGTATAGTGTATACTTAGGTTTTGACGCTTGTTTTGTGTTTGATCAATGAGCGTTCCCTGCTAATGGATAAATTTACCAGTGGCGAAGCGTCCAGTCATCGGATTTGGCGATGACCATAGGAAAATAACGGCAACATAAAACATTTAAATTTTTTACAAGCACATTTTAAAATGTTTTTTTTTCTTTTTTTTTTTTTTTTTAAGATTTTATGTGTAACATGAAGTGATAATAGTGTATTTTAGTGCTGCCATCTATCAGTTTTAAAACGACACGGCTAAAACATAAAGGGTAAATAGTATCTCTCGTCTACGGCTAAAAAGGATGTGTCCAGATTTGTGAATCTCTTTACAGCATGCCCACTCACCCTCTCAGCACCCCGCAACCAATCAAGCGACACACTTTTCCAAAACATATCGGGTCTAGTCACCGCTAATTTGAGCGAATCCACTTGAAAAGGAACATTTCTTTTTGTATTGCTTTTTCCATTTTGAATATTATTCCAATGAACATAGCATTATTGTAATAGATTTAATTTTATAAAATAGTACAAAATACTCTATTCTATTGAGTAATGTTGTGTTCATCTTAAAATTATTTGACTAATTTAAATTATTTCTATTATTTCATTACACTTAAATAAAAGATTTTTTATTAATTGGAACAGAAATCATTGCTTTAAAATGTTTTTTACATACCTGTACTGTTAGAATATTATAAATCTTAGGTTATATATTTCTGATTACAGCATATTTCCGATTCATAAGTACAAAAACACATATTTATTTAATTTGTTTAATTTTTGGTAACGCACCAAATGATGAAAAATAATTATGGAAATATATGAAGATTGTCTTAATTTTTGTGGAAGTGGCATTTAATTATTTAAAAACATCATAACTATTTTTAAATCATTAAATAAATATTTTTTGCATACTATTTATTCTGAAAGTTATATAATTCAAAGTAAAATTATGCATTAAGAAGAGTTAAAGAACTTTACCTATTGCAATTTTGACAAGTACCTTAATATTTAAAAAATATCAAGCTAATACTTCAATGCAAATATTTTTTACAATATTTTGTTTCATTAGAAAAATGTGTAATCTATTTGATTGGTTCAACGACATTTTTAAAGTAACAAAATTTTATTTTTTGAAGAAGTAAATTATTTAACTATTGGTTACAATTTAAATTCATATATATTTTTAAAAGTCATTATAATATATATTAATTATTATTAAAGCTATGTTATTTCTCAAATAAAAGCAAGCTGTTTGTATCGTCTAGATTTGAGAATGTCTTTAATTGTGAAGAAAGGGTGGCTTTGCACATCCCTTAAAAAATTTGCAGACTGCAATTGTCGAAGTTAAAAAAATATGTTTTCTGTTAGATATTTTACAAGATCCAGTTACAAGAGTCAAAACAGACTGTGCGGTTGTCATATTTTACTTAAAGTACTTGATTAGTCGTGACTGTTCTTGTCTAAGTTTACAAATAATGTTTGGATATAAACTGAATTTTCGAATCTGAAGGATCTAAAACATCCATACAATCAAATCATTAAAAACATTTGCGAAGTTTTCAAATGCTTAATTGTTTGATGTGACCTGTTTATTAGCAATTTACTACTATTTCGTGAAGAGGCGGATTCATGGAGGTTTTGAGGATGAGAGAAACATTATTTAATAAGGGTAATTAGTAATGACATAAAAAAATGTGCATCTTTTAAGTAGATGGGATCCAGTACGAAAGGGACATTTTGATACGGCTACAGATTTTGAAGGCATCTTGAATGACATTCAAAATTACCTTACTTCTACTGTTAATGAACTGGTTAATAACACTATTCTACAAGAAGTTAACCATTTCAACATCCATGTTAATATTAAAGAAATAAAATAAAATTTGCTTAACTTTTGTTTTCTTATGAAAATTAATTTAAAAAAATCTTTTAATGAACAGAACATGTGGAAATTATTAATAGGCTAGGATGACTAAATGTCCTCTAAATTCAAGGGCGGCCTCAAATTTGTGGACTGTAGAGTTCCTCACTCAGCTTCCATAGTTATTGATTTAAAACACGTATAACATTAAAAAAAAAAAGCCATAAAATTAGTGAGACTAAAAAAGTTAAAGATTAAAAATTTACAAACTTTAAAATTATGACAACTTTTAAAAAGTTCTGTTATAAATTTTGACCATCCTATTATAGGGAGAGGAGAGGGGAGAGGAACTGTAAGGTTGTGAACTAGCGATGACCATCACAAAATGTCACGCCTCGCCACTGAAATTTACATATAGTAATTATGTACTGCAGGGTTGTCCAATAACTTTGAAGGTTTTCCTGGTGCATCTTTGAATGTTTCCTGTTACTATTTCTTTTTTAAATAAAGAAAACTTTCTTAAAGGATAGCTTCTAAAAAATCAATAATATTTACACCCTTCTTTTTATTATAGGTGCGATTAAGGTTTCTGGCTCCTTTCCTTATAAATATTTTGAAACAGTTCCCCCTCTCATAATTCTATATTTATTAGGATTTATTGTCATTTTATAAATTATTTTTATATAGAATTAGTGAATCTTAAGATCTTTATCGGTAGAAGAATGTGCATTGTATCAACTGAAAGGTTGGACATGGACAGGCCTGATATACTGTAACAATATATTTAGCTTTCGATAAAAGTACGCCAGTTTCGTTATGAAAGTTTATGGAATATGTGTATATTTTAAACACTCAAGAAAATAGGAGAAATATTTTAATGTAAGGGAGATAGTGTCAAAATAAGGCGATATACCTTGAAGAAAGGGAGACTTGATAGGTATGCATTAACTACTTTTAAGTGGATGTTCTTCAAACTAACACCATAGTAAAAATGTAAATCAGCGGCTCTTAAACTCTGGTCCACAGATCCCGAGGAAGCCCTCAGCATGTCTTCAGGGGGTCCATGAAAACTTTGTCCTCAATGTAAAACATTTCATTTATTTTAGAAACTGAGAGAAATCATGTGAGAAAAATGTTATGATTTGTGAGTAAACGAATGAGAGATGTCATCAAAATTGTATATAGTAAGAATATTATTAAAAAATACAATAAAATTAGTGTACATATATCTGTTAGTTTATGTACCCTCTTATTAGATATTTTAAAGGATACTGATAAATTCCATCTTTAATATTGGGGGTCCATGAAGACTGAGGAAATATGAAAAAGGGTCTGTGGTATGTTCAAGAATCACTTATACGGATAACTTAATTTTTCAAAATAAAAATACTAAAATGAGTAACAAGTTAAGCAGATCATCCCAAAACATATTGCCTTTTGTTACTTTCACGGCAATTATAAAAAAGATCATAATGATAAAGTTAATATACTTGTATTTGCTGAATGACATCTCTCTGCATTTCAACAGCCATGTGGTGGACATCATGATCTGAACTGTTGTACATGACTGCATTTTGAAACATGAGCAGCATGTCTCTGTGTACTTCAGCAGTTGTCTTTACAACACCATTGTCAACATTCTTCTTCAGTAGTGATAAATCCATTGGTCTGAAAAAAAAAAAATTCCAAATAAATCATGCAATTTTCATTTAACCTACATTGTAAACATAAAATAAATTTAATAATATATATATATTTAAGTATTGCGTGGCAGCGCAATACTTATTTATTTCCAGTGTCACTTCTCAGTGTTAATTTAACATAGAAAAGCCTATGGAGGTCATAACTTTTACATTTTTTTCTTCTCACCTTTTAGTCCCTGATGCCACAATTTTTTTATTCTTAGTAATTTTAATGATTGTGTAAATTCAAAGTACGAAAATCTTTGTCTGACGTCAGGGTCAAAACAGATGATAAAATGCCTTTGCATATGTGTGAATTATAATGCAGAGAGTAACATAGCTTAAGCTTTATTTATATTATTCAAATATTTTTCTTAATAATTCCAAATTTCATGTTTTTCATTCAGAATCCATGGACATTTTTACTGTAAAATTTAACATTTTTTTCTATTGTTGCAAAAAATTCAAAAGGCGTAATAATAATTTATCTACATACATTAATTTTCAGTTAAATTATTTCCACGTGAAAAATGTAAAATGAAATATTTTTATTACGAATTAAAAAGATGACTATGACATCATACAGGAAATGAAACTGATATTTTCAAACATTTGTTAGTAATACAAGAAGCAGGGCTCCTAAATGGTCCGCCAACTGAATACCAATATTATTTTAGAAAAATTTTCTTTTTAGATTTTTCTTACAAACCGCCCGGAATCACCTTTGAAAGTTAATTCTAGCATAAACCTACCATAAAATTTTCTGTTAAAATTTATTGGTAATCAGTTGGCTGAACATTTGGGAGCCCTGAAGAAGCATTAATAAGAGTAAATGCAGAAAGCAGGTTATGACGTATTTCACCGATACTGATTTTTAAGCATGAATATCAATTACTAGCAAACCCCGTGGCTTTGCTCGCATAATAGTTGAAATATGCCAAGTGATATTTGCATAACTATTTTTCAATTCCTAGTATTAGTTCACACTCTCCCTTTATTTATTTATTTATTTATTTATATATATATATCTTGTTCAAATTTTCAATCGTTAATAAAATACTTATTATTCATCCTATCAAGTTGAAATAATTTTTTTTAAACTTGTAATGGATGACAATTGATGTTAATACAGTTTTTTCAAATATTAACTTTTAATTAAATAATTTTTCAAAAATTAAATTTTAATTAATTAATTTTAGTTTTACATGGGAGGCAAAATGGTGACCATTGGTTATTGAAGCATTTAATGCATCTTCATATCTATAAGGAGGGTTCCCATAGAGGGGACCCTGTTATGTTGCCAAATACCGCCAAGTTTGTTGCCAACTTGGCGATATACTGCCAAATTTGGCAACCAAAATGAGTCGCCAACTTGGCGATATCTCTAATATTTCACCAAATTCCCATAGACTTCCATTGTAAACCTACTTGCTTATAGAAAATCAACAAATTGAGATATTTTAATGCAACAAAAACTAATATTAGCTTAAGGGATTATATTAAATTTTTCTTTGATGACCTAAGTACGAACTGACTTTAAAAACAAAATTTTTATATTACTTGTTTATTAGAACAACACTTTTTGGAATAATTCAAAAATTACAAATTAGGCCACAGTTTGACTAAACTTCATTATATAAGTGCAACTGACAGAAATGAGATTTTAATTAATAAGAAGAAATAAAATTAATTCCAAATAAATGATAATTTAGAAAGTGTTTTGAGAATTTTATGCTCATTTCAATATTCATTTGAAGTTTTGAATTTTTTAGAAACCATCTTAACACATTTACATCTTAAAATTAACCATCATGTCAAATTCCAAGTTTCATGTCTAACAGTCCTCTGGTGTTAGTGGCACCAACATAAAATGCCGAAACAGAGTTGAAATAGAATGTCTCTAAAAATGTTGAAACAGAGACTGTCACCATTAATTTGCCAACATCAACCTTGACATTGGTTGGTATTTCCTAATATTCTATAGAAAACAGAATTTAGATGTTTTTAAAGGCTTTCTTGTTGTTCCTGCCAACCAGGTGGTACGGACACCGGCATAAAATATAGCCCGTATAGGATCAGGGACTATCCCTCTTGATTCGCAACCAATAACTTCTGTAATCGGTTTATTATTTCCCGAGATTCCCTAGAAATCATAATTTAGGGCTCTTTTAGAATGCTTTTCGACCCTTCCCTTCGCTTCAGCCCTTTTTAATTTAGAATTTATATACGACTGTTCTTAGAGGACATTCATATTTTATAAGTAACTACCGTGCTATATTTAAAGTTTCTAGCCTCTTCATTACCGCAGAAATCGCAATTTAGAAATTTTTTTGCTCCTGCAACTCTTTAGGGGTTGTGGCACCGACATAAAATATAGCTTAAATGTTTGAGCAGGTTCTATCACAATCAATTTGCAACCATTATGTTTGAAATCGGTTTCGTATTTCATACAATTGCATAACAATATCGTAATAACAATATCGCATAACAATATCGCAATTGCATAACAATTGCATAATTGCATAATCGTAATTTAGAACTCTTATAGAATGCCTTTCGCTCACTTCATTTTTTTAAATTTGGAATTTTCTTTCGACAATTCTTAGAAAGCATTTGCATCTTTGAAGTAATTACCATTCCAAATTTAAAATGTTACCCCCTCTTTAATGCAAAAAACGCAATTTAAAACATTTTTTGCTCCTGTAACCCCCTGGTGGTAGTGGCATCAACGCAAAATATAGGCTATGTTGGAGCGGGGACTGTCACCATCAATTTGAAACCATTACTTCTGATACTGGTTTATATTTCCTGAGATTGAGTAGAAATCGCCATTTAGAACGTTTTTTAGAACTCTTTTCGCACATTTTCACCTCTTTTAAATTTCGAATATTTTAAGAAATGTTCTTAGAGATCATTTATATGTTATCAGTAACTACCATTCTAAATTTCATCTTTCTAGGCCCTTCAGTAACACGAAAATCGCATTTTCGAACTTTTTTTGCTCCTGCACCCCCTTTGGGGGTAATGGCACTAACATAAAATGTAGCCTATGTTTGAGCAAGGTTTGTCACCATCATTTTAACACCATTATTTTTTTAATCCGTTTGGTACTTCCTGAGATTGCGAAAAAATCAGCATTTAGAATGTTTTTTAGAACGCTTTTTGTGCATTTTAACCCCTTTTAAATATCGAATTTTTTAAGAAATGCTCTTAGCGATCATTTATATCTAATAACTACCATGCCAAATTCCATGTATCTGGGCCCTTCAGTAACGCATAAAATCGCAATTTCGAACTTTTTTTGCTCCTGCACCCCCTTTAGGCTTAGTGGCACCGACATAGAATGTAGCATATGTTGGAGCAAGGGTTATCACCATCATTTTGACACCATTATTTTTTAAATCAGTTTGGTACTTCTTGAGATTGCATAAAAATCGCCATTTAGAATGTTTTTTAGAAAGCCCTTTTGCGCATTTTCACCCCTTTTAAATTTCGAATTTTTTAAGAAATGTTCTTAGAGATCATTAGTATCTTATAACTACCATTCCAAATTTCATGTTTCCAGGCCCTTCAGTAACACAAAAATCGCATTTTTAGAACGTTTTTTGCTCCTGCACCCCCTTTTGGCCAGTGACACGGACATAAGATATAGCCTATGTTCTAAGTTGCACCAACACCATCATTTTGAGACCATTACTTTTGGAATCGGTTCGGTAGTTCCAGAGCTTACCTCCTACAAATTAACAATTTTTACCTCTTTATAATATTAGTATAGACATACAAATGTGCCCATTCGATTAAAAAGGTGTTAACTTTGTGATTTATTTATGTTTTCCTTTTATTTATTCGTTGATGAAGTTTTAATTTTGTTAAGGAATACTAGCCGGAAAGAAATACTGAACTATTTATATTGTTTTAAGACTGAGTAAAAATTGAAATCATAGGATGCTTAAGAGTTAATAAATTTGCAAATAACCAAAATTTATTTTACAGATTTCATCTTCAATATGACGCCAGCATTACACACGGGCATGTAATTTATATATTGTTCATATGAAATTTCTTTTTGTGGTATTAAGAAGTAAAAAATAATTATTTGTAAATTTTAAAAAGACAGAGACTTTTAATGTTAAGTAAACTTAACGAAGTAACATTAAGTAGGCTTAACGTTATTACCGCATTTTTTATCTAAAATTATTCCTTTTGTCTTTTTTTCTTTCTTTTTTGGTGGCACGAAAATGACTGATGTTGATGCTAAATAAATAAATACCCCAAGTTAAATTTAGGTAACAATTCCATCTTGCATTTACATCGACCCCTGGCCGGAAATAAGGTAGCAATATTTAAGTAAAATTGCTTTTTCTTTTTTACTGTGTAACAGCAATACTGTTGTTATAATATTAGCAATCAAGATTTAAGGATATTTTTGCATTCCTAGTGTACCAGAGTGGAAAATGGGATAGCTAAAATTAAATAATTTTTTTTTTTTAATGCTTTTATTAAAGATTTTTTATGCTCGGACTGGAAGTTTTTGTCCAAACTTTGCACTACTGCACTGATGAAACATTTTGGATTAAATATTGGTAAATACAACACAAATTGTGATGCGATACCTTGTAGGTAAAACCTGATGATGATATATCCAGTTAATTTTTAAATGATTTCGTCTGAGTGTAGTAGTTGTTAAAAAACTTGACATATTAAACAAAAACATAATTTGCCGAACAAATTAAAAAAAAATAAAATTTATTTCCTACATTATATAAGCCTGAGAAGGAAGAGTTAAGATATTTCATTCAGTTAGTTCTACATTTAATGTTACATTTTTATAACAAATTAGTTAAACCAAGTGATCATTAAAAAATAACATTCACACAATACGATACTTAAACACCCTAAAAACTTAGATTTCATTCAAATGAAATGGAAATAAATCTTAGACTTTTTTAGAAGGTTTGTAGTTTAGATGTGCCTAATCATTTGTTTTCACCTAACGTAAACTTAATGACCTCACTGACAAGCCCGTGTTAATACGTTCACTAAGCTTCAGGTTTCACTGCAATACAAGCAATATTTAAAGTAATATAATTCTATTGATTTAATGTATTTTTAATACATTGAACAATGATTAATATTTCCAAGGATTGCCTTCATATTCATTATTAAGATTTTTTATAAAATGTTGAAAGAATTATCTTTTTTAGCATCTCTCTATTCTAAAAAAAAGTAACTACCGCTGTCACCGCCGCCGGTTTTGAATTTTTTGTGACCGGAGGTCTTTCTTCGTTAATATTAAGCAAAATATTGCATACAAAAATATGAAAATCGGTGGAATTATAGAGAAATGTTTGATAAACACGCTGATGCAGACAGTTTTCAAATCGAAGAAATATTTAAAGAGATATTTAATGCTAAAGTTGGACAAAATCGTTCCATTAAAAAAGTTTTATAGGAGCAAAAACTGTACATCGGAATTTAATAATTTTTAGATCATTTTATGCATCAGAATTTTCCAGTGTGCAGACTGCACTCAGTTTATTAATGACTCATTTTTTGAGGTTTTATTTCTATTTTAAATTCACATTTTCAGCATTTCGAGAGATATTTTGTACTTATTTTAGAAAATTGTACTAATTTAATCTGTTGCCAACAGTATAAACAGCGCAAGCAATAATGTTTGCTTCAAATTAAAAATTTATTTTACACGTGACTATTATAAACAAGAAAATATAAAAAGCAGGAACTCACTGAAAATTATCATAAAAACCATATTACACGTGAATTTTAAAAGTGAAAGAATGTTGTAAAATAATAAATTCGTTAACATGCGTTGGAAGTCTTAAATAGGAGAAATTACGTCACATTTACGTCACCTTACACATTACGTAAAATGAACAAAAAATAATATTGCAAAACTGTTTAAATTTAAAAATTGCGCGAGACATTTATGTAATATTTAAAGATGATATTTTCAACTATTTTTATTATGATAGCGCAAATAATATTTCATTTCTAACAAAATCATTTTCACGTGAATAGTAAAAGGAGAAAGAAAAGTTTAGTGAAAATTACGTCAGATTAAAAACGATACGTTTAAAGTGTCATTAAAAAAAAAAAACTTTCTTTTCGCTTTGCTAAAAAATACCGGGAGGCAAAGACTCTGTTTATTTAATTCATTTTATATTAGCTTATTTTGAAATGTCAACTGATTTTATTTAATCAAAGACGGAAACAGCCATTGTATCATTTAACAGCCGCTGATTTGGCTTTAAAATTCCCCAATCAAAGAGAAATGAATAGAAACCCGTTTATAGGGAGATCGCCACTGTTTTTAAACTTATAATTCAATCTTCCGAAATATTTTTTAAGCCGATCAAATTAGCGTGCTTTTAGAGTCTGCGGTGTCTGAACGGGGGTTGACGAGCATAGCTCGTAGGGGGCAGCGCCCCCTAGTATAAAACAAAATTCAGGGAAAACAACATTACAATTTTGCCCTTTTCCAAGACTGTCAGAGGGTTAATACAAAATCGGCGATACAAATATTTGCAACTTAAATTTGGAAAAAAGTTAGATTTATTTCGATTTTGTTTGAACGGAATCTAAATTTTTAGGATGTTTAAGTATCATATTGTTTGAATTTCATTTTTTTTTTTTTTATGTTCACTTGGTTTAACTAATTTGTTATAAAAATTTAACATTAAATGTAAAACTAACTGAATGAAATATCTTAATATCTGTCCCTTCTCGGGCTTAAATAATGTAGGAAATAAATAATAAATTTTATTTTTTTTTATTTGTTCGGCAAATTATGTTTTTGTTTAATATATATATATATTTTTTTCTGAATGCGGAATAAAATTAGATTTTTTTTTCTGAAAAAAATTAAAAGATCTCATGCAGTGTACATCGAGTTACCATTCAGCTAGTAAATATTAGGAACTAACATTTCAAATCTTACTGTTCATAGATAAATGAATTACTTATAATTATTAAAATGATATAACAAAATTCACACATATTTCTTTAAATAAAAATCAAAGACTTTCAAGGACCAAAACCAAAAAAAATTAAGGACCTACAAATTGAATGAACTACTGAATTATAATATGCATTTTTGAATATGAGGTTTCATTTTTGTACATACAACTTAAAAAAAAAAAGGGGGGGGGGGGAGATTTTGGCCTGTAGCAGTAGAAATTTAGAATTACTTATAGTTTTTTTTTTTTTTTTCAAAACAACAAACACAGCAGAAAAAAAAAGGAAATGTAAAGATTGTAAACATAGTGTGTAACATGGAAAGATGAGAATCCAAAATTCTGGAAGGGAGAATAAAGATGATTATTTAACTATATTATCACTGCAAAAAGCAAGGGGCGAAGTAAAGTATATATATATATATATAGTACAGTCGAACCTCCATATATTGAAGCAGCAAATTTCCGGGAAAAAAATTCGATGTATAGAATCAATCTTAGTTTTATAATAATTACTCCTAAAACATTAAAATTAAAGCTAATTGTCATATATGGAACTCCATTTCTAATTTATATGCGAATCAAATTAAATGAAAGTTAATAATGAAAAAAATGAATTAGTATGAAAGGTTTATTGAGTATTACGTACCTTTTATAAAAACAATAATCCAGACAGTGGTTACAATGATCACAGTTACATTCTGTTAAAAAAAAAAACTATGACTATCTTACTGAACAGCCAGTTTTGCGGAAAGTTCATAAAAAAAAATGTTTGAATTTATTCAGACCACTAAAAACTTCATGAGGAACATTTTCCGCGAACTGAAGTCCACGACGTATTATTTCAAATGCCTCTCACATTTTTTTTTTTTCGATGGCTTGGAAATGTTTTCAGATTCATTTACTTCCTCTGGGTTCTTTGATTTCTTTTTCAGATTCATGAAACAAATTCCGCATGTCTTCGTCTGTAGGATAATCAGAAACAATTAACTTATCATTGACTGTCAGAAATTCGTTAAGAAGAATACCATCTGTAATGTGACCCTGGGAATGCAAAATTTCCCAAGACTGTTGGATTTGCAGGAACACGTCTTGTTCTTCGATTTCTGGTAATACACTGAACCCAGCTTTTGCAAAACAGTTTTTTTATTGTAGATTCAGAAACATCATTTTCCCAAACTTTGGCTAATTCTGCCACACATATCCTCAGATCAATTACCTTATGTAGAGGTTTTTCATTTTCAAATGTCCAGATAAGTCGTCGGAGAATGCGTTTTCTGTTATGAAGTTTCAGGTTTTTTATTACACCCTGGTCCATTGGTTGAACTTTTGAAGTGGTGTTCGAGGAAAGGAAAAGCAAATCGACATTTGATAATTTTGAAGACACATTAGGATGGGCCGGGCAATTGTCTACAAGTAAAACAAATTTTCTATTTTGATCACTCATTTTTCTATCCAATTTCAAAATCCATTTTTTAAAAATTTCACCTGTCATCCACGAGTTTCTATTAGAACAATAGTCAACCTCTAAAGACGTTACATTTTTAAATACTATAAGGTTCTTACTTTTACCTACTACCAATAATCGAAGTTTTTCTTTGCCACTCATGTTAGCGCCTACCAGTACTGTTATACTGTCCTTACTGTTCTTGCCTCCATGACAATCATCGTCTTTGAAAGTTAGAGTTTTGTTGGGTAAACTCTTCTAAAAGAGTCCCATTTCATCAGCATTAAAAATATCATCAGGCTGATAATCTTTAACGATTTTTTTCAAATCATTGCTCTTCCAGACATCACAGACTGCTTCAGATACACTTTTACTTTCTCCGGAAATAGCCTTTTCCTTGATGCTATGCCTTTTCTTAAATTTGTCCAGCAACGTGGAACTTGCTTGAAATTCATCACATTCAAAATATTTAGCATACTCCAATGCCTTCTCTTTTATGCAGGCATGAAAGCGGGAAATAGGAAAAAAGGTGGAAAAGATTTTCCATCTAGTGAATGACACCACACTCTTATAATTTAAACACATTTTAACAGTTATTTATAGAATAAAATTAAATATAACTGTACATGATTGTTATTTTCTTTTTGTAACTTAGAAAGTATTAAAAACAAATTTAAACTTTTAAATCAAAAATGTTGTATAAATAGGACAAAATATTCTATTCCAAAAAGAATCTTATGAAAACTTCCTTTCGTTTATAAAATCTAAAAAAAATTTTCACTCTGGAAAGATACTTTAAACAACTTCATTTCAATGACTTACATAGCTCACCTTTGATTTGACAGACCTTTTGCACAGCAGTTCAGAAACAAACTCTTAGGATTTCAGTGGACAATATGTCTAATTATTTAATTTTCAAGACCCCCCCCCCCCACTTACCCCCCTTGTATGCTTCAATATTTACTTTCTATTTTTGCATTAATCCAGAGAATGACCAAAATTGTTTTTAAAAAGGTGGAATTCTTCCTTTAGGAGGAACTCTTTGATGCCTGTTTATGAGAGGACCAGAGATCGGCAAGTTTTGGTCTCAAACGCTCTTTATCCATTTTAAAACGGCTTCGTCCAAGGTATCATAAGTGCATGTTTTCAAACGTTTTCTGTTAGGTTCAATACTTTCATAGGATTTCATTACGGCATTCTGATTTTTTATAATAGTGGTGTGCTTACCACCAAATTTAGAAGAAATGTCTTTTTTGCACATTCCGCTATCTACATTCTTCAGCAATTCAACTGTATCCACAACAATAAAGGATTTTCTTTTTGACATTGTGATCGAGAGATAATGTAAAAGTTCAAAACGAATTTATAAAACACTACTTAAATTTTCACTGAAACTAAGCAGACTTAGGAGTGAGGACCAACCATCAGACAAAAGGGATAACTAGAAACTGGTTTCACCACAGAGACCCAGATTTGGTAACCTTTTCTTGAAGCATACATCTCTGCCCTCCGTCACGTGACAGAGGGCAGAGATGCCTGCCAAACTGGTTTTTCTACTGGCAAAAGCTCCTCGGAATCTCTCGCCAGGTCTTGAGTTGACCGAGAATGAAATCTGAAAGTTGCCACAAAGGGATCATGCCAAAAAAGACATCCTTTTGGCGATGTAAGAGCGAAAACATGTTGGATTCAAAGTCTGGCTGCAAGAACAATGGGGTTCGCGTTTCACTACAGGACAGGTCGCAACCGAAAATCGAAAACAAGTTGGGAGAACAATAACCTGTTTCTCCACCCCTCATTCCTAGCTGGAATATGAGATTTGTAGTGATCTTCACTAAACTTCCTTTATCTCCTGACCTTCATTTTTTGTGAGACAACAGGCAAATGGTTCTAAAGTGGAATAAAATCTCTCAATATGTCTTGAAAAAAGTTTCGATATATAGAGGTTTTTTCAATATACAGAAACAGTTTTTTGATATAATGAACATGGAGATTTGCTAAAAGTTCAATATATAGAAAATTTTGATATGTGGAAGTTCGATATATGGAGGTTCGACTGCATATGTTTGGGGTGGGGGTGAAAGTTTGATTAGATGATTGTTTATAATTACTAAAGAGTTACAAAATAGGGCAGGAAAATAAATATTAAAGAGCTTCAACATTTTTTAACTTTGTGTACTTTGTACAGAATACAGATAAGCTTAAAGAGGAAAGTGAAATTTTTTTTAGGGGAAAGCAGAAATTTAGATAAATGACTGTTACAATTACAATAAAGAAACAAACAAAACAGAAAAGTTTTAAACTTCGTAAGATGAGTAGGGGAGGTGGAGGGAGCAAAATGAGAGAAGCATAATTTTTTTTTTTTTTTTTTGGGGGGGGGGGGGGGGAGAGAGGTTGATTAGATGGTTGCTTAGTTATTTATCATTAATAAAGATTTACAATTGGGACAGAAAAAAAAAAGGAAAGGTTTGTGTGGTAGAAAAGAGGAAGGTAGAACAGAAGAGACAATTTCTGGTCGGGAGAGAATTTTAATTGATTATTTATGTTATAATAAAATAACAAATAGAGCAAAGAAAGTCTTAAAAAATATAAGGAGGCTTGAAGATATTTAACATTGTGAGCTGGAGGTGGGGAATGGAGAGAAATAGAAATTTTATGTGGGAGTAGTAAGTTTATTAGATGATTTTTTATTAATTGTAATGTAATTACATATTAATTGTATTGTATTATGATTATAATTATTAATTGTAATGTAATTATTAATTGTAATGTTTTATTAATTGTATGTAAGTTTATTAATTATTTATTGTTAATAAAAATGTATAAATAGGAAAAAAAAGTTTTTTAAAAGTTTTCAAAACTTTACATTTTGTGTGCTAGGAAAAAAAGGAAGAGGCTTAGAAGAAAGCAACAATTTCTGGGGGAAGATTTTAGATGGTTAATTATTTATTGCAGGGGTAATTCTGAGTTAGAAGAAAAAAATAAAAAAAATCAGAAATTCACAGCAAAATTTTCTCAAAGGTTACAAGGTTACACAACAGAGGGGGGGGGGGGGGGGGGGATTTTTCCAGAGGCTAATGATGAATTTTTTTTCGTTGTCCTTTGAGGAAATTCTTGTTTTTTTCCCATGATCCTTTGATGAAATGTAAATTTTTTCGTGATCCTTTGGTGAAATTTCTGTCTTTTTCGCGATTCTTTGACGAAATTCATGCTTTTTCGTGATGCTTTGATGAAATTTGCATTTTTTTCGCAATCCTTTGTCGCAGAGTTGTTTCGTTTAAACCATGGCTTAAACCAAATGGGTTTTTTTTTTTTTTTTAAACCATGCTAGTTCTTTTTTATCTGTTTTTTTTTTCTCTTTTTCCCTAATGTTTTCATTTATTTTACACATTATTGAAAAATGCAAAATCCAAGTTCTGCAGAAGCTACAAGCAAAACTTAAAAAAAATTATGAATTAATAAACTTGTAAAGTGACAAACATTTTTAGTCAATCAAACTTTTTTTATAAGTTTTAAATCTACCAGGCAGACTAACTAATTTTTCTAAAATTAACTGGGGAAAAAAATAAAAACAGTTTTATTTCTTCTTCTTTTTTTTTCAAGCCTTTTATTTTTAAAAATAGCCAAAATGGCAGATTTGAGCTAAAAATACACTTTTACTACTTAGATTGCTTGATTAGTTAAGATTTACTAAGGATTACATTATGTCTCAATGACGACATAATCATAAGTAATTCTCTCCATTGGTTACTCTTTGTTCTATATGCTAATGAACAATTGACTGTGAGTTTTCTTTGTTATATCATGGTTATTAGGTTTAGTAAGCTTTTGTTTTTCTTGCATTCCTACATTGGGATTGGGGTTTTGCATTATGATTTTATTCTGTTACCAGCAGGGTTAGCACGGTTTAAATCAATTGGTTAACCAACTGTTTTCTTAGAAAAAATCTAATATAATATTTTCTCATTTTTGTGATTTAAGTGTTTCAAATTATTGGATATAAATAATTTCTACTTTTAACCAGGGATGTAGTGGAGGGTATACGCAGGTATAGTATGTATACCTTCTGAATTTTTTTAAGAAGCTCCGTATACCCGCTGTTTCTCAAATAAAGCTAAAGCATATACCCTAACCATGAACATTTAGGACTCTAGCATATACTCTTTGAATTTTTTATGACTACAACACTGCTTTTAACAGTCTTATTTCAGCAGTCACCGTGAGACATAGTGAGTTAATTTGTATGCATGTAGAATGCGAAATTGCATGTGTTGATGAACATATCTGAAGCTCTAAAGAGAAAATTTAAAACATGCAAATTTAGCAAAGATAAAATAGACTAAAAATATCCAATATTTTGAATAAAATATTTTCCTTTGAGAAAATGCAGATTATTTACAATTGATAACATAAAATTACCTTTAAGATTTCAATCAAGCTGTAAAAGAAAATTTTCTTGATTAGGGAGATTATCTTTTAAGACGGTTCTCAACTGCTCTACTCAACAAGCGCAAAACGCTTTGACACATTTAAAAATTAATTTTTTAACGGAAAGATATAAAATTGGAAAGCCTGACTATGGAAGCGATTTGGAATCGAACTGTGATTTCCATTTTTTATAAGTAAATTACCTATTGAGTTATAGGCAATTTTGATCATGTGTCCAAGATGTTTTTAACCTTACTTGAATGGTTATTCTTCTTTCATGTGGAAATTCAGTTCAAAACACCCACTTTGACACTATTTTCTGAAAGATCTATTGTGTTTACAAATATACGGAAAACACAGTTCCATTACACAGTATCTGAACAGCAGCATCTGCTAGTTTCATGCATTTCCAAACAAAAATAAACTAAAACTTATGTCATAAAGTTGCCCTTTCGGATTTGAGAATAGCCTTAAGAATAAAAATGAAACCCAAAATATGAAGTCAAATAAGAGGACATTGAAAAATTGGATGCTAGCGAAGCACCTGTTTACTTTTAACTAAAATATGCAATAAGATATATTTAAATCGTCTATTGCATAATCGAATCCACTATTTAGATTTGATGAAAAAAATGAGAGAAAATCAAGATAAGGTTCACTTGAGACATAATAGAAAAAAGTCTCATAAAAAAGTGCTTAAAAAGGTATATTATTAATTTAGTTTAGATATTTAAAAGTAACATATATTATAACATAGTTTAGAAAAAAAGCCTGTGTATTAAGTCTGATGACTATTCAAATGTTTTAGTGGATGACAACTTTTATAAATCTACTTTCCATTTTAAGATCAATGTTTTCAGCAGTCTAAAAAGCTGGTAAATAGGTATTTCTGTTTATTTTACTGTCGCCTTTTTTTTTTTTTTTTACCTGGCAATTTCTGAGAAGTGCCAAATGACAATATACAACACTTCTTGAAATGTGTAAAGGCTCTACTGCTAAATTCAAATCATTCCAGGAATTCTTTATAAAAAACCTTACTTTCAATAAAAGATAATTATTCATGTAATGTTCTAACAGAAATATCAAATATCTCAGATTGCAAATATTTCAAAGAAATTATTTTGAATAGCCATGGCAAAGTATATTGTATTTATGAAACTACACCATGTATTTATTTATAGTACTATTGTAATCAAAAGACTGTTTATTACGATTTTCAAGGTATCAATGTTTCACTATGTAGAGCATTTTATTCATGGAACATAAGACATAGCTTTTACTAAAAATGTTTAAATTATTTCAATTTTCTACATAATTATTGTAATTATTTAATTTAAATTATTTTTAAATGAAGTTATATTACTCACATATCCAACAATGTTTATTTTTATCAATAAATATGCATGTATCTGTAATAGGAAAATATATTTTTTTAAAAACCCGAGTTAAACCAAAAAAACCTGATTTAAACAAAAAAAAAAACTGGTTTTTTACCAACTCTGCTTTGTCAAAATTCACATTTTTTCAGCAATCCTTTCATGAAATTCATATTTTTTTTTTTTTTTGTTATCCTTTGATGCAATTTGAATTTTTTCACGATGCTTTGACGAAATCAGTTTTTTTTTTTTTTTTTTTTCCCCTGCGATCTTTTGACGAAATTCGTGTTTTTTCTGCGATCTTTTGATGAAATTCACATTTTTTTGTGATCCTTTGATGAAATTCTTGTTTTTTCATGATGATTTGATAAAATTTATGGGTGTTTTTTTTTTTCATGATCCTTTGACAAAACTCACGTTTTTTTCTGCGATCCTTCGACGAAATTTTTTGCACTTTTTTTCATGATTTTAAAACAAAATCTATGTACTTTTTTGCAATCTTTAACGAAATTAGTGTTTTTTCGACGACCATTTATCGAAATTGGTGTGATTTTTTTCTATGTCCGAATTTTCCGACTGCTGACTGATTTTTTTTTTTAATTTTCAGAAAATTCAGAACAGAATTATCCCTGAGTTATTGTTAATTAGCAGATAGAGCAGAAGAATTTGAAAACAATAAAGAACATTTAAACATTTTAAACTTTGCGAGCTGATTGAATGGGGGAGAAAAGTAGATTTCAATATATCTTTTTATTTATTTATTTTTGTTTGGGGGGGGGGGGGCTTAGATGGCTGATAATTTACTTTACTAAAGATTTATAAATAAGGAAAAAGAACTTAAATTAAAGAATTTTAAAGACTAACTTTTGTGTGCTTGTTAAGAGGGGGAGACAAAAGAGAAACAAATTTTGGGTGGGAGAAAATTATATGACTGATTATTTATTGTTACAATAAAGTAACAGATCCAGCAGAAAAAGCTAAAACAGATTTTTAAAAATGTTTAACTTAATGAGCTGGAGAGTAAAGGGAATGAAGCAAGATTTTAAAACCTTGTGTGTTTGGCAAGAGGGAGGAGGGAGGGAGAGAGAAGGGTAAATGACAAGTCAGGTGTGGGGAGAAAATTATATGATCGATTATTTATTGCAATAAAGTAATAAATAGAGTACAAAGTTTTTAAAAAATTGAAGAGTTTTAAAGATTTTAAACTTTCAAAATAGCAGGGAAGGGGGCGGGGCAAAATTTTGGGAGATGGGAATTTAAATGAAATTTTAAATGAGATTTATATGATCGATTATTTGTTAAAATAATCTAACAAATACAGCAGAAAAGTTTTTCCAAACATTAAACAGTGTTAAAGATTTTAAAACTAAGAGGAGGGGTTTGGGGTACTATTGAAGGAGGGGGTGAGGACAGAAGGTGAAAGCGAAATTTCGGGAAAAAGGAGAATTTAGATGAAATTTTTTAAAATTAAAAATCCATTAAAACACAGAAAATTTTCACCCCTAATTTAAAAATAATAGGAAAGTAAAATAAGAATTTTTAAGAGCTTTTTGCAGATTTTGAATAAAAATAACTTAAGAACCAAAAATTACTTTTGAAAAAAGGGCTCTCAAGGACTGTACCAAACTCTGTTCTAGGAATTTTTTATATTAAAAAGAAAAGAATAATGTAGATTTTCATATAAAATTCAACAAATATTACACATTAAACTAAAATTAAAACATGCTAAAAGTGGTAAAAGTACATTTTAAGGCATATAAAACCCTTTTATTTCAATCTACATGTTTTATCAGATAAACAACGACTTTATCAAGATCTATATTGATAAAAATTATTTCTGCAAAATGTTTGTAAAATGAAACTGGTAATCAAAAATCATGAGATGACAGGTATAATGAAAGCAAGTGCTCTAATAAAAATAGACATTTGTGAAGGTGAATTATTTTATCCGATTGTTTCTTTATTTTGTAACACACCTCTTTCCAAATTTTAAGTAACTCCAAGGAGACTGAATTATTTAATATATTCTCGCTGCATAAAATCTATTGATTCATGGATCTCAGTATGAAATTTACTAAGTTTATATTTCAAGGAATCCAAGAAAATATTGTAAAGTAGATAACTTTGAATTTTGCTTGTTGAAGTTTCCCTTCTTCTTATTCTTCATGCTCATAATTAATCTATTTATAATGCTTTCTTTATATCCATTATTTTTTGAGGTATCAAATTTTATTTATTTCACTGATTAACTGATCTGGGGTACACCTGAGGGGGAACATCACTTTTAGTATGTTTTAACTTTAGTTTAATGATAATAAGTGAATTTCTGACATCATTTTATCAAAATATATACTCAGTAAAAATAAATAACTAAAATATAAAGATTCAATGCATATGGATCTATATTTAATTTGTAGACAACTGGAAACAACATTAAATTTCAAAATATACAGTACAATTTAAAGTAGCAAATTATCTAAATAACTTACCTATAAACTATATTAAGGTAACCAGGGGCTACATCATTTGTAACTTTTTGTAAAAATACATTAGCATATCTGAAAAAAAAAAAAAAATAAATAAATAAATAAAATATATATATGAAACAATAAAAGCTAATCCCCTTTTTAAAATTTAAAATCCCCTTTTTGCTCCTTTTAAAAAATAGAAATTTAAATTTAGAAATTAAAGTTAAAACTTTTTAAATGCTTTAGTAATTGTGTCTCAATTGATGGAAGCTGGCATTGCCCCTGTTAAATAGTTTTTCCACATCGCATCTTATAACTTTCAAAGATCGTTTTGCCACATTTCATAAGAATATTTTTGCTGAGGTAAGTGCGATTTTAAATTCTAGCAGCATCCCATCGGCCGATTTGAGCCAACGCCTTTGTCCCAGGCAACCAATCATTCAGTTAGTGGCCAATTAAATTTTAAATACACCTCTTTTGACTTTGGCGACCTATAGCAGAAATAATGCAAAATACCTCATACTTATACCACTGTACGGGTCGCAGGAGAGGGTTTTTTACCATCCAAATAATGCCTTAAGTTCATGCCACTCTGCTTTCCAGAGATCGCTTTGCGATACAACTAACTCCCGATGTCTAGAAAGGATTAAAGTAGCAGCTCTCATACCAAAGCATCCTGATTTCTCAAAAGGATGTACTAAAGACCCCCGAAAAATCAGGTCCCCGAAAAAACTGTCTTCCTTTAAGCAGCCACGCATTTTATCTGACTTTTATTAACTTCCGAATAGCGGTCATGGCCTACGATTCCAGAAATATGCTAGAATTTCAGAGGGAGTGATCCACCAACACGGCAACGATCGAGACCACGACAGAGGACCCACAACGAGAGTCGTTTATCCTTACAGAAGTCCGGTAGGACGGTTCATCTCTGTGAGAAAATCCTAAAAGCTCAACTTTTACATAATCTTCACGTCCAATCACGATCCCAGAGAATGCCTCCGTGAAAAATCCTGAAACGTGAAAAATCCTTTCTAATAATCCCTTGCCTGCCTTAAAGATCCGTGCTTGAAACAAAAAGACAAATATCACGAGGCGTGTAACAGAAAGTCCTAAAAAAGTTGCGAAATTTTATGGCAAAATGACGAGAAGAAATCTCCTAAAAAAAAGAAAAAAGACATCTAACAGCTTTTTTTTTTTTTCCTTCCTTCGCTGTGCGTAAAAAAAAAAAAAAAAAAAAAAAAAAAAAAAAGAAAAAGAAAAAGAAAAACAGAAAAAACATTGTTTTCCTAGTGATTAATTAAGTAGAAAAAACTTGGTCATAAAAAAGAAAAATCAATCTTTTCGACGACAAATAGAAAATCATGCATCCTTCTCTTAATCACGTTAGCTGACAATCATTCAGAGGAAACGCTAGCCGCGAAATGTAGGTCAACATCACGAGTGATTCATCCTCAAGACTTTCTTTTATCTTTCAAGTGAACAGCTGTTTTGAAGAAATCATTTTAGGTTTTCTCCAAGAAGAAACTATTTTTTTTTTCCTGCGTGCAACAAACAGTAGACTGTTGGTTTTGAACGTTGTGAAAATAGGAGAAGGAAAATGACTTCTGTTTATGCAAGACTTAATTTTTATTGCTAGTGCGTTACAATTTTTATGATAACTGTTTTTTTTTTTTTGTGTGTGTGTGTGTATACGGGAGTGCGTTCGTGCGAATGGATTATTTGTTGGAGGTAAAAAATTTAATCTATTTTTGAATTAAAAAAGAAAAGAAAAGAGTTGAGTTTTAAGAATTGAATCTTTTTTAGTTGTTTGTTATTTTAATAGTAAAAAATAGGATAAGAAAAGGTGCTTTTTAAGATTTATTTTATTGTTATAAAAAAGAATAATTTGCTGAAATTTGGACATTATTTAAACCTTTGGAATTTTAAAACTTTATTTTAAAGTTCTTTTTTTGTCTCAATTTGAAAAGAAAAAAACATTATATATTAAATTTTATTATTAAAAAAGATTACATAATATCTTCAAAAATTCAAAATACAATATTAATTCAAAAACAGTCAGTCTAATCAATACCGAGTCGGCGAAAAGTGAAACAAAATTCACCGGCAAGGTACCAATCAAAATCTGACCAAAATCTTTTTTTTTTTTTTTTCTAATAACTTTTCTCTTCCCCCTTCAATAATTAAACTTATGAAAAAGGCTGTCTGATCAACGTCATGTCAAAAGAAACATGGCAATGAACAGAGTAATCACGAATGTATAAATATTAAACTCTCAAAACTTGCATACAAAATTTCATTAACTGTTCTTTAACTTAAGGTTTAGTGAAAGGATCTGCTAAATTTAATTTACTTGGAATATACTTTAATTTAAAAATTTTATCATAAACTAGATTTCTTAGAAATAAATATTTAATGTGGATATGCTTGGTTTTCTGATTCTCAACTGGTGAATTAGAAAAAGAAATTGCTGTCTGATTACCACAGAATAAAGAACATTCAGTTAAATTTAATTGTAAACTTTCATTTTCTAAAACATTCTTGATCCACATCAATTCTTTTGCTGTTTCAGTGCGCATGACAAATTCATCTTCCATAGTAGAAAGGCTAATACAATTTTGCTTAAAGGTTTTCCAAGAAATTGGCACCCTATATAAAAGTAAAATATAACCTCCTATAGAGACCCGATCGTCACGATTTGCAGCAAAATCAGAATCTGAATAACATGAAAGTTTTAGCTCATTCATTCTGGATAATTCTAATTTAAAGTTTTTAGCGTACTGTAAATAATCAAGTAATTTTAATACTGTGCCAGTGTCTCATACCTGGGTTAGACTGAAATGGAGGATATTCCAAATATGGGTTCGAGGCTAAAAACAAAAATCACGTGATACCGGTAATTTACCCAAGGAACTTCTAACTGATAAGAAGGGAAGATACTACTGTTTTGCCTCATGCACTGTTTCATTGGCTAGCGGGGATTTACATTACACGTCTACGGAGCCTTCCCTGCTTTACGCTAGAAGTTTTTATCTTGACCACGTGATCAAAACGGTGATGGAATATCCCCATTCTGAAACTGAGAAAGTAGATTTAAAGCATACATAATGTCAGGTCGTGATCGACCTGCAATAAAACTCAAACAACCAATTAGGTTTCTATAGGGATACATAGACATTTCTTCAATCTCTTGTGGATTAACAGGAGACAAGCCCCTTAGGCATTGATACAAAACTTATGGAAAATTTATATTTAGAATACAAATCTATATATGAAATTTGGTGAATAAACAATTTGTCTTCACTTTCCTCAAATTCTATACCCAAGAGTTTTCTTGTTTTCCCTAGAGCTTTAAATTGAAAAAACTCTTTAGTAAACCTACACCAAATTCCAGGTTTTCTCAGTTCTACCAAATATTATAATATCATCAACATACAATAAAAGGACAAGTCTATTTTCAAGAATATAGACACACACCAGTTTAGTTTCTGAAAATTTAATTTTAAAAGTGCATCATCTATTTCAAAGAACCATTGTCTTCCACTTTGGTGGAGACCATATAATGATTTATTTAACTTACAGACTTTTCCAGATTCTACTGTAAAACCTTCCGGCTGCTGCATATAAATTACTTTATCCAAATTAGCATATAAATATGCATTATTAATGCCCACCTGTACATTTAACTATTTAAAAAAGCATACAAAAATACTAAAAAACAATCTTATGATAGAAAAACTTACTACAGGACTAAAAACTTCATCATAACTTAAACCCTTAATCTGGCTAAATCCCTGCGCCACAAGGCGTGCCTTAAATCTGATAATTTCATTATTTTCATTTCTTTTTATGGTGTAAACCCATCTATTACCCAGAATTTTTGCATCCTCAGGTGGTTCTATCAAATCCCAGACTTTACGGTCATACATGACCTGTATCTCTTGATTAATGGCTTCCTCCCATTCAGATGCTTCGGGTGTTTTAATAGCTTCCTTGTAACTTCTAGGGATTTTTACCTCAATTAAATTAACTTCTGTATTTGAAAAATTTGAAACTTTACCAGATTGACCATTTTTACCACTAAAATAAAAAAAAAAAATCATAATCATATTTTATGGTGTTATCTGCACAGTAAAATGAAAGAACTTTCGATTGAAGTTAGAGTTTCTTATAAGGAAAAAAAAAAAAAATGCAGACATAATGATGTAATTGGAGATCAATTTTTAAAAGCTTCATTTACATAATTTTAAAATTTCATTGAATATAAATAAAATGAATAGTATTATTATTACTATGATGACTTTGATAGAATTTTAATTTAGTTTTATTTAGCTTAACATTTATATACTTAATTTTTAAAATTTTGTTAGCATTACAAAAGTTTTTTTTTTTTTAAATCCCAGGTGTAACTGAAATATAAGATGTTATCATGATTGCATTAGTATGGCTGAAAATTATCTTTTCACTTATTAAAACAAAAAGCTCCTTTGTTTATATTAATTGATGATAAATGACGCCAAGTCTATACTTAGAAATGAAATGTAAAGCTCCATAGAGGAGTAAAACCCACTTGATCCCACAGAGTTCTAATACAATATCTCTATCTCTTAACTCGGTGCCTTGATCTGACAGGAAAAATATATTATTTTCCCTATTCTTGTTATTCCACTTACCCTTTTTTCAATCTGACCTTTTATTCAACCTGTTACTATATTAAACTCTAATTAATCCTTCTTATTTTAGTTTGCAGTTATTTCTATATCTGGATTCTGGCGACATACTTTACTTATATAAGTTTTCAATAATTTAAGTCTCATATTTAAACACATTCATTTATCTTTATTTTTAGTGTTTAAATATAAGTTTCCAATAAATATAATCTCTTTACTTTACCTTGTTTTATTCCTGAATAAACTCCTTTGGGGACGTTCATTACATTCATCCTTTACCACGATGTTTTTCCAGCATTCAGTCTTCTTTCGCTTTTGCCGGTGTCAACATTACGATGTTAGATCAGCTCACGGACTGAAAGAATTGAAACGGCTATCTGCAGATGGTGTGACCTGTCCGCCATGACGTACTCTATCTCGTGTCCATTCACTGGTCAGTCTTTCTCGAAATCGTCAGACACCAGAGGTGATGTAGACCAGGTGATTGGAAGTCACGTGGGGGCGTTGTCGGCGAATGGGAAATACTATTTATAGCTTGCCTCGTTTTGTGTCTTATGGTGAGGTGCTTGTTGGCCAGGCAAATCAATGCCATTCTTTTAGATGTTTTTAACGTTGCTGTTGTTTTTCTTTTAAATGAAGTAGAGCATTTAGGATGTTTTCATCTTTGGAAATTATCTAGTCATTTTCAGTGTAACGATGTGAGGAGCATGTTTTATTTGATGTCATATTTCGTATCATTGAGTTTTCTTCCCATGGTGTATTTTTTATGAAAGACTCTCATCATGTTCGGCTGTTTAAGAAGATGCCTGGAGGCATGTGTAACAAGATGTTTTTAGTTTAATTGACGTTGGGAAGAGAGCCAGCTGCCTACTACATGTTTCAGATATTTATTTTCTTTTTTCTCTTTTTCTGTTAATTGAAATAGATTAATTTCATTTACAGTTTATATCTTCTCTCTTTCTTTTAAAGTACTTTTAAGGTCCAGATATTATTCTGGTTTATCTGTTAATATTAATCTCACCAACTTTACTTTTTTAGAGTGGAGGAACGGACTGTAGGATTATGATATGGTTTCTAAGAGACCAGGGTTTATCCTGTCTCGATACTACAGACAAGTCGTGATAGAGGTGGTCCAATACTAGCGCAACAGCGGATTACAGCGTGGTGTATTTGGAACTGTTATGACTTGTAGTGTTGGGGTGATTGCGATTCCTGGGGAAATTCTATCAGACGGTATCTGCTAAGGAATTTCCATTAGGCTTGCTACAGTTCGAGATTTCATTCAACATTAACTTTCAGTTAATATCTTGCTTCTGTATTTCAGTATACTTTTTAGTGTCAGCTAAGGGTATCTGAAATTGTCAGTTAAACTATTGTTGTTAATGAAGTTGTTAATGACTTTTGGAAATCTTTTATATAAGGAAGAGAGATTGGATTTAATTAATATCTTTTTTTAATTATTTTGTGTTTATTAAATGTCAACAGTTAATATATTAATCTCAGTTGAATTGGATTAAGTTTATTTTTCTAAATTAGATAATTAAAATATAAATCTATATTTTGCTTTTTGATATAAATACCTTTTTGAAATTAAACTTTACTTCTTTTAATCAGATTAAATAAAGTTAATAGTTTTTGATTAAAGTAAATTTAAAAGTAAATTTAATTGGTTTAATTACAGTTATTATAATAAAGTTAAAAATATATTTTCTTTGAAATAATTTTTACTTTCTTGGGCTCCGGTTCATGTTGATATAAAGTCATAAGAGAACTTATGTCATGTGATGGAAAGACTTATCTTATTTTAATGATTTTAATTTCTACTTTTGTTTTATTTAAAGGTTTTAATAAAATTGTTATTTGTTTGAACTTGGCTTGGTTTTTCTTTAAATATTCTTTTACAGATATTTTTATATTGATTTATTTTATGAGCTTCAGTCAACGGGTTTCTGGGTAGACAAAGTCAGCAGATGTTTGTATTTGCATGTTAACTCTCCCGTTTAAGAATTACCAGGAGTAATTAACCTTTTTGGTTATTACTTTTATGATCCACCACCCCTAAAGAAAAGCGGTAGTACATTCATTACTCAGATTCATTCATTTTTATAAAAATAATACATATAGATGTATATGTATATATATATATATATATATATATATATACAGTGAATTCTCGATAAGTCGAATATTCGTTTAAGTCGAAGTTTACACGAAGTCCCAGTCCCTTAATTACAATTCAATATTAAACTTTCTCGTTCTGTCGAAGTCTACATCTTTTAAGTCAATTTTTTTCCGATAGAGAAAAAAACAGTAATTCGACTAATTTCTTAATTTTTCAGTCACAGCTCAAAAATACTGGCACTTTCAGTTTGATTAAACTTTTCTATACTCTCCCGCCAGCTTTGAAGAGCGCTATTTTTACTTCCTACATCGGTCAGAGTGGAGCTTCTGCGAGTTTGGAATTTCAGCTGAAATCGTCCCATCCCCCACCCCATTCCTTTCTCTTTTACACATTCCCTTTTCTCAACAGGTATCCTTTGGAAACAGAGCTGGTGGCTAAGTGAATTCTAATTGGTTCTAGTAAGTTCTAAATGGTGTAATCTCCCACGCTTTAATGCAAGGATTTTTTTTTTTTCGATTCTATTGGGATTTCATTGAAGTTCATTACTTTAATGTTGATTCTTGTCATTTTAGTGTTTCTTGTGATACGTTTTCAGTCGGGTCTTTCAAAATGTCGAAGCGGAAATTACAAACTCTTACTTTAGAACAAAAAGTAAATTTGATAAAAGATATTGAAGACAATCCTAATTTAAAGAAAAAAGATATAGTCTTGAAATATGGTATCCCTCCTAACTTTCTATCTACCATACTGAAAGATAAAGAAAGTATTTTCAAAAGACATAAGTCAAGTGTCAACCCAAAGTGCAAAAGGAGGAAGACGTGTGCCTTCCCAGATATCGAAACAGCCTCGTAAAATGGTTTACGTATTACAGGACACAGAGCAGTCTAATTCCTTTAAGTGGTATGATGTTACGTTAGAAAGCTTTGGATTTGCAAAATTGTTGAATGTGGAAAGCTTCATTGCAAGCATGGGGTGGCTTGGAAAGTTTAAAGCCAGACACAACATCGTGTTTCGGACATTACACGGTGAAGCAAAAGATGTGTCTGATACACTGTGTGATGAATGGAAGACGGTTTCATTACCCATTCTTGCAGGTTATAGTGCGGACGAAGTTTTCAATATGGATGAAATGGGACTTTTTACAAATGTTTTCCTAACAAGACGATGATGTTTAAGGGGGAATCATGTTTTAAGTTCATGTGGAAAGCTAAGTAAAGAACGTTTAACTGTCCTTGTCGCAGCCAATGCTTCTGTACCTTTACTGGTCATCGGTAAATACAAAAATCTCGGTGTTTCAAACATAAAAAGTCACTTCCCGTACAGTACAGATCTAATCACAAAGCTTTGATGACGCTAATATTGTTCGAGGAATACATCAGAAATTTGGACGTACTGTTTCATGCAAAAAAGCGTACAGTGTTGATCTCCGTCGACCAGTGAACAGCTCACAGTCAACTTTTGAACATGAAATCAATCAAGTTAGAATTTCTCCCTTCTAACACAACTTCTAAGCTACAACCAGCAGACCAGGGAATAATTAAATGTTTAAAGCATTCCTACAGGAAACGTCTAGTGTGGAAGGCAATCGAAGATGACGAGAATGGAATAAATCAAAAGTGTGATGTGTTAGAAGCAATTAGACTAATTTAGAGTTCCTGGAAGAACAATGTGAAACAAATCACTATAAAAAATTGCTTCAGTAGATATGGTTTTTTTTTTGCAAGCAATGTGGACTCATGCGTTGTGAATGAAAATCTACAAGATCAAGTTATCTCTGAAGATGATGATACTGAGTTTTTGAATATTAACGAAAATGTTGCAGTTTGCGATGAAGTTTGTGATTCAGATATAGTTGAAGCAATAAAAAAGGTGGAGAACGATCCTGAATCTGAAGAAGATAAGGAAGTAAATTGCGTTTCACCACCAAATAATCAAGAAGCACATGTGGCAATGACGACACTACAGCAATATCTCGAAAATAGAGACGTATGGATGATTCTCTTTTCCTTTGTTTACAAAAGGTGAGCAACTTTCTAACCAGTGAAAGACAAAAATGTTCCTTCACGCAGTTATCATTAACGAGTTTTCTTTTTCACAAAATTTGAGTTTGTAAGTATTTTATATTATGTACTATTAAATTGTATTTTTCTTTAGTGCTCATTTTGCCAGACTCCATTATTACAGTATAACTGCAATTCCTATCTATAAGATTGAATTTTTTTAAATATATTTTCTGTATGTAATTAAGGATATTCCGCAAGTCGAACTTACGATAATTTGAATATTTTTGCCGGTCCCTTCGAATTCGGCTTATCGAGAATTCACTGTATATCAGACCTGCCAAATGCTACGAAAAAACGTAGTTGCTACAATTTGGACCTATAAACTACGATGCTATGAAAAATCGGTCTTAAACTACGATTTTTTTTCAAAAAACACAAACGCATATTTTGTTTATAGTTGCGATTTTTATCCCGTGCAGTGCAGCATATTTTTCAGGAGTGATTCTGTTCTAAAATTTCCAAAATTTCAAAGTATCCATTTCCGAAAGTTTTAAAAAATTGGTCTTTAGTCCGAATATTCAGACATTATTTTAAAAATGCTCACGGGGGAAAAAAATCTAGGCTGCAAAACAAACTTCTTAACCACGAGTGAATTGTGTTTCTGTAAATATTTATATAGGAATTCTCTTCCTTAGAAACAGGGGTGCCATTTTAAGAATTTCTGGAGGGGGAGGGAGGGGGAAGGTTTGAAATAGTGTGCAAAATAGCACGATTTGCATGTAGAAAAGGAAAGTCCTGCATAATGAAAACTGCTGTGCAGTATTCATCCCTGCAAATTTTTCCACAGACCTATGATTCTTCTGCGAATATATTTTGAAATTTCTTGGAAGTCCGCGAATTTCGTTTCTTTTATGGAATTTTCCAAATTAATTTGTGAATCGATCGCAGAAAAAATTGAGAATTTCTTCAAACGATTGTGTAAAAATATCGGGTATTTCGTCAAAGATCTCAGAAACAAATAGTGATTATATTCAATAGGTCGCTTAGTTGTGCCTATTTTGCATGAGATTGCGCAAAAAATTACGAATTTCGATAAACTATTGAGGGGAAAATATTGCAAATTTCGTCAAAAGGTCGTGTAAACGAGTAGTGAGTTTTGTTAATTGGTCGCGAAAAGATATCGAAAATTTTGCAGATGGGTTGCGATAAACTGTCGCGAATTTCGACAAATGACAGTGTAAAAAAGTCAATTTCGCCAATTGGTCGCAGAAGAAAATAAATTTCGTCAAAAGATCGTTGTAAAAACGTGAATTTTGTAAAAATGTCACAGAAAGAAAACGGAATTTCGTCAAAAGATCAGTAAGAAAATGTAAAATTCATCGAAAGATCGCAGAAAGAAAACACTAATTTCGTCAAAGGATCGCGGTAAAAAATGCAAAATTCGTCAAAGGATCGCGGTAAAATAATGCACATTTCGTCAAAAGTTCATGGTGAAAAGTGCAGATTTCAACAAAGAATCGTGATAGAAAAATGTGAATTCCGATTGTGGGGAAAAAATTGTGAATATCCTGAAATGATCACGGGAAAAAAATCGCGAATTTCATCAAAATTTACTGAACTGAGCTAAAAAATTGGAACCAAGCTCCTTTTACAAATGTTTAAAAAAAAAAAAAAAAAAAAAAAAAATGCTGCGAAATGAGAAGAAATTCTAAAAATCGTATAAAAAATTTCAGAGGAAAAAAATTACTATATTGAGTTGAAAGAATGAAACCTTATTCCTTTTACAAATGTCAAATGATGGCTGCGAAACACGAAAAACCAACCAACCAACCTTCAGATTAATTTTAACTTTGTGTGCTACAATTTCTCATTTTCAAAGGTTGGCAGGTCTGATATATATATATATATATATATATATATATATATAAACCTTTAACGCATTGAATACTTAATTTTAATGTTTTGTGAAATCTTTAAAAATTGTGTTTCACTTTGCTAATTATTATTATTATTGCAATAAATACTGCTGTTTGTTTTGCCTAATTGTTAACACAGATCAACATTCCATCATTTTTGACGAGGTTATACACTAGTGCTTGAAAATTTAAAGAAAGGCTAAAAGAGCTCTTATCTGATATTAAGTTTAATAAACTAAGTACAGCTTTATCAAGATTGCACCAAAATGAGAATATTAAAATAAACTCCGAAAAAGCTAAAATAATCATTTCAACATCTAACCACCATTACTCTTCAATAATCCATGAATCCACTGAGATTTTATTTAGGAATGATACTCTTTGTAATGATGTCCTTTCTTATAACATTCCCCCAATTTGGTTTAATATTCTGGGTATTTCAAGAACTCTTGAAAATATGACTTGATCTTTAAACCCTTCTTTAGAACAGTGGACCGAACTTCACTTGCACATGCGTAGTATTTTGTTTTGTTTTTACGCATGTTTTCTATTTCCAGTCAGTCATCTTTTCCCTTTGAAAATGAACGCGTTGCGTTCGAAAGATTTCAGGATTATATTAACTAATATTTTTATATGTTTTTAACACATTTAAAAAAATTATATGTATGTTTTAATGTTTACATTAGGGACTTCTTAGTTTGTTTGAAAAGATTTTCATTTTATAAATATAAAATCATAGAAATTCAAGGTACGTTTGCAAAAACAAATTAGAGGATGCCTAACATAAATGGTGTATAATGCCGAAGACAATGGGTCTCCCAACTCTAGGTTCATCTGGATAGATTTTAGTTTAAAAATACAAAATCATACAAATTCGAGGACAGACGGTGCTGGAGGATGCGAGGCTCACAATATTAGGTGTGTTTGGAAAGATTTTCCTCTAAAAATATAAAATCATTCAACACTGATTTTAGGTATATTTATCGTTATTATCATGAGCCTGGGCAACGACTGGTCTATAACCTAGTAAGTAAATAAAAAATTATGAGAGAAGAACTGTATTATAGAGGTTAGCCAATCGGTACATAAATATTTTTAATTTTTAGTATCTGATTTGATTTGTCAATACCAGTCCAATTTTTTTACATCCAAAGAATTTCTTTTGTTGTATGTTTGTTTCTCTAAATATCAGAGATCACAATCTAGCAATCAGAAGCATGCATCCATCAGTGCAAATAATGCCATATAAAAAAAAAAACAACATCATTGCATTGACATTCATACAACTCAAACATTAAAACAAATTATGCATTAACCAATCCTCAAAACTTAGAATCACAGAATGATTCTAGTTTTTTATTGAAAGATGTTTGGTATAATGTGCAATGAAATTCTTTGATTAGCAAAAACTAATATAATCAAGTTTCCTATGATGTGTACCATTCATTTGGATTTTGCAGCAGTACTTAAAGTATGTTTCTGGGACTTGGCAAACATCAGGAAACAGGTGGGCATACAATGAGATCAAATAAAAAAATAAATAAATACTTGTCAAAAAAGCAATGAAATATTTTCAGAAGATATGTTAAAATAACTTATAAAAATTTCTAATGCTTTACAAAAAAGAGAAAAATAAAAGCATACTTATGACAAGAAGCTTCTCTTAATACTATGCTTATTGCTTTCTTCCAGGCTTTATATTGAGGAGATTCTCGTTCTTTTCTAAAAGGTACAAAATAGATATAATTAATAAAATATTAAAAATCAAAAGCAATAAAAAAATATATTACAATATTTTGAGTTATATTGAATTTCTAAAACCTTTCTAAATACTTACAAAAATCTAATAAAGAAAAACTTAAGATTTTTTATTATATACCTATATTGAAAATGAAAGTAAAGTGGTATTATAGCACAAAATTTAATGACTGCTTGTAGCTACTAAAATTCTATAATTCTTATTCAAAACTTTAAAATAGATTTGATACAAATATTTCAAAGGGACAACCTACAAGAATTTGGCCTTTTCTAGTCTTTTAGTTAATAAGGATTTTTTAGTCAGGTGCAACAACATTTTAAAACTTGTGCTTTTTTTTGCAGTAAATAAATAAAGGCATTCAAATATGAATCTAAATCCTCTTGCTATGCATAATTCATTATTTTGTGAAGCATCGAACAGATATGCAAAAATATTGCCGAATGCTGAAAGGCTGAGTGAGAAAAACATTTGAACTTATTGTTAACCAGGCTGCAAACTAATTGACGCATTTTAGCAAGTACGGTTTGGTGAAACATAAAACTGTTGTAAGCCACTTATGATAGTCAGATCATTCTCTTTAAAACATAACTGCTGTCAGTATCACGCGGATCTAGAGAGTCCTCAAGGGGATGGGGGTGTTTTCAAAAATTTGTAGACTCCAATGGTTGACTTCTATTTTTTGCAACTGGTCAGGTTCACTTATAATTTTTTTGCTGTGGGTCGCGTTTGGGTTTGGTTGAATTCTACTTTTTGCTGTGGGTTGGGTTAATATCTATTTTTTTGCTGAGGGTCGGGTTGATTTTTACATTTTGCTGCGCTCTAGCGCCTTGGGTCGGGTTTGGGTCAGTTTCAGAGTGGATTTTCACTCTTGCGAGAAGGGTTCGAGCCAACCAGAATTTTGAAAAGAAAGTCTAAATATTTTTGAAGATAAAAACTATATACAGTAAAAGCTCCATAACGGGCATGCCGAAACCATTATTTAATAATACTTTTTAATCTTCAGGATTATGTAAAAAATACTAATTTGGTATTAAGAATGCTTGTCTCTTTATATCTAAGATGAGTTGTAATTCAGTAAAGAGCGCTTTGAAACTTATTTAAAAACATACCGGGTACCCTAAGATGGATCAACTGATTTTAAAATTCAGTAACTTGCAAATGGTGTCAGCAATTAAAAAAACTTACAGGAGGGTTATGTAAGATGTCAGAAGGTTTTTTACAGCGATTCTTGATTTTACTTTACAATAGCAGTGATAGATGGTGCTGCAAACAATAGTCGTTAAATCGGGCATCGTTGTAGCGCCTATTGCCTGCAGCGCCATCTGTCATTGCTATTATGAACTGGAACTAAAAATCGCAGTAAAAAAATTCCAAAATTCAAAGCAAATTTCCTGAAATGTTACAGCAGAAGTGTGTGTGTGTGTGGGGGGGGGGATTCCCTCCTAGCACTAATTAATTTTGTTGCAGGTCGGGTTAGCTGTTTTCGATTTGGGTCAATTTGAGGCTGAATGTAGATTCTTGCAAGCTGGGTTTGGGATAACGCGTTTTCTTCAAAAGTGAGTCCAGTATATTATTTCAGATTAAAAACTGTACCTATAATGTGTTTGTCAAAAAAACCATTTGGTTTTTTTAGAAAAAATCTAATATAATATTTTCTATTTTTTGTAATTTAATTGTTTTAAATTATAGATAGAAGTAATTTCTACTTTTAACACTTCATCTCAGCAGTCAACATGAGACATAATGAGCTAGGTCATGTTTCTATGCACGTAGAATGAAAATTAGCATGTGCTGATGAACATATCTGGTACCCTAAAGATTTTTCTTAAAACATGTGAAATTAGAAAAGATAAAATAGATAAATAATATTCAATATTTAGCATAAAATATTTTCCTTTAAAAAATGCAGATTATTTACAGCAGTTAATAACAAAATACAATGATCTTTAAGATTTTGGTTAAGTTGTAAAAGAAAATTTTCTGGATTGGCATTGGGGAAGATTATCCTTAAAGAATTTAAAAGAGTGACTTAAGATATCAAATTGAATAACACAGCTTGCAAAAATTGAGTGCTTGTTATAGCATTTCAATAATACCAATCAATCTTTTCTGTTAGTTGCTAAATCTAATGACCAAAAATGTTGACTTGGACACTTGGAGTTATCACTCAGAAAACAAAATAACCAAAAGTATTTGGATATTAAAATAATAATAACAACCACAGAATAATATAATGGAAGACGGTAGTATTCCGAGTGATGCAGCCTTAAGCCTAAAATCGTATCGTATCGTATCGTTAAAATCATATCGTATCATAGAATTCGTAGATGGCGGAACTCATATATACAGCTAACTCGACATCAAAGAAAATGCGAAAAGCCGCCTTTTAATAACTCAGCAGATATAGGTCTTATTGTTCTGAATTTCCTAGAACAGTCTTATATCTGCAGTCTAATCGTATACTGAAATTTTTACATTTCTACGTGCAGTATATTTTGAGATCTAAATAGCCATTTTTAAAGTGAAAACATTGGTATGATATCGACGAAGTTCCTAATTTGAAAATCTCGAAAACGGTTCTAACGCTCATCTTTAAATTGATACATAATATAAATGTGATTAAGGCGAGGTGAATAACACTTTTCTTTTTTCTGGGAAAACTCTCGTTCGTTAAATAATTTGATTTTTTTTTCTCTGGAAAATGACACGGGCGATTTTTTAAAAATCAAATAAATATGTTTCAGATGAACCAAATAACAATTTACTTGTTTCCAGCAAGACTCTTGTTCGTTTTATAATGCGCATGAAAAATCGGACTATATTTCTTTGCCATTCTATGGAAATTTCACCGAAAATGCATGACACTGTATTCATACACATGCTTTCTTTTTAACCACTTTTGGGGAGAAACATTTTGTCTTCCCACTGGCTGAGTGGTTAAAAGCCATCGTCTACTGATCTTAAGATAGGCAGTTCGATACTCCCTGGTACTTGTTTTCGCATGTGAATGTGTTTTTTTTTTTTTTTTCTTTTAAAGTCTGTTAGTTGACCATTATTCTCAGTTCCTTTGTAATTTTTTAATTGCTATTAAGTTAATAAAATTACAATTATAATGACGCCAATTTGATGATGATTATTTCTTGACAATTTTTCAACAATAAAAATATTACCATAAACTTTATAAATATATTTAATTTCAATCACTTTACAAAAAATATACATTAATAGTTATTATTTGAATATAAATCATACGATCAGAAACGTAAAAAAATAATTCATTTCAGATCTTCTTTTTATAATATCATTTTTTATTATTATGACGGTCAATCAATATATAATCACTGACATCCATTATTATTATTATATTCCTTGCATAAAAACTATTGTGATGTAATAATTCTTTTATAATAAATAATTTAGTTGAAATGTTTTATTTATAAATAACAATGAAGTTTGATAACCCCGAGACAATTGTTTTTATTTAACTTTGCAATATTTACAGTTTACATAATAAGCATATCAGAATTCTGGTGTCGCCATCTTTTGACGTAATTGCGTACTACATTTTGTCTCTTATTCGGAAAAAAAAAAAAACTAACGCTCTTCGCCGCTTTGAAAGAATCTCTTGTGACTAGAGGTCTATTTCGCAAATATTAAGAAAATTACTGCATACAAAAATATTAAAATGGGTAGTATTATAGAGAAATGTTTGATAAAAACGTTGAAGTAGACAGTTTTTAAATCGAAGAATTATTTTAAGAGATATTTAATGTTAAATCTGGATAAAATTGTCTCATTAAAAAAGTCTCATAGGAAAAAAAAATATACATGGGAATTTAATCATTTTCATTCAATTTAATCATTCAATAGAAACTCGAAGTTTGCAGAGTGCATTTATTACTTTTAACTTGTCTAATTTTTTGACGGTTTATTTCAATTTTAAATTAAAATTTTCAGAATTTCCAGAGATATTTTTTACATATTTTAGAAAAGGTTATTTTAAATTGTTGCCAATTGTTAAAACAGCGCAAAGAATAATATATCCTTTAAATTAAAAATTTATTCACACATGACTATTATAAACAGAAAAAAATCCTTTCAAATTAGAATTAAATGATAACGTTTTAAAAGCAGGAAAATATTAAACATTACGTCATAAAAATTGTTTTTACACATGCTTACTTAAAATGAAAGAAAATTATAAAATAATCAATTATTTTCAAATTAGAATTAAATGATTACGCATTAAAAGCAGGAAAACATTGAAAATTACGTCATAAAAATTATATTTACATGTGAATATTAAAAGAAAAAGAAAATTTTTAAATAATAAATTCATTGATATGTGTTAAAAGTCGTAAATGGAGGAAATTACGTCATATTGGCCAAAGTGGCCAAATAATAATATTGCAAAACAGTTTAAATTAAAAAATATATTTATATGAGAGATTTATTTCAAATTTCGAGATGATATTTTTAACTATAGTTGCCAATTTTAAGGTAGCGCAAATAATAATATTATCTTTCTAATAATAAAAATATTTTCAGTTGAATGTTACAAAGAGAAAGGAAAGTTTGGTGAAAATTATGTCAGATTTAAAACGTTACATTTAAAATCTCTTATTTAAAATCATTTTCTTATAGCATTGTTAAAAAATACCATAAAGCAAAGACTCTGTTGACTTAGTTCCTTTTATATTTGGTAATTTTCAAATGTTTAACTAATCTTATTTAATCAAGCACGGAAACAGCAACTAACATCAGCTGATTTGGTCTTGAAATCCCTCAGTAAAAGGGAAACCCGTTTACAGTAAGATCGCCATTGATTTTTTAATTATACAGAGCAGCCTCGATTATCCGAGCTAATTGGGACTGTTAGTAAATCGGAATCGGAAATCTCGGTTAATAGAAACTGTGTGTAAAAACTCGCCGTGCTTGCGAATTTAACATCTCTTTTAAAAAAATATATAGAACGTTTTTTAAATAATAAAAATAAATATATGTAAAGTTCTGTTTCACAGCTTAACAAATTTAAAAAGAAAATCAACTACCAGTAGTAAATTTTAAAATGCAAATTGAAAAATTTACGAAAGTTCACACAGCCACTGGAAACAAAGCATTGTTCGCTATTGACTTCTCAGGGTCCAATGTTTCTTTGGAGTTGAGTGCTTTTGGGGGCAGAAGGGCCTGTATAGCACGGACAGTGAGCTAAAGAGTGTGGTTATTTTTAAGGCTCATTCAAAAGGGAAAAAAAATCAGACTTTGTTATCAGCTCGGTTAACAGAAACCTCGATTAATCGAAGCTCGGTTAATCCAGGTTCTACTATAATTCAATCTTCCGTAATCTTTTTAAAGCAGATCAAATTAATGGACTTTAGCACAAAGTCACATAGCTGATAACTGCCATGCTTGTTGGCCACCTTTTTTTCAAAAAGTTTGCTTCGCCTTATTCAATTAATGAGATATCTCCGATAAAATAAGTCACATTTTCCCGTTCTAAAATCGTAGCATGTAACTGACACTACAAGTACTCATGGAACTAGACTATTTTAAGTCTGATTTTTATTATAGACTATATAAAATTATTAAAAATATATATTATGATAGGAACTAGCGGGCTTCGTCTGCTATTTACGTTACGGATATAAAAATCATGTTTTTTTTTTTTTTTAGGGAAAAAGAAATAAAAACCTATTTGACGATAGGTTTATAAAGACACATTTTGTATTTGTTATATTTCCAGGGATGAGGAGCGGGGGGGGGGGGGGGGGGACTATTTTGATTAAATATCGCAATTTGTCCACATGGCAGATATAATAATGATAGACACTAGCGGGCTTCGCCCCTCTATGGCGCCTTATGGGTCCAGCTTCCATAACCCGTCAAGGGTTTTTGCATTGTATTATATTATATTCATGAAACTGCATCAAATGTTTATTGATTGATTATAATATTATTAATCAAAGGATTCTTCATACAATTTTCAAGGTATCAATGTTTCACTGCGTAGAGCAGTTTACTTTGAACATGAGACATAGCTGTTACTAATAATGTTTAAATTAGATATGATTTCAATTTCCTATATAATTGACTGTAATTATTTAATTTAAATATTTTCAAAAGTTATATTACTTATATAATATCCAAAAATGTTTATTTTATCAACAGGTATGTATCTGTATGCAATAGGAAATTATATTTAAAAAAACCCAGTTTAAACCAAAAAAACCTGGTTTAAACCAAATAAACTGTTTTTTTTCCAACCCTGCTGTATGTTGATGACATTGTTTTATTTGGGAAGCATCAAAGGATTATAGATAGAGCTTTAAAACTTTTGAGCAAATATTTCGATTTAAAGGTTTTGGGAAAAACTAAGAAATTGCTTGGTGTGGAGTTTGAGGAAAGTGATGAAGACTTGCGGATTCACCAACAATCTTATATTAAAGATGTTTGTAAAAGGTTTGAGTCGTACAGGTTTTCCATTTCCTCCTTACCTATAAGCAAGGGCTCTGTTTATTCTAAATCTGATTGTCCTAAGTCCGAGGAAGAGCATAGAGAGATGTCACAGTTACTATATAGAAGTGTAATGGTTGTTTGTCCTTTATTGCTAATAGATCACGTCCCGATATTTCATATGCTGTAAATATAATGAGTCAGTTTCAATCAGATCCAGGAATGACACACTGGTATGGCTTACTTAGATTCAGGGGTGCCATTTCAGAATTTTCTTGGGGGGGGGGGGGGGGGGGGCAAAGTTTTCTTTGAGGACAGTGGCATAGCCAAGGGTGAGGTTCAGTGAGGGGGGGGGGGGGGAGGTATTATCTTCCCTCCAAACAAGAAACTATTAAAAATTCCGTTTTAAGCAGGTTTTCATCTTAGCAGGTATTACTTTCAAGATACTGACTAAAGTTTTCCGTTTAAGACTGTATTCCGTTAGAGACAATTTCCATTTTACAAGTATATCTAAGGCTGTTAAAACATCCTTTCTAAAGTAAAGCTCTGAAGAGCATAGGTACATTTACTGTAAAACTTGTGAAAATGAAACCTGTCAAAAAAAGAATTCTTTCGGAAACAGAAAGAAAAAATCTCGTTTCTTTGAAAGAAAAAAAAGAAAAAAAAACAAAAAAAACACCATATAATTACACTTGCTAATACGGAGACCTGTCTAAAATGGAGTTCTTTTTCCCTGACCTTTCGACTTCTTGTTTGCAGGTTTTGCTCCAGAGGTTTTGCTCCAGAGATAACCAATTGGCCTTTTCAAGAGGTTCTTGGAGGTTGGAACAAAGTTTTCTTTGAGGGGAAGGGCTTGAAATAGCGTACGGGATTTTGCCCTCTTAACGTCTTTTAAAACCATGGGATTCTTCTAGGAACATTTTTTAATTTTCGCGAAAGACCGCAATATTTTTTCTCTTTTTTTGCGGAGCTACGCAAAATCAAATCGCCCATCGACCGCGAAAAAAAACTTAAATTTTGCCAATTGGAATTGGAAAAAATAGTCAGTTTGGCAAATTAGTCGCGGAAAAAATATTACTTCCTAAAAGGACCGTGAAAAAATATTGCAAAGATCGTGGAAACAAACAGCGATTATTGCCAATCGGTTGCGGGAAAGAAAATGCAGATTTCAACATTAGGTCCCCCCAAAAAGAACTCAAATTTGCTCACCAGTCATGCAAAAAAAATTGTGAATTTCGAATTATTAAGGAAAAAAAACGAGAATTTTGTCAAAGGTTTCGGATAAAAATCACACATTTAGTCAAAGAATCGTGCAAAAAATTCAAATTTCGTCAAACGATCGCGCAAAGCAATCGCAAATTATGTCAGTCGGTTGCGAGAAAAAAAACGAATTTCAAGAAATGATCGTAGAAAAGAATTGCGAATTTGTCAAAATATCTCGGATAGAAATAGCGAATTTCGTTAAACGTCGCAAAAATATCGCGAATTCTGACAAATGAGCACGGAAAAAATTGTGAATTTCGTGAATCGATCACGGAAAAAAAAATCGTGAAATTCAATCGGTTACGAGATAATCAGTGATAGTCAACACGTCAAGAAGTTTGCAAATTTTGTGATTCATAGTAATATGAAATTTTCACCAATGATTTTCTGTTAGTAAAAAATTTCCTTAATCATTTTCTGCATTCATTTTCAGACTGATCTAAATTCCACACAATTCAGAAATTTGCAAAACATTTGGTATCAGGTAGAGTCTGCATTAGAGATGAGTTCGGGCTCTTTTTCCAGAGCCCAAGCCCGACGATTTTAAATCCGAGGCCGCCCGAGCCCGAAACATTTTGTGTCATGAGAGCCTGATACCGAAAATATGCAATAGTAAAAAATTGCATAATATTAAAAAAAAAAATGTTTCAAATGTAATTATCATTTGTAAACTACTTTTTACATAGAAATGGCTGTTAAAGGAAAATTTAAATTTAATATTATCAAAAGAAAAGTTTGGCATCAAATAAAAATGTAGGTACTCCATACTTAAAAAGGATTCTCGTCTATTTTCTCTTTTAATAAGAAAATCTTATGGGCATGTTAATAAAGTGTGTTTTATGAATAAATGCATGAAATTTATAGAAATTACTATTTATCTAGCGAATAATCGAACAACATTTATAAATTTTCTAAAAAAGATGCACATTTTTAACTATAACCAATTCCTTTCTCATAACAATCTTTCGGGATTGGCATGACCCTGAAAATAATCTTAAATTAAAAATTTCAATGTCCCGGTGCTTTTACAGGAAAAGAGGAAATACTGCTCGATTGATTTCTATCAGAATAATATGGTAATTAAATTTACTTACGACTGAAAGCGACTTCGTAAATTGCAGCGTACAACTTCAGCACCAGTAGAGTTAATAATAGATATTATAATCACTAAAGTTATTTCCATATGAAAAGCATACAGTAGAAATCTAAATTATTCGCAAACCGCAAACTATAAACAGAAGAAAATATTCTCTTTGTGTTAGATCTCTAAATAATAATAATAAAAAAAATAAATCCAATTGCAAAATAACCTCCGCCACAAACGAAAATCGAACTAAAAACAAATTAATTATCCCCGCCTCTTTCGTGGCGCCGTATCGTAGGACCATCGTCGTCGGCAATGCCAAACATAAATCTGTATGTATGACTAATCATTTTCTTTTTAAATAGCATTCTATTCTAATAACTAAAATAGAAAAACACAATTTCTGTTTCCCCTTATTCTGATCAAAAAAGCAATGCAATGATTTGAAAAGGAATAAGTAATTTTTAAGGGGGAAAAAAGTTCTTTTAATTTTTTTTCTATTCATGCATAAATAAAATTTTCAGGTTTCAGAAAGAATGAGTCCGAGCCCGAAGACTAGAATAAAAATAGAGCCCGAGCCGGGCCCAGGCTTTCAGGCTCTGACTGAACCCGTCTCATCTCTAGTCTGCATTAGGTCGCACAACCGGATTTTTTTCAAAACCGACCTGACCAGATCCGTGGCACATATCGAGGCGGGTTGACGTTTCTTTTTTTCGTTTCGGGTTAGGTCTTGCATCGGGTCGGATAACATGATTTCACCCGAACTCGAATTGCGGATCAAGTCAGGTTTATGCTATTTTGTTTTTCGCTAGGTGTAAGGATAACTTTAAGCATTTCTGGTTATGCTTTGTCTCTCTTTGGATGAACCGATTTTTCAAAAGGAAGATCTGAATATTTTTAAAATGAAAAAGCTGTATATCAGAGTATTAATGGGCGAATATGTGTTCAATTTTGTATATAAGCTATAAAATTGTAGGCTACTTTTCCGTAAATGTAATTAAACATAGATTAATTTTCTTTCACTTTGAGTTTGGGTATGAATATTTTGGGTTTATTTTGCAGTTCGGCAGGCTAGAGTTGTGTTTCGTGTTAACGACTTTTGTCAGTTTCGGATAGTGTAGAACCCGATCCGTGCAGAACTCTAGTATCAGGCTGAGGAAATTATTAAGAACATACTGTATATAATATGATTTAATAAAGCAAATGATTTGATAGCGTTGCTATGACTGCAGTAAATATAATGTGACACTAATAATGCAAAATAAAAAATTCCAATAATTAAGAACTTAAATTAACCCCCTTTTCTTAAAAAAAAAAAGAAAAATCCTCTCTAAATTTCGGACTAAAGGGGAAATTCACCTCGAAAATTCTAGCCCTGAGGGGGACGAGTTTTCTTTGATCATTTTGCACACGGCTGGGAAGCAATTAATAGAATTTTTTCTCACATATCTTTTTAAAATTAGACAAAATACTCATCAATAAGAAATACCTCACCTTGGGAGTGTTGGAATAGTAAAGTCTTTAGAAAATATTTTTGATAATTATCAGTTTCTGTGCATAAAGTGTTTATTTATTTCATGTGTCTTTATTGTAATAAAACCTGACAAGTTACTTTAGCTTTTGAGGAATTTATGAAAAAAAAATGTTGAGTGTGACCTGTGATGACAGATAGGGATGCACCAAATATTCGGTATCTTTTCGGCATTCGGACATGCTACCGAATATTCATTTAGGCAAAATATCAAACTATTCGGTCTGCCGAATATCGAACTATTCAGCCAAACTGAATACTTAAAAATATCTTTTGAAAAATATTTTTTAAATTCTTACACAACTTCTACTTTTAACTGTCAATTTATAAAGATATTCAGAATAATTGGAAACAGAATCATATTTAAATCAAAGAGAATGAATGCTGTTACATTATTTATTTGCTGTTTGATAAAGAGTCACTTAAAATTTAACCATTAACAATGACCTGCATAGAAATAAATGATGCACAAATGGAAGTTTCTGAACAATGTCTTGTAAATAATCTGTCTTTTGCTTTTTCGCAAAAAGAGTGTTTTTAAAGAAAATGGGAAAAACTTTCCGATGTGATAATAGACATCAAGACAGACCATTTTTGCCCAAGAATACAGTATCGCAATCCGCTTAATCAGTCAAAATCAAAAATACAGTGTATCTCATCTCACTTCAGGTCAAACTTAGATTTTCATTTGTCACTTTAACAATAATGAAGATATCGTACATTTTTAAAAAGAGTCACTTTGATTTCTGTGACATATGATATCATGAGAAGAAGTGCCGGAAATTGGGTGTGTGTAAAGTTTACTTGTAAAAAGGTCTTGTTTATCAAAATGGAAGTATCTGTGTTAAGTATTATGAAAAATTGTTTTTTTTAATATCTTTAAACTTTGAATTTGGCCCAAAAGTCAGTATTCGGCTACCCAAATATTCGGTATTCGATTTACCTGTAGGCCGAATATTCGGTATTCAGTTTACCTGTAGGTCGAATATTCGGTATTCGGCCAAAATCCCTATTCACTATCCCTAATGACAGATAAATTTTCTGAAATATCAAATTCCTTGAAGGGGGGGGGGGGGTGCCCCCCCCCAGCCCCCCTCAAATGGCGCCCCTGCTTAGATTGTTGGGATATGTTAAACATATTATTGATATGACACTTAATTTATCTTGTACAAAACCTCAGTTGATAACTTTTTCTGATGCAGATTTTGCTGCAAATCGAGATGATAGGACCTCGCTGGGTGGTCAAATTGTGTTTTTAGGTAACTCTCCCATTTCTTGGCGAACATTTAAAGAGAAAAGTGTAAGTTTGTCAACCATGGAGGCTGAGTTTATTTCAATGACCGAAGCGACAAAGGAACTTCTTTGGTTTGACAGGATCCTAAGTGAATGTTTTTGTAGGAAAGTTATCACTGGGGAAGAGATGAAGTCAGTTTTGTGTGTAGATAATAGGGCTACTATTGATTTTGTGAAATTGCCTATTGAAAATCATAGAAGTCGTCATATCGATGTTCAGCTGTTTTTTGTAAGGGATCCAGTTGATAAAAATACTTTTGATTTACTTTTTGTCCGCAGCAAGGATAACCTTGCTGATGTCTTCACTAAGCCGCTCACCAAGTTCGAATTAAAAAGGTTTATTGAGCATACCTTTAGATAGTTTTTAAAGTTTCGTATATCTTAAGATTTACTGTTTTTGAATTATAATATATATTTTTCTTTAATATTGTTGGTATCATATGTATATACTTTTCTTTGTGGTTTTTGCTTGGTGGACATTTAAAATCCTGCCTGAATGTGGTGATACTTCTCGAGGCCCATTTCTGGGTGTCCAAACGGCCCCAAGGAAGCGTCTTGCAGGGGTGCCACTGTAATCTGTCTGAGTGGCATCTGGGGGTGGATTTTCGAGTTGACCATTGCCACAGGAGGGTCTTTTCGCGGGCAGGTTAATTTTTATTTTGTAAGTCCCATTTTGATTATCTTAATATATGAAACTGTCACTAATTCCCATCTACCTTGCAAATTACCAGCTTATTTAAAAGATTGTTACTTTTTGATAGAAATATATATATGTATGTGTGTTTGAATTTATTAGGGTTTGTAGATGTAGATTTATGTATAAGAAAAAAATTTTAATTTTTTTTTTCTACTAGGTATCCCGAGAACCTAGGTGGAAATGTATAAGTATTGGTATGTTACGATGGTGGATGTTTACGGATTTCTTTTTGTTAAAATAATTGTTTACTTGAAATATAGTGGTTCTGTCAAAGTGAGAAAAATCCCTGATTTAAATAATTTACAATATTGTTACAGGTTCCTTGTCTCTATGTGAGAATAAGAGTTGATGAAATCGTGGCACCATGTAAGGTTGTATGATATGTATTGTATTGTATTTTAAGTTTTTTTTTGTAGGTACCTTGTGACTTTAATTGTAGTCACTAAATGTCTTATAGACATTTAGTGCAATTAAGTGCTCTTTTCGTCTTCGGCGCGGCACGTGCCTATGCAAATTACTTTCTCCACGTGTGATGGAAGGAGAGAGTTTCTGATTTCTGTTTTACTGCAGAGCAGTTCTTGGCATTTGCCGATGTAGATAAAAGGACATCGTTGACAGCTGTTGGATAAATGTTTGTTTTTGTGCATACTGGTTCGCTTCTCCTTCGGTGTTTTGGTGTTTGCTGCTCTGATGTTTATTTGACTGATATGCAGTATGCGTTACTGAGTTTTACGTACGATGGAGTTGCTGATTAGACGTTTTAAATCTTTGGAATTTTGTTGGTTCTACGATATTTTTCTTCATGTTTAAAGATGATATAAAGTGATAAGCTCGTTTACTTCAGGTGACATTTTTCGTTTACAATTTGAGTTTGAGTGAATAAATTATGGCATGAGCTCCGGAGGGATGATTTATAGCATTGTTTTATTACGTTTTTATCTGCATGAAATGAAGTTAGCCAATATTTGTTTATTTAATATCAAAGCATATATTTTTATAATATCATATTTTGCTATGAAAGATTTTTAATAAAGTTAAGTTTTACTTTTATTTATCTGGTCATCATTTCTTTTTACACTTACTGCAAAACAACTTTTTTCTCTCTCTCTGCATATTTAGGGTTTTACTTTTCAGCAGATACTTCTTACTGCAACTTATATCTGCTTAGTTTTAGGATGTATTAATGTAGTGCTTTATAAAGGTAATAGATTATTTTTAAGCACTAGTTATATGAGTAGTCTCATATAACACGTTTGCATGTTCGTCTATATTATCTGACTCTGATTCTTAGTACAGCAAAAAACTAAGAAATAAGAAGAAAAAGACAGACAATGATTGTCACCAATGAAGGTGTTCAAAATTATGATCCCAGGCCGTGATGCAGGCCTCAAAGCAGGCACATTGAAGATCTAATGTTTTTGAAAGTACAAGGCGTGTCCCGGACTTCCCCAGCAGTTGCCATGATGCATGCAACAAGTTCCTTAGCATTGTCCCAGCATTTTTGTGGTACTAAGAATAATAAACATGTTTTCTCACCCTGTTTGAGTCCTTCCTTTCTTATGTTTTGTGTTGTCATTACCGTGCAGGAAAGCGTTTCCGACCATGTATTGCTATTTGATTTACCATTATCTAGGTGTACTCTATCCAGGGTTCTTACTGCCGCTCGCCATTGTGCCAAATTGTGACAAAAGGCTTCATTTGGCGAGTAAACGAACAATCATATTCACCAAATTGCGAGTGCTCATCTGCTCTTTTTGTGTATGTGTGTGCCAGTGCAGTCCAGATTCTTATTCACGTTATTGAACGATTGATGTCACTTTTCATGATCAATCGGACCGTGCCATTTACATTACTCTATTTATAGAAAAACTGAGTCAACACCAATTCAGTTTAGCAATAGCCAAAGACACATAAAGGATTATGCGATAGGTATTTTATTTCTCTATTATCAGTTGATCACTATCTATGCGCCAGCATCACACCAGTAAAAACAAACAAAATTACTAACATCAAGCACCAAATTGAGAAAAGTTTGCTAGAATGCGGCATTGAAATTACCCATTTACCATACTATTTATTAGTTGTATGCAAAGCATCATTGGCCAGTCAATCTTTACTATCTGTTAGAGTCGAAATCTCATAGCAATTTTTAATGTAACTTTCAAAACGATAAATCAGATATCGTAGTTTTAAATTTTTATTTAGACAGCTAAAAAAATGTCTGAAGCATTTACACATTTAGGAGACATTTAGAATGTACTTTTCTATTTTACAAGCAATTATAAAAAAATTAGGTTATTTTAGAACATATTGAAAAAAGGGGATACAATAGGGCATTAAAGATAGATTTTTCGGTGTTTCACGGCGAATCTATTTTGCTAACAATTTTTTTCATTTGGATACCTTTTTTATTTCTTATTCGCCAAATTGCTAATGTTGGTCAAAGGTCAGCGGGAACCCTGACCTACCTCTACTAAAATTTTGTAACCCCTGCGCTGAAACACCCTGTATATTAGCAAGATTTCCACCTGACTAACATAAAAGTACCAAGTTTTCATAATTGCGAATATCACTGACATCTGCATTTATGCTTGATGTCAACCGACTTCTAAGATTCGTGCCAGGTCAAATATGCCGCACCAACAGTGATGTCTATAATACTAATTATAGTAACCTTTTTTCCCTTTCTATATTGTAACTCTATAGTTAATATTATGCAGTAGAAATATTAAAGGCAATTTCAAAAACATTTATATATAACTGCATAATATAATATAACATTGATATAGATGGACATAGTTGCAAGGTTTATGTCACACCAAGGTATCCCTCAACCCTTCAGCATGCTGTTGATACCCATGAATTCAAGAAAGACCAAAAAGCACTTTGCAGGATGAAGAAGGGTTTTCTGAAACTTTGTCAGTGTTGGAAGCACCGTGTGAAAGGGGGGGGGGCGAAGGGGGCACTCACCCTGGGCGTAGAAAATCAGGGGGTGCCAAATTTATACTATCAACTCATTATTATTATTATTTATTTTGGCTGTTGATTATTTACTGGGATTTTTTTTTTCAAGGTTATTCTTTTTTCTATTTTTATTTGTAAAAAAAAAAAAAAAAAAAAACATAAATATTATATGCATATCTGGAATTTCCCCCCAATGTAATTACTTACATTTTTATTTTCAAAGTTATTGCATTGTCCCCTATCCTAACCCTAAAAAGAAATTTCTAACTAAGGAATGACTTTTTCCATTTTAAAACTTTCCATTTTAAGAACAAAAACAAAAAAATTTTAAGTTATCATGTGCAGTGCCAAAAATCTTAATAAGGAAAGTGACTTTTAAACTAAACTGAACTAAAACATTTCCAAACTGAAGCTTTTTTTTGTATGTATTTTGTGTAATTACAAAAGTATTTTCATGGCGTTTATTTTAAAGTATTCAGAACTGATTATCTTTAATAAGTATATAGTTTTGTATAATAATAATAATAATAAAACATTAACACCCGTATGGGCCCGTAGCAGATTTGTTTTCTATTTCAGTTAATATATACCGACGATTTTTGTAATAGACCGAAATTGAGCCAATACCTTTTGCTGTTGGGGAATCATTCTGGATAAAATGTAAAATTGTAGCTAATTTTAAATTTAAACACTGTCATTTCTATAATACTAACATACTTTAATCGAATTTATTACAAATTGAATATTGTTCTCATGGTTTTATAACTCAGAGATTTACACTTTCTTTTCTTTTTTCTTCTTCCTAATAGCACAAAGCAATTTTAGGGCATTTGTTCTTCAACAGTGGTGTAGTCGTAAAAAAAGCAGAGGCCATACGCTCTAAGTAGAGGGTATACGCTCAAGGCTGCGGTCATACCCTACAGTGTATAGACTATACCTTTTTTGAGAAACAGAGGGTATACGGTGTTCCATAAAAAAAAATCCAGAAGGTATACAGCGTATACCCACCACAACATCCCTGTTCTTCAAAGAGAAAGTTCATGCCATAGATATTTTAAAGCAAAAATAAGTTTTTCCCTTTCATATATTGTATTGATTAACATCAAATCAACAATCAAGGAAAAAGAATAACAAATACTTTTTTTTTTCAATAACATTATTTAAATTTTCATAAATAAATTAATGACTAATCTGGCCCTTCTTAATCTTTTCTACGAATGACAAATAAAATTACAATAAAATAAGACAATGGTTCTCAAACTATGGGTTCTGACCCCTGGGAAGCGCATTATATGCCGAAATAAAGTTAGTGATTTTTCTATTTTTTTTTTTTTTTTTTTCATCATGAATGCTGCACATTTACGAAGTCACTTTCATTTGTAAGTAGATACAATTGTCATGTATTGTTATTCTGATAAAAAGCAAATCGAGCAGTGTTTCCTCTTTTCCAATAAAAGCATCAAATACCTCCGATAGCAGTGCCATATTTTTAATTTAATCTGATTTTCAGGGACTGATCGGGAAAGATTGTTATGCATCAGAAAGAATCGATTATAGTTTAAGATATACACCTTTTGTAAGAAACTTAAAAACATTGATCGATTCTTCAGAATATAAATATTAATTTCTGTAAATTTAATTCAGTTTTTTATAAAAATGCTTAGCTGCGAACTATTACTTTTTTAAGTTAACACGATTTCTGAATCATAATCCGTACCATATTAAATAGCATAATTCTACGGTTAATTAACATTAAGATTAGGCAAAGATTTCTATTCGGAAGGAAAGATAAAAGTGGAATAGTTGACAGCTAAATGTATGCAGATAGATGAATAAAATTTTTTTATTTTGCTAAAAAAATGCTTTAAAATTTGCAAATAATGTATGAAATATAAATATCCGGATTGAAGTGACAGCGTGGGGGTGGGAGAAGCTATGGTTATTAGTACTGCAAAATATTAGGGCTCCGGTACTTTTTTGGGGTTTTTTTTCCGGTATTTTTTTTTAATTAAGCCCTGATAACAACAAATGAAAATGGTTAGGAAAAATCTGTGGCAAAACATCATGATCTATAGCAAATAAATGCAATTTTCTCTTATGTTTTTTTAGTTTTTCAGAATTTCTAAATTAAAACCCTTTTAGAATTTAAAATACGCACGAAATATTTATTCAATAGAATTTATTTCTGTTTCAGCACTTTATCAAGCTTGTGACAACTGTCATAAAAAGAAAGAAGGAGGTGGGGGCACCAAATTGAATAATTTGCACCAAATTGCCCTGGGCTCAGTTTTCTCTTTGCACGGCCCTGAGTGTTGGTCTATCCCTAATTGAAAAACTACTGTCATTTAGATGTAAAAGGTGTAAGTATGTGATTAGAATATATATTTCATATTCATTCTGGCAGATATAATGTACAGCCAAAAATGAAACTACCATTGTTAAATATCTTAGCTAAAAGCCTTTAATCTGATATTATGTGTTTAATAAAGGTGTATTAAACTATTGTTTTTGTATTATTTTAGTTTGCCTCGATATTATTTACCATTCTTAATGATGTTATGCATTTAATAAATGTATATTAAATTATTGTTTTGAATGCAATTGGCCATTGACAATAGTAAATATGATTGTTGATTAACAGAATTATGCTAAACTTTGATTGGCTTATAGGAGAGTTATTTTTCTGAAGGGCTACAAAATTCAATACTGAAGAACTTGGTTTGTGAATGATTTTACTCCATGGTTTAATTATTTATAGCTCACAATGAATGAATCTGTTAAGTTTGTTTACTTTAATGGAATGAGATATTGGGCTATATACAGAATATATACATATTTGAATGTAACTTATCTCTTAAACATTATTAGTTTTTTAATGATCTTTCTAAAAATAAAACTTTTTTTGCAGTTTTATTAAAAAAAAATAATTGTGATTAAAAATCTAAAGTGAAGTGGTAAGCTCTTAACTGTTGATGACACTCACGTGACTTCTTAGGCTATTATTATAGAGATTATGGCCAGAATCTTATCCAAGTCTCTAAATTGGCGGTCACAAAATCACAAGTCTACTGTATTTACTTTCTTATTAAAGATTTCAAATTATTTGTTTATTAATAACAGTATTAAGATCAAAATGAAAATAAGTAGTAATGGATAATTAATCTCGGAAAAAAAAATAAGCGAGGGAGAGAAATCTTCTGCAGCCAGATGGCCTAACATCAGGCTTAAGTAGGGAGACTTGTGAAAGTGAAATTTATAGACACTTTCTTTATTGCTTTAAAAATTTATTTACTATCTGAATAATGTATCCTTAAAGTTTTCAGCCTCCCCCCCCCCTCCCCCCCCAAAAAAATGCTAAAGGTCTTTGAGAAGTCATTACAGTGATGATCTTGATACGCACTGAGTGCAGGTACCGATATTTTTGGCCAAATAAGTTTTCTAGTTTGCTATTACTATAACTATTGTTGCTACATTAGCTATAGTCGTTACCCAGAACGCAAAACGAATCATTCAATGCAACTATGTGGCATTTGGCTCTGAAGCATTTAAACTGTGGTTGGAAAAATATAGAAATTTCTGCATTCCTTGCCGGAGGTATGTTTAATGGATACATACACATACTTAGAGTTATGAATGACCTTGCATTGCAAATTGGTCCCAACTGCAAAAGATTTGCTGATAATTACGATCATAATCGAATATAGAAACAAGTTCAACAATCAATGCATATGTCAAAAGAGCAGGGATGTAGTAGTGGGTATATGGGGGTATACGGCATGTACCCTCTGGATTTTTTTTTAAGAAGCTCCGTGTACCCTCTGTTTCTCAATTAAAACATTAGCATATAGCCTATCTATTAGGGTGGTTCAGCCATCTATGTAAAAAAATAAACTTTCATATATATACCAGGCCATCCCTCAATTTTTTTTAGACTTGTGTACAGTAATATTCTGGCAGAATTTGAACTTCATATTTCAACTGCAAGAGGGTGCTCAACACCTACTAACTTCATAAATTAGTGTACTCCATTGTAATTTTTCTATATATTTGTTTTAAAAATATAAAGACCTCCAAAATTAATTTCTTAGAAAAGAATAAAACAATATAGAAGTATAACATAGAAATGTAATCATATTTGATCTTTAATAATACAAAATAGTGTCTGAAACTGATTTTTTCGTTGTTTCGGATGGAATGCATTTTCGTTTGCTTCTACGACCTGCAGCAAGAATTGACTTTCATCTTCATAATTTGTTATGATTTTATTGAAATTTCCAATAAGCGTAACCCCTCATTCTGCACTGTCATTCACTACTAGTAAAATTTGAAGCCGCTCCTTTCCTTTGGTGTAATCAGCATTGCCATTTAATTTTTCGGGAGGAATTCTTAACAATGACTTCCTTATATTCATATGAGGTAAGAGTTCTGCTGTTCTCCTTGTCACGAAGTCTGACAGTCACACACCATCTTCTATAAAAATCTTATATTCTCATCTTACATAATGCTTCTTAAATGCTTGCATAGCTGTAAATCTCTCTACAAGAATTTGTTTTTCTTCCATTAAAATTCTGTCAGAAAAGAGAGAAAGTCTTATAGTCATCAGAACACTCAGGCTTGTGATGTTCTATCACTTTTCCAGCAGAAAACGCAATCTCTGTCTGTTGATAGATAATTTTCAAGAGACCTTTAACTATGTTGGGATAAATTCATTGTCTGATGGCTCAGAGTATTCTGTTACAGTATTTACACAAATATTGGATGAACAAATGGTAGCTGGAGGTAAAGAGGCTCCAATGCTTCATTCTTCTTTTAGTCTCTGAAGAGAACGCCTATGCTTTTTTTGGTAACTCTTTATCTTTTTAACCAATGTAGATTTTACAATTGGTTCTTTGATCTTGGAGAAAATTAAAATTTTCTTTAATTCTTATCATTTTTACAAACCTTCATGACCAATATCAAAGAAAGTGTCCAAGATATCTAACCACTCCTTGCTGTTGGGCTGTAGAAAAAGACCTTTGTTTTTCTTCCACAAAAGCCAATGAGAATGAAAGTTTTCTAGTTTTTTAATTATGTATGTGTTTCTTTTGTTTTGCAGGAATTGCAGATTTCTGCCAAATCTGCATTAATTCTTTAACTGTCAAAGACTAACAAATTGTACCAATTTTGATTCTTTCAACTGATAATGAACATGCTGAAGGATTTGCCTTGTCATAGCTAGTTGTTTCAATCTTGTCACTTGGCCTACTGATCTTAGACCAATCAGAAAAATTTCATTACTAAGGCAAGTTGAAACCGGAGCCATTACAAATTTTTAGCTTTGAAATTTCTTTAAACAGAAAAGAAGGGCTATTTTCATAAAATTAAAGTTGTTGATTAATGCACAAATTTTATGATTATTTTATTTCATATTAGGCTTAGTGTTTGTCTTATTAACTATAACATAAATAATGTTAAATTCACATAACGGTAGATTAATATTTGATGTAAGTAATGTAACCTAAATATAATTTTTGATACATATTTAAAAGATAATTAAATCTATTTTAAATATTATTTTCATTTATCACCTTTCACTTAGGAAAGTTGAGCTAAATATAAACAACTATCAGACAGATGTTTGTTGTTGGATGTATAATTTGAAAATATATAAGGTAATTATTTAAAATAAAGATTATCATGAAAAATTAAATGTTTTACTGACAAATTGTTTTCAATTGCTTGTAAAAGGAGTTGGTAGAATTCTTGTTTTGGTTTAGTGTTGACTGTAACTTCATCATGAATATAATTCTCAGAAATGTTGCTACATAAAATAAAATATTTCAGAAATATTTAAATACAAATATATAATAAAACAAACTAAATTTCTTCAAAAAACTTCTGGGAAAATTTAAATACTTCTGAAGTGTAAATTATTGTTGCATTTCCTATGCGTCTGCTAATGTTAAATTGTGGGGTCATTGAGCACCCTCAGAGAATTTGAGTAAGAAGCTAAAAATTTACCAGTATTGTACTATTGATGAGTCTAAAAAAATTAGGGGGTGGCCTGGACTCTAGCTCAAAAAAAGTTTTTTTGAACCACCCTACTATCTATGAATGTTCATGATGTCAGCATATACCCTCTGCCTATATCATATACTCTCTGCTTATTTTTACGACTACAACATTGCAAAAGAGGCCTGGAAAAGAGGAAAAAACAGAACAGATGGATGCTTTTCTTGAAGAAGAGGGCTTACTTTACGGTCCTGGAGTAGCAGACTAAGCTTTGGTAAATATAAATCTCTCTAAACACAAGATTTAGGTCTGAAAATTTTAAACCAGATTTTCTCAATATGTAAATTTTTCCGCACCGGGGAATATAACTCAAAAAGTAATTGCCTGATTTACTTGAAATTTTGCACAGACATATTGGCCTCAATATTGTTAATATATTGGCCTCAACACAAACCTAAAAAAATATTAAAATAATTATATATATGTTTTTTTACAATTTGTTTATTAAAAAAAAGAGATTTTATTTTCAAAAACATCCTCAATTTTTTGTATTTTTTGCTATATTTAGGTTCATGCTGAGTGTAAGCACTTACTGTAATTGAAAAATTTTGTTTTTTGATTTTAGTCATCTACAAGGACCTGGGCATTCCCCAGCGCAAATCGTAGAATCTCAGCTTAAGCTGCTACAGCGCTGCCATTTTCTTTTTTTTCAATGCTAAAAAATTTTTTCTTCTACATTTAAATGTCAATATTATTTTGTACTTTACTGTGATTGAATAAATGTTTTTATTTTCTTTTTAAAAAATCTTGAAAAAGCAGCGTTTTACACGAGTCCCCCCCCCACCCCTTAAGATTTCACTGAACACTGATATCAGGTCAAATTGATATCCAATGCATCCCTAATAAAAAAATATTGTTTATATTACATATCCATTTATTTTAAAAAATCATTTGAAAATTTCTGAGTAAATAAATATTTAAAATCCCACTAATATCTCAAAACAGAAAATATAATAATAATCTAGCTTCCCTTTCTAAATAGACAGTTGACATATTTCCTTTATAAAATGAATATACCTTTTTGGCTTAGATGAGGGACCAGCAGAATGTGATGCACTTTTGTTTGTGCTAACAGATTGATTATCCCAATTGTCAGATTCATATTCAGATTCATTTTCAGAGCTAGGAAAGACAAAAAAAAGAAAAAACTTCAGTTAAATTTGTACAAATCTGATTAAAAGCTTTAAATAACATAAAATATAAACAATTTTTTTTTATTTATTTAAAAAATATTTTTTCTTTGATAAGTTTCAAAAGATAAATGTGGGAATTATAGATTATTTATTCTACTAAAATCAAAAAGGAATGGTACTAAATTATTTGAAAACAACGTTTAAACACACAATAAAACAAGCAGATTTGACCATACGTATACGTTTCGTGAGTACTAGGACTAACATCCTCAGTGTAAAAACTTTAAAAACAATATCCCCCCCAACTGTATGTACGGTGAAAAAAACCCAAATGTCAAAACACAATACCAAAAGACCATCAAGTTCTAACAGCCAATGAAATTAATGCGGAAGTGAAGTGTCGTGACACAACAAATCCATCCAGAAAGTTGAGATGTATGGTGTACTAGATAAATCATTAACCAAGGAGTCTTTAAATTTATGGATATGAATAGCCTCCAAAAAAGTCTAAATCCAGAGGAGTAATGCATTTCTTGATAATGGTAGCTGAGTCAAAATTAAAATTATGTCTCTCCCCCCAGCAATGAGAGGCGATAGAGGATTTCTGTAATTCTTTTTTCTTTACATAGTTTCTGTGTTCATTGATTCTGTAACAGAGTTTTCGTTTAGTTTGTCCAATGTAGGACAAACCACATTGGCATTGAATGCTGTAAATACCCCAATAATTATGTGGAGGAATTTGGTCCTTAAGTTGCGAAAAAGATAATTTATTAACCGGTTTAAAAACCACATTAAAATCATAATGTCTTAAGATATTAGCCATCTTAAAGCTAATGCTATTATAAAATGGTAAAATGATAAGGTTGGAAATGGAAACCGCAGTAACAGGAGAATCAAGATTATTAACATATTTATTAAGACTATGAGAAATTAAATTATTGATATAAGATAAACTAAAACCTCGATCAATAGCCACAGATCTAATGTAATTTAATTCTGTAATAAGTGAATTATTATCTGAACAAATTAAGCAAGCTCTATTAATCAAATAATGAAAAGCCGAAGCTTTTTGGGAAGGGGGGTGACATGAATTGAAATGGGGGGGGGGGAGTGTGACAGCAAAAGGTTTACGGTAAACGCATGTGTCAAAGGTGTTAGGCTGACGTGTAACCAACACATCCAGAAATGGCAATGTATTATCTATTTCAACTTCATAAGTGAATTGAATGACTGAATCTATTGAGTTTAAAATCGTTAATATATTGTCAACAGAAAATAAAGAAAGGTCCAAGAGTGCAAAAGAATCGTCTACATATCTACAATAAAATGGGAAGTTGATAAGGTTAAACATTTTAACCTCAAAGTAATGCATATATAAATCTGCTAAAAAAGGGCTAAGGGGATTACCTATTGCTAAACCATCCGTCATAGAATAATATTGATTAGAAATTTGAAATGGTACTAGTTCATGAATTGTACTAGTGGTACTGGAATGGTACTAGTTCACTGTTCCACTTAATATTTTTTTATATCTCAATCATCGCATATTGAGATGAAAATACAGTGATGAAAGTTAATTTGAATACAAAACAGTTTTTAAAAGTTAATAATGACTGATAAGTTTATTAAGTTTATATATACAGGGTGTTTCTACAATCAAGGGACAGACTTTAAGGGAACATAAAATACACATAAAGAAGCTATTTTGGTATAGCAATGTAAAGTTGGAAATGAAAAGTTTTGGCAAAAAACATTAAATGTGAAGGAAATGAAAACAAATGTTTTATTGGCATAACAATTACAGTAAGTGCTCAAATGTGCCACCACCAACATCAATGCATACCTGACAGCATCTAGCAAGTGACTGGCGTACCCTTTCGAAGGTTCCAGATGTCTCATTTATGAGACACCTGTTAAACTCTGATGAGGACCTCATTGCAAGACTTTCAGTCGTTGCTGCAAATGTTCGTGAAACAATTGGAATCGGTGAAAAGGTATGACAATCACTTGCTAGACGCTGCCAGTGTCACATTTGAGCACTTACTGTAATTGCTAAGTCAATAAAGCACACGTTTTCATTTCCTCCACATTTTTTTGTTTTTCGGCAACGCTTTTCATTTCCAACTATACATTCCTATACAAAACATGTTTGTTTTAGTCAGCTCCACCACCCTCCAAGTTTGTCCCATGATTGAAAAAATACCCCGTATATATATTATATATGAACCTCTCTTTATATTACATATATATTAATTAGAAGTTTATATGCACGCTTCTTAAACATTAATCACACAAGTCACTTCTAACAAGGAAGGTCTCCTTAACACGTTAAGCACGTTGTCAGTCACCAGTGAGCGACACTGAACTTTAGTGATGGGCGATTCTCGAGAATTCGACAATCGAGAAAAATCGTCATCGTAAAAAATCACAATCGATACAGCCACCGATTGATTCATAGAATCTACAATCGAGATGTTTTAAAATCGATTATAATGAGAAAAACTAAAAACAGTTATTGGAAAACAGCTATTATTCTGGCCGACAATTTCATAGTAGTGATAGGGCTTAGTGCTGGGTGATTCTCGAAAATTTACCTATCGAAAAAAATCGTTATCGTAAAATACACAATCGATACAGTCATCGATTACTTTCGAGAATCTACAAAGGAGATGTTCTAGAATCGATTATTGAAATCATTGTTTTTACATATATATAAGGCAGATTTTATTAAATATAGGGTAACTGAAAACAGATGGAATAAAAAACAACAAACCAAAGGGAAACTATAAAAGGGCCATAAGACTGGAAAAGTCTTGTAAGAGTGCCCCCTGGTTGAAAAAAGCTGAAAAAACGCGAGTAGCTATGAAACGGTAAGGGGAGTTTAAGTATCAAAAATTAGAATTTTTCGGCAATTAGCACCAAAATGGCCAAAGAAATAAGAATCAAAAGCACCCCCTAGTGGCAAAAATATGAACTAAAGGATGATAAAAGGGATCAAAAATTTTTATTGATTTTTCTACGTCATTTGAGATTGGATCTTTAATTTCCCCATTTTTAGGAAGTCTTCGACTGGAATACATTAAACGAACTCCCGCGGGAGCAAAGTAGATGGGAGGGGCAAAGAAAGTGCATAATATGAATAAGTGGTCACAGGACTTTCCAATGATATGGCACATGAGGGGTGTCGGCTAAATTTAGAAAAGTGCCCCCGCTCGGGGGCAAAGTAAAGGGAGGGGCGCGGGCGATATATAAAATGAAATAGTAGTCACAGAGCTTTCCAATGATATATCACATGAGGGGTGTCAGCAAAAGATAGAAAAGAGTCCCAACTCCCAGGATTCCAATTATCGTGCCCCCCCCCCCCCCCCCGAAATATACCCTGCCCATCCTTCTCTTTGAATTTTTCATATATTAAAAATTATTTATCGGAGGGCTCAGTAAAAAAAATCCGATCTAAAATGTTTAAAAACGCTACGATTTCAAAAAAGTTCGAAAAGTGCCTCTCTCAGGGCGCCAAACTAGGGAGGGAAGAAGAAAGGTTCATAATATGAAAGAGTAACTTTGCGATGATAACCGAAAACTTTCCGATGATAGATCAAATGACTGGTCCAAAAAAAGTTTGAAATCTACCCCTCCCACGTGGGTTCCCTCTTTTATCCCAGAATATACCCGGAAATCACGCAGCCCCACTTTTAAAACTTTATATTTGATAAATAATATTTATCGGAAAGCTCCATTAAAAAACCTCATTTAATGATATTTCTTTTAGAAATCTCTACAATTAAAAAAAAGTCACCCCCGCACCGCTCCCCCCCCCTCCCCCCTTCCGGAATTCAACTCTGGGAGGAGAAAGGTTCATAATATGAAAGAGTGGTGAAAGGACTTTCCGATGATATGTCAAGGAGAGGTTTGGTAAAAGTTTGAAAATTACCCGCCCCAACCCCCCTTTGTGCACTCTCGCGCCCCCCAGAATTCACCCACCTTCCTCTTTGAACTTTTTATATTTAATAAATAGTATTTATCTGATTCTCCAGGTATGGGGCAGCTTGGCAGAGCTAAAATAAGAGAAACATTGAAAATTCGGGGCAAAATGACACTAAATTTAACAGTAAAGTTTGAAACTAGGACTATACAGAACTGAATACATAAACCACTATGCTTCATAACCCACATCGGTTAATAGCAATAAAAAGATAAGTGCCAGTTAAACTGATGGCATTGAGCTCACAAGTTATTAACACTAACTGTATATTATACTCTTATTTCAAAGAATAATGTCCCTCAAAAAATAAATGAAGGGAAATATCCCCCGTTTGCCCCTTTTATACTTAACCAATGAACCTCCAAATCTAATCAGGGAAACTCCTTAACTATAATAAATCAGTATATCAAATTTGAAGCAAATCAGATAATTTTGCATGAAAAAAAGAAACATATCGCTAAATTAAGGGTGGTCTAATCCCTTTAACCCTTTTATACTTAACTAATGAACCTCCAAATCTAATCAGGAAAGCTCCTTATCAGAACGAACATAGAAAAAAAAATTAAAGTAAATTGAATAATTCTCCATGAAAATCCATTTATCTAAATTAAGGGGAGGGGACATGCCCCCTTTTCGCCCTTGTATACTTAACCAATGAACCTCCAAATCTAATGAAGGAAGCGCCATATCGGAATGAATCGGTATATTAAATTTGAAGCAAATCCAATAATTCTGCATGAAAAACCCTTTTATCTAAATTAAGGGGAGACTAGCCCCTCCCCTTTATACTTAGCCCATAAACCTCCAAATCTAATCAAGGCAGCTTCTTAACATAATAAACCGGTATCCCAAATTTGGAGCAAATCGAATAATTCTGCATGAAAAATCCATTTATCTAAATTAAGGAGGGGGTCTACCCCCTTTCCCCCCCTTTATACTTAACTAATGAACCTCCAAGTTTAATCAGGGAAGCTCCTTAACATAATAAACCGGTATACCAAATTTGGAACAAATCGAGTAATTCTGCATGAAAAACCCATTTATCTAAATTAAGTGGGGACCAGCCCCCCTTCTCCCCCTTTATCCTTAACCAATGAACTTCCAAGTTTAATCAGAGAAGCTCCTTAACATAATAAACCGGTATACCAAATTTGGAGCAAATCGAATAATTCTGCATGAAAAGACCATTTATCTAAATTAAGGGGGGGACCAGCCCCCCTTCTCTCCCTTTATCCTTAACCAATGAACCGTCAAAACTAATCAGCGGAACGCCTTATCAGAATGAACATAAAAAAAATTGAAGCAAATCGTATATTTTAATCAAGAGTTATCGCGTTACGTACATACATACGTACGTACGTACGAACAGTACATGCATACACACAGAACCGACGGGTACATTAGCTATCAGGCTTAGATAGCCTGTGAGCTAAAAAGAGATTGGATAAGCAGATGGACTCCTTTGAGAAATTATGACTTAAACCAGAAATGCGGTAAGTTTGACTCTGAAAGCTTCATTTCCATCTCGCATTTCTGCAAATCTCATCTCGATGATTTTTCCAGCATTTCGACGCTTCCAGTTGGGAAGCTGCTCGATGGTTGGTTCTCTCGCGGTTTTAAACCTTTCAGGATGGGAAGTCTCTCGAGAGTTTCCTCTCGCCCTTTTCAACCTTTCCCGATGGGAAGCCTCTCGCTTGTTACTCTCGTCCTTTTCGAAATCTCCCAATGAAAAGCCTTTCGAGGATTTCTCTCGCGCTTTTCAACATTTCGCTATGAGAAGCTTTTCGAGGATTTCTCTCGTCCTCGGCAGAGAAGAAAAGTAAGAAAATTTATCGAGAGTACCAAGGGACGAGATAGAGAAAAAGGCATGAAATTGAGCTGTGAAATGAAGCCCTAATTTTCAAAGTTTCTCTTATTTTAGCCCTACCAAGATGTCACATACCTGGAACCCTCCGATAAAAATTATTTATTAAATATAAAATTTTCAAAGAGGAAGGTAGGTCGGGTGATTTCGAGGGAGGAGGACGTGAGAGTGGACTCATGCAGGGTGCAATTTTAAAAATTTTACCGAACCCTTCCTGTGGCATATAATAGAAAAACCCTTTGACCACTCTTTCATACTATGAACCTTTCTTTGCCCAAAGGGGGGTGGGGAAGGGGCGAACAAATTTTTAAAACCGTAGCTGATTTCTATAATAAATTTAAATATCACTTTAGATATGGGTTTTTTATGCTGTCTTCCGGTAAATATTATTTATTGAACATAAAAATTTTAAAGTGGCGGCTGTGTGAATTCCGGGACGAAAGAGTGGGCCCACGGGGGGAGAGAGGGGGAGCAATTTTCAAACTTTTTTTGGACCACTCACGTGATATGTCATCGGTAAGCTCTCGGATGACTCTTTCATATTATGAGACTTTCTTCCTCCCCTCCCCAATTTGGCCCCCACTGCGAGGGTAGTTTTTTCCGCTTTTATCATTTTAGATCGGATTTTTTTATGGAGCCCTTCGCTAAATATTATTTATAATATATGAAATTTCAGGACACTTTTCGAAATTTAGCCAAGATCCCTCATGTGACATATCGTTGGAAAGGTTTGTGACTACTTATTGATGCTATGCACTTCCGGTGCCCCCCCCCCCACTTTGCCCCCCGGAGGACACTTTTCCAAATTTAGTCAATACCCTTCTTGTGAGATATCATTGAAAAGGTCTGTGACTACTTATTGATGTTATGCACTTCCGGTGACAGTCCCCCCCACTCTTCGCCCCCCCCCCCACCCGGGGACACTTTTTCAAATTTAGTCAAGACCTCTCATGTGAGATATCGTTGGAAAGGTCTGTGACTACTTACTGATGTTATGTACCTACGGTGCCCCCACCACCACTTTGCCCCCCCCCCCGGGGCTCTTTTCCAAATTTGGCCAAGACCCCTCATGTGAGATATCGTTGGAAAGGTCTGTGACTATTTATTGATGTTATGTACCTCCGGTGACAGTGTCCCCCAATTTGCCCCTCCCGGGGGACACTTTTTCAAATTTAGCCAAGACCCCTCATGTGAGATATCGTTGGAAAGGTCTGTGACTACTTATTGATGTTATGCTCCTCCGGTGTCCATCCCCCCATTTTGAACCCCCCCGGGGGACACTTTTCCAAATTTAGCCAAGACCCCACATGTGAGATATCGTTGGAAAGGTCTGTGACTACTTATTGATGTAATGCACCTCCGGTGACCGCCCCCCCCCCACTTTTCCCCCACGGGGGTGTTTTTCTAAATTTAGCTGAGACCCCTCATGTTACATATTGTTGGAAAGGCTTATGATCACTTACTCATGTTATCCACCTCCTGCACCCCTCCCCCCTTTGCCCCCACGGGAGGGCATTTTTATAAATTCAGATCCAGACTTCTCATGTGACATATGGTTGGAAAGGCCTAAAAACCTGTGACGACTTAATCATATTATGCAGCTGCTGTGCCTTTCCGCTTGCTTTGACACCTCCCCCAAGAGATCTGGTCCGACGTTCATTCGTTTCGATATTATATTTTTTAAAAGATTTTGTAGTGCGTGCACACCACACCTGCCTGTTATCATATCAGTGCCGTATATAGCGGGTAACCTGTTCGTGATTTCATATTACAAGATTACGTATAAATTAGGGGCCCCGATTAAAGGAGGGGCCCCGCTAGCGGTCGAAGTCACCCAGTCTTTATTAACATCAACTCATTCCAGTTCACCCGTAGACGATTCTTGATAAATGTATGGCGTATATAATACATAATATATGATTTATAAAAGAAATTTGCAAACTGTAGTCATCGAGAAAAAATTTACACAATCGAAAAATATCGAGATGTCCATACAATCGAGAAAATCGAGAAAAACATCTCGTTATCGCCCTTCACTACTGAACTTTCCGTTTAAAATGTGTCATTCACTGATGACTGGCATCTAAAATAGGATATAAAACTAAAAAAATATATATTGTTTTAAGTAATTACTGAACATTTATTTAAAATTTACCTACCTTTTATTTATTACAGGATTATACTTTCTTAAAAATTACTTAAAACATTGTAAATTTTTCAGCAATGCAGTGTCAGTCACTATGGTACTCAATGTGTTAAAAGTGCACACTCAAAATAGTTTGAAAAAAAATGCTAATGAAACTACGTAATAAAGAGTCAGAGAAATTTAGTGGTAGAATCCCAATAGAACATCTGTCAAACTTTCGAGTATCTAGCATGAAAAGAATTGGACCACATGATTTGGTAAGCAATACCTTTCCTGGTCAAATCCAAGCAATTTTAATGCATTTAGAAATTGCTGGTTAGGGGGTGCACACATATAATGTTGTTATCAACATTTTGGTAATTTTTTTACCTCCCCCCCCACCCCTACGATATCATATGTTATCATCTCACGAATTCCCCCCGCTCCCCTTCCAACAAACTTATCTGCTTTGACATAATATGTATAACATAATAACTCATGGCATTCGGCATAAAAGCTTCTCGTGAAAAACAATCAGATGAAATACTATTGTTTTCAATTAAACATGACCTTCAATGCACCAGGACTCCATTTATTAAAAGCACAACAGCTTCTCGAAAATAACTTGCTTCAATATATTAACCGGACGATAAACAATTTCACTTTAAAAATACGAACTATGTAAAACACATGGTCGATCGTAGAACTTCACTTCAAGGTCAATGACACGAGGCAAGCAAATAGAAAATGAAATCATCTCAAATGTAAAGTTCGGACACCGTCTGTAAAACATCCCTTCAGGAAAACCATTCTGCGTATTCCAAGGACAGTTACTCCAGAACCTAGTTTCATTTCAAACCAAACTTGCTCTAAAATATAATGATGACTTGAAGTAAATAACAAAGTCTAAAGTCCGGCCAAAGATTCAAACATATTTCTTTAACGCTGATACCAGACACTAATTAAAAGATATTTCCATTAAGTGTAGACTTCATATAGCTGAGTTTAAAAGCTGACAGAAAAATAGAACAGACGCCTTTAAGACAAATAAAAGTCGGCACTAAACGCCAGACGACAAACACGTTTAAAAACTCGAAACCGTTGGATGTTCACAGTTGAAGGATATTTATATCACAGCCAGCCACGATAACAGTGCTAGTACGCAGCTCCGGACACGCCCAACGGTCAGCTATGAATAATTACTGAAGACGTAACCATAGCGACACCTGACAACGCTAGACGACTCACGCCATCTAGTGGCAGTTGGAAAAACTACGTAAAGATCGAATGGCAGGAAGTAATATAAACAATATTGTAAATGAAATCAATATTGTAACTAAAAGAGAGATAATAGAAATAAACAGAATTATATTAATAGAAACCTAGATAAGAGAAAAGAAATAAAAAGATGTTTTTATTTATAAGTAAGTGAGCTAAAACAGGAACTTATAGAATGAGATGGAAAATGGATATTCATATGTACAGGGACAAGAATAGAAAAGCTCAAATTTGTTATCAAATGCCCCCCCCCTCTTGTCCACTGTACAACTTGAGGTAGATGCTCAAAAACAAGTACATAATCTCAAAGAATTATCCCTTAACAAGAGCACTCACAGAACCCACAACTCTTTAAATGAAAAACAATCCACAATCCAAGACTCCATCCACAGCAATCCAAGCATCACCAAAAACAAGTAAATAACCATAGTAAAAAGCAAGTGATAACAGCATTAAATATAGAGTCCCGACGCATTAAAAGCCTGTAAATACAAAGATAAAAATATTTAGTTATAATACACAAAAATACAACACATAACACAAAGCTATAACTATCCAGTTCATAGATAAAAATCATCACATCACTGTATTGTGATACAACAGTCCTTCACCATCTTTCCTCCTTTTTTTTCAATAACACCTTAAACTTCTCTATAGTATTCAACATCAGCACATACACATCAATTTTCAAGAATAATTAAATACCAGTACATACAAACATTAATTTTTAGGAATAATTAAATATAGGATAAAACAACCATTTTTATAATTTATGATAACAAATATGACTCAAAATGGCATTATATATAAAAAATATTTTTTTTTTTTAAAGTTTGGCATATGACTTCAAACAATGGCACAAAAAAAAAAAATCTAAAACATTAGAAAACCTTTTGACTGGTCCATCAAATAAACTTGCACGACATCCAAAATGCAAAACCAATTACACCATGAAAACAAGTTAACCCAAACTAGTATATAGGGCCACATGTTCCATGCCACTGTATATTTAAATATATCATAATAGATGAAGCCACCAATTTACCTAAAGAACGGTAACTGGGCAAAGGTATCATGGTACATAACATCCACGCTCAAAAAAAAACAACACCTTTTGCATTCTTCCACTACCCTTTCGCTTACATTTGCTCACAAAAACATTCTTTCGGAATATTCACTCTGAACATTTGCAACTTCACATTTGCTCGAGGCCTCAAGACTTCATACTCACAAACTCTCAACAAAAAAAAAAAACCTAGGCAAACGATGACACAGATAATGAAAGATCAATTGTGGGATCCATATACAAAACTTTAAACAACAGAATTAAACAGCCCTAAACAATTTCCAGAGCCAATCAAGGAACTTGCAAACATGGACGTCAAACAGCCATTATTCAGAACCAGAACAACAGTCTTCATCTAGACCTAGAGGGTGCTATTTCAAAAACTACGTTATCTACTTAAAAGACAACCATTTGAAATCTAAAATTTCTATGCAGGAACAATAACATTTTGGTTCCACCCCTCTTTTATCAAACCATGCCATATCACATTGATCAACTATGCCATAACTTATTGAAAGCCACCTCATCTTATTCTTCATCTATTTCTACTTTGACAGAATACTGGGAATGAGTTGAATGAAAACAGTTAAAAAATCAAGTGAAGAATTCCATCTCTTTTCATTTAATATTCAGGAAAAGCATTTGAAAATTCAAATCACACTTTTCCGATAATTGTTTTAAAATGAAAAGGATAAGAATGCTACTGACACAAACATAACTGCAAGCCGTTAAAAATAAATTATCTGCCCCCCCCCCCCCCCCAGAAAGCAAAAAAAACATTTAAACTTCCAGGATAGGCTCACTATCAAAAGACTGCCAATTTAACTTAGCACTCTTAAAAATCTCTTTAAGGATATATAAACGGTTAAGCCTTTAAACTTGATCCATAATGACCAACATGACTAACCTACATCCAGTTTTCCACATACAACTTGCAGTTTTGACATGCTACTGATTTCTTCAATACCTTCCAGAAAAATCTGCTGAAAAAGTTGTCCAACGTATTTATCCCACTCAGTAATTTATCAATCAAAACTGATTACTAAACCATTTGGAGAACCATCAGAAAAATTCCGTCTTAAACAAATTTCACCTGGGCCATCAATAGGAAACAATCTTCCATCCAGTGCTCTACAACATTCCAGCAATGAACCCCTTCAAGTCTCTCAATATATATATATATATAGCTCAATGAAAGGAACCCCAGACTATACCTCTACAGACCAAACACCTACAATGGTATAACCAGTTGTTATACTAAAAATCTCTAAGTACTATGTCTAAATCACCACATTGTCCAGCCATCGAAATCCATCCCAATCCTCAAAAACATTGGGTATATGCAAATATACAGTCACTACATCTTAAAAATTAAAATTGATGCTGACTTTACACAAGAAAAATTCATGAAGGAAAAATGACTTCATTGGACAAAAGTAGCAATATGACAAAAAGATTTCTTCCAACTGATACAATAAAGATTCACAATCATGTCTTAAAAAATATATTAAATGACTAGGTCAGCATAAAAGACTAATTTAAATGTCAATATCATTACATGTGTTCATTTAATTGCTGAACATAAGAGACTTATTCTCAATTAAATAACTCAAATATACATAGTTTACATTGCCAAAAACTGGATTTAAGTGTAATGTAAGACAAGGAGGAGATCAACACTATATATAGACATAAATGAAAGCTAAGACAATAAATCACAATATAGGATTAAGCACAACCTTTAAACAGGCAATTGCACAATTTCAAACGCAATTAACATGATCCATATAACATCTAAAATAATTAATCAAGTGGATCATCGAAAACCAATACTCAATCCCAAGATTCAATGTTAAACTCATATCATAATTATCTTTAAATTACTTTAAAACGAACATTTTAACAACGATGTATAATTCACTGAATGACCCAAATATACCTATAGATACGGATTAAATCCCAACACTTTTCACTTAATTTTAAATAGTTTAAACAGAAAAATGAAATTAACAAAAAAACGTTAGGTTATAAATGCTAGAACACACTCAGCATCCAGGGTTTAATCTCTTAACCATTAAACATTAAAATTTGGCCAAGGAAAACTCCCATACTACAAATGCGAAGTGCATAAAACATTAAAATAATCTTAATATAACCCAATTAAAATAAATTTATTAATTTAAAAACATTTAATTTTATAAAGTTTAGAAACCTGTATTTTTAAACTAACTGAATAATTAAATTAAACAAAACTAAAAATAACTTAAAAAGATAAATTCATTATTCAAAGGCCAGGATCATCTTTCAAATAAAATTTAAGCAGTAAAAATTTCCAAGTTAAGCAAGTACCCAAAAAAAATTGAATCTACCGTAACCAAACGATGGGTAAACGTCTAAAAACCCAAGAAAATACGTACTTCCATCGCAAGTTATGGTAGTAAAAAAAAAATAAAAATTCTATGACCATAATTTAAACAAGAACACAAAAGCTTTTAAATATCAATTAACATCAGTTTAATTATCAAAATTTACCTCAGGAGTCATTCGTAAACATTATCAAATATTAAATATTTCTATAACAAAAAGTTCTTTAAACTAATTAAACCTTTATTTAAAAAGTAATTATCCATTAAAACATTAAATATATATATATTAATTAGAAAACTATTAAATATTTAAAATCTATTATAAAATCTTAATTTATCGCTTAAAAGTGACTCCCCCCTCTTATTAACAACCAGTTTATGGCTTTTACTAGTAACATTAACATACTTCATTTAAGTCCAAATCAAAACCAATTGACCCAGGGTAAGACCTATCAAAAACCTTAATTTCAATTTAAGAAAGAAATTGATCTTAAATGCAAGGTAAAGGCTTTAGTTCTCAAAATTTAAATCATTTATTTATATCATTTGAGAAAACCAATCTCCCGATGGCACTCCTTAAATTTCTATTAACTCCCATATTTGTACAAAAATACTCAATTAGAATATCCGAAAAACAAATGTAGACATGCATAAAAATGTATAGTACAGATGAAATACAGGAAAAATTTCAATTCAAGACAATACAGTTAAAAATCCCATGAACTGGAGACCATAAATGGCGTCCGTCAACTTTCGTCAGCCTCCATAACTAAAATACTCATTTAACGAGCAAGAGTCTTCCTTTAGGAAAAGTCTAAATGAATGTCTATCATCACAATGTAGAAAAGTTTAACACCTTGTAAAAATGGACTCAAAAATGAGCCCAGCACAGCTTCCTACAATGCGCCATTATGAAATAGGAGAACACTGGCACTAACAAATCTTCAAAAGCACTATTCGTTAACTTGACACCTTTAGTTAACTTTTAAAAAATAGTAGATGAAGTTCAAAAGAAAAATTCGCCACAATATCGCTCAATAGCATCTTCATTAATATTCAAAAATTTATATATCTTTACTAAATTTCACGAAATAAACTTGAACCACAGCCATTTCTTCAAAAAAAATTTCAAAACTTCATTAACTTCTAGACATTTCTTCAAAACTTCTATTATTCTAATCAAAGATCGCTTCTTTATATTTAAATTCATGCTTCATCTGTGATAAATTATGCCATGAATTAAAAAAAAAAAAAAATTTAAACATTTACTTTAATAAGATTACAAAACGTCGCCCCCCCCCCAGTTGAAAACCTTCGCTAAACTGCTATGGGAGCCGAAAACTAAATCCATCATGCAAAAATACAAGACCTATTACGGTCAAAAACATTAATCTTTGAAATTAAATAAATTTATAAGACAAATATATAAAATTCGCGGCTTTAACTATTACGAAATTTAATTAAAACAAAAACTTATATTAATTCTATCATTTTACTATATCAGAATTAGAAACTACAAAAATATACCTTTATAAAAAAAAATAATGACTTTTAAACTAGGAAGGGTTTAACTATAAGTTAAAAAGAGCCCATAACCTTATTTGTTAGATAATTACTTAATGTAATATCTAACGGGGTTGAAAAATTATAGCAGAGTGGCAAATTGCAGTAAGAAGCGTATAGCTGATTTAGAAACCCCATAATAAACTTGAAACTTAATTTAAATAAAACTATAAGTACTTAATGAAGCTGAAAAAGAAAAATGAATTACAACGTAAATGGTGGACGAAAGAAAGATAACAGATTTAAAAGCAACTTAATATTTATTGATTAAAACAAAAGAAAAACAAATAAAATAAAATGAAACATTAAATTTAAACAGTTACTTAATGCTAAATGACTATGAAACAAACTTATCTGCTTTGACATAATATGTATAACATAATAACTCATGGCATTCGGCATAAAAGCTTCTCGTGAAAAACAATCAGATGAAATACTATTGTTTTCAATTAAACATGACCTTCAATGCACCAGGACTCCATTTATTAAAAGCACAACAGCTTTTCGAAAATAACTTGCTTCAATATATTAACCGGACGATAAACAATTTCACTTTAAAAATACGAACTATGTAAAACACATGGTCGATCGTAGAACTTCACTTCAAGGTCAATGACACGAGGCAAGCAAATAGAAAATGAAATCATCTCAAACGTAAAGTTCGGACACCGTCTGTAAAACATCCCTTCAGGAAAACCATTCTGCGTATTCCAAGGACAGTTACTCCAGAACCTAGTTTCATTTCAAACCAAACTTGCTCTAAAATATAATGATGACTTGAAGTAAATAACAAAGTCTAAAGTCCGGCCAAAGATTCAAACATATTTCTTTAACGCTGATACCAGACACTAATTAAAAGATATTTCCATTAAGTGTAGACTTCATATAGCTGAGTTTAAAAGCTGACAGAAAAATAGAACAGACGCCTTTAAGACAAATAAAAGTCGGCACTAAACGCCAGACGACAAACACGTTTAAAAACTCGAAACCGTTGGATGTTCACGGTTGAAGGATATTTATATCACAGCCAGCCACGATAACAGTGCTAGTACGCAGCTCCGGACACGCCCAACGGTCAGCTATGAATAATTACTGAAGACGTAACCATAGCGACACCTGACAACGCTAGACGACTCACGCCATCTAGTGGCAGTTGGAAAAACTACGTAAAGATCGAATGGCAGGAAGTAATATAAACAATATTGTAAATGAAATCAATATTGTAACTAAAAGAGAGATAATAGAAATAAACAGAATTATATTAATAGAAACCTAGATAAGAGAAAAGAAATAAAAAGATGTTTTTATTTATAAGTAAGTGAGCTAAAACAGGAACTTATAGAATGAGATGGAAAATGGATATTCATATGTACAGGGACAAGAATAGAAAAGCTCAAATTTGTTATCAGAAATTTGTGGTTTTCTTGCTATCTTATGACTAAATGTACGTTCATTTCCGATCTTTTGACGAAACTTGAGGTTCTTTCACGATCTTTTGACGAAACTTGTGGTTCTTTCGTGATCTTTTGACGAAACTTGCGGTTCTTTCATGATCTTTTGACGAAATTTGCGGTTCTTTCATGATCTTTTGACGAAATTTGCGGTTCTTCATGAACTTATGACGAAATTTGTGTTTTTTTTTTCGCGATATTTTGACGAAATGTACGTTTATTTCGCGAACTTTTGATAAAATTTGCATTGATTGCGCGATCTTTTGAGGAAACTTGCGGTTCTTTCGGGATCTTTTGACAAAATTTAGGGTTATTTTGCGATCTTTTGGTTTCTTTGACAAAATTTGCGATTACTTTGCGATCTTGTGACGAAATTAGCGTTTTTTCCCCCGTAATTCTTGGACAAAATTCGCGGTATCTTAATGTCCGAATTTTCAGACTGATGAGCGATTTTTTTTAAATTTTCGAAACCAAACGCCTTAGATTTTCAGAAAATTCGGAACAGAATCGCCCCCTGATATACGGTACATATTATTCTGAGGTCGATTCTGTGATGGTCGCCATAGGGATCTTTTTATTTGTAGTGAAATTTTTCTATCTCAGGGTATTATGGAATTCGTTGTTAAAATCGAAATCAATTGTATATGTTTCTGCAAAATTTCCCCAGGGGGTTAAAATTTCCCTCGATCCTAGATCGCCGGATCGGACATATTCTGCACCCCTGTAGAAAGGATAATACAACTGTTATATGCAAAATAAAAAAGGTTACGAAAATGCCTCCTAAAAACGGAATAAAGAAATAGGCTTCTTAAAGATTGTTTGCCAATTAAATCTGTATTGGTTAACAACATTTCAATCAAAATAGTATAAGATTTTTCTCAAAATCATTAAAATACACTGAACATAAATAATACACACACATTATATATATATACATATATAAAAGAAACTACATAGAGTAAACGATATGGAAGTATTTAAAAAATGTACCTCTGAGAGACTGGTTCAGAGCTTTTAGGACTAACACCTTGGTACCAATCTTGCTTTCCGAATTGAGATAAATCTTTCTCTTCTTTTATGTCTGTTTGATCTAATGGAGAAAATTCAGCTGTTGCAGAGCCCTGTAAAGATTCATAACTTTCCATCTCATCCATTTTAGTGTCTGATTCCACAGTCACTGAAGATGACATATGACTATCATTTGCCTCCATTTCAACCTCATTAACCACATTAGAACTGGTAGTCTGCATTTCAAATAAATCATAATTAATTTTCTACAAAATAAATAATTGCACATTTATAAAAGAGTACAAAAATGACATTTCTACTTATCTACTAATAATTGAAAATTGCCTACTGTTTTCAAGAAAATACTAGGCTGAAGAGCCTGAAGATTTTTCAGTAATTTGATTTATATAGGTGTATAACATTTTGAAATTTTTTACGAAATTTATTCTAACTTAGTAAGAGTTTTGTTTAATAGTGGTGTGTCAGAAAAATAGCAAATTATAACTTATTCATTCTTTTGTGTGTCAAACAGTTATTTTGATATTGCTATTGGCAACATCCAAAAACAAAAGAATTTCAATGGATATATGAAGAGTTGTTTAGCTTTCAAGCTAATGTCAAAATGGCATCATTAAATCTTTTTACATTTCTTTCCAAATAAAAACAAACAAATGAATTATACTGTCTAAAGTGTAATCTTATTAATGACTGTGAAGACTAGTGTTGCCAAATGTCCTGATTTACAGAGGCCCAAAAAGACCCGTCCTGCATAGCATGGTGGGATGTCAAAAGTTCAGATTTTTCATAATATGCAAATATTTTTAACTTTTCATTTTTGCCATATTATTCATTTTTCTAGGGGTCTTTAAAATGATTTTAAACAGCAGAAAGAATAATTTGTGTTAAAGGGTACCTACCATTCACATTTTTTTTTCAATTTTAATGCTAGGAAATACGCATTTACTTTAGCATAATTACAAAATTTCTTTCTTTGCCACATACATGGAATTTTCAGGTACTAATTTTTAAGTGCAAAAAATGATTTCCCCCCCCCCCCCTTAAGGAGTATGAAAAATTGTGATGTTAAAACTAGTGATCTTACAAAAATTTGTAGCAATTGTGAATTTCGATAGTAGCAATATTTTGCTTAATAAACCACTTTGCATTATTTGAGATCAGAAACAAAAAAAGCAATTTAGCAAATTACAACGACCATTTGGAAAATGATTTTTTTAAAGACTAAAATTTAAGACATAAAAAATCGCATGAAGTTGATCATACATTACATACGCCATGAATTAAGCATTAATAGTGTTATTACACGTAAAAATTGCAAGCGACAAAAATCACCTGCGACTCATCATATTTCCTGAAACTTACGTATTATCCAAGCATTTCATTGGCTGTTCGGGAAAAGGCTTTTCCATCGTCAGATTTCCAAGAAATCTGACAACCAATTTTAAATGAAATTTCATTCTTAAACTTCTAAACATCCCACAATATTACTTTTTACACCGTCGTATAGAGAAAAAAATGTACTTTTAAATGCAATTTGTTTGAAAGCTGTATCTTAATTTGTTTCTGAGTTATTAATTTTTTTTTGTAGTTTTTATTACTTTTTTGTCATAGTGGGAACAGAAGTATCCATGTCTGTTGAAAGTAAAAGGAAAGTACAGATTACTGTATAGACCAATCAGAAAATGAATAAAATGTGGATTCAACCAATAAAAAGCTTCAGATATGCTTTTGATTTCCTACCCTGACGAGGACAATAACCATTTTTCCAAATGGTTAAAAAATGAGAAAGAGCTATTACTTCTTACTATCATCATAATGAATGTAAATGAAGTGGATAAATCAAAAATATCCTTTTTAATAAAAGTCTTCTTTATTTGATCACTTTAATTTTCATTAGTAGTAAATTGATTTTCCGCTCGGGCCATAATCCATCTTGGAAGAATATTAAAAAATTCTTTGCAAGTGATAATTATTATTAAATTTACCGTAATTTCTGTCCTATAATCCACAGCTACAAATTTTAGCCCTTAAAAAAAATTTCAGCAGATAATCTGCACTGACGTATAATCCGTGCATTATACGCCAGACTATATGAGGATTACTCATTGTTTTCAACATTCCAAAGTACTACTAATAAACCACTGTTGAGTTTTTAAATATCAGCTAAGTGACTAAGTAAGAAAAAGAATAGTTTATTTACAATAGAAGAAAACATTTACGTAAAACTTTCAGTACTAATATACTTCAGAACATCTTAAACCAAACTGAAACACTGGCACAGCAACTACATTCATTTTCACATTCTAAGTAACAACATAACATACTGTTGCCAATCCGGTAAGACAAACTTGGTGCTGCCACAGACATTATTAATAATTTTTTCCCAACACATTCTCTTAATTATTAATTCAGTTAAAAGCACTCCCTTCAAGTCAACTAGTCTTAACATATACATTTACAGATATAAAGTATTACATTCAAATCAAAAGAAATTTTTTTACATATACAAAATAATGAAATCAATTTAAGTAAAGTAATATATATATACAAACCTAGTAAATATTAAATTCAAACATAATTGGCTTTAAAATTTTCAAACTTGTTTGGTCCCAGTGCCTTAGTAAATATGAATCAGCAATTTGAATATCAGTTGGGCAATATTTTATATTAATCAAACCCTCGTCAACTTTCTCTTTTATGAAGTAAAAACGTACATCTATATGTTTACTTCTTTTACTTATAACCCCATTTTAAATTTCCTCAATTAAAGTTTTGAGATAAATTAGTTCTTTACAACATTCAGCCGCTGCAATATACTCAGCTTCAGTACTTGATGTAGCCACTATAGGCTGTTTTCTCGCGCTCCAACTTACTGGACCTCCACAAAAGTATATTACATATCCAGTGGTACTTCTATGAGTGTCAGGATCACCGGCATAGTCTGCATCACAATAGGCAATCAGTTCTGTGTCGCTGCCATTCATTGTATACACTACACCCAATTCCTTGCTTCCCTTTAAATATCTTTAAGTTTTTTTTGAGATTAGAAATGTCACAGTCAGATGGATTTTCTACATCGCGACTTCCATAAGCAACAGTGAAGGATGAATCAGGTCTAGTTCTACATGATAAATAAAGAAGACTACCAATAGCTTCTCGATAAGGGAACACACTTTCTTTTTCTTGAACACAGTTGTCTGTTCCATTTTGTAACAGAGATGTACTTGTTGCCTTTGCATCTAACATTCGAAATCTTTCTAATACTTGTTTTGAATATGGTTCTTGATGAATTTTTAGTGTGCCATCATTTAATTCTAAATTCATACCCAGAAATGAATGCGGTTCTTCATAAGTTACATCAAATTCACTTTTTAATTTCTCAAGAAAATCAATTAATCTTGTATGATCGCATCCAATTAAAATTCCGTCATCTACATAAATGGCTAATATTATGCCTTTGTCTTCAGTTATGAAAATGCACTGTTCAGATTTAATTTGCACAAAACCACTTTCCCTCAAAAAATCTGTTAATTTTTTGTTCCATTTTACAGGTGCTTGTTTTAGAACATATAATGATTTTAGAAGTTCACATACATTAGATTTGTCATCATATTCTTCTGGCATACTCGTAAAGTTCTTCGTCCAATTTTCCATACAAAAAGTCATGTATGTGAATTTATGTCAAATTTCATTATTTTATATTGTTTCTTCAATGCTAGTCCAAAAATAATTCTCAATCGAATAATGCTCACTACTGGACTATAAGTTTCTTCATAATCAAGACCATATTTTTGCTCACAACCAAATGTGCTTTGTACTTGCCATTATCTTTAATTTTAAATATCCATTTGTTACTTAATATCTTCTTATTTCCTACCGTATTTCTGTCAACCACTTGCCAAGTTTCATTTTTTTCTAAAAATTTCTTTTCATCTTCTATAGCTTCTTTCCACAATTCTTTATCATCTCCATTAATGGCCTCTACGTATGTCAGCAAAGCATAATCACCAAGGTAAACAGGAGGTTTCTTTATTCTTTTTCCTCGTCCAAATTCTTCAATGTTTTGATCTTCTGAGGTTGTTTGTTTTATGTTGTTAGGATTTTCCTCATCTTCATTACTGTCATCTTGAAAATTAAAGTAATTGAATGGTGATATTAAATCATTCAGTTTATCAACTTTGGGTTCAAGGAATATCCCATCTCTTGATATTTGTATTTTCTTAGTTCTTGGATTCCATAATCTGTAGCCATTTTCAGCATATCCAACAAATATGAGCCTATTACTTTGACTATTCAATTTCTTCAGTCAACCAAGTATTTTAGCATAAGCTACACTACCAAATATTTGTAATCTTGACAAATCTGGTTTCTTTTGGAACCACATTTCAGCAGGAGTAAGACTTACAGACTCTGCTGGGCTTCTGTTAAGGAGATAGGCTGCAGCTCGCAATGCTTCACCCCACATTTCTTTCTCGACTCCTGAATCAAAAATTAGAGCTCTGAATTTTTCAAAGAGTGTTTGATTCAGCCGTTCCGCTTTTCCATTAAACTGTGGTGTATGTGGAATAGTATAATCCAAAACAATCCCTTTATATTTGCACCAGTTAACTAACTTATGAGAAACATATTCTCCCCCATTGTCACAGTGTAATTTAGAGTCACGGAGTGACCACTTGGCTTCGACTTCTTCAATATACTGTTTAAGAACTTCAAACTTGTTCTCCAATAGAAAGACCATGACAAAATGAGTATAATCATCCAAACATGTTAAGAAATACCTTTTTCTGTCCCATGTACTCACCTCTATTGGGCCACAAACATCGGTATGAATCAGCTCCAATGGTCTAGTTGCTCTTGTTCTTTGCGATTTAAATGGAAATCTGGTCTGTTTAGCTCTAAGACAAATGTCACCCAGATCTTCTATCATTTTAATGTCATCATCTTTTAGATCTATGCCATTTGAATTTTTCAATAATATTTTTATATATTTACTACTTAAGTGTCCCAGTTTTCGATGCCACAGTGTCAGATTTTTCTGTTCACAAATCAAGGCTTCATTTTGTTGATTTAAATCTATTTCATACAGTCCTTTATTGTTTTTATATCCTTTTAAAACAATTTTTCCATCTTTTGAAATTTCTATTTTATCTTCAATAAATTTTACTTCTCCATTATTTTCTGTAATTGCATTAACAGATAACAGGTTTTTACTCAGCTGTGGAACATAGAGTACATTTTGTAATGTGCAACTATCAGCTTCTATTTTCCCAAAACATTCAGCTGTCATTACTTCAGCTTTCTTTGCTAATCCAATTTCAGTAGAAATCTTCACATGATTTTTCAGCATTATTTTATTATTTACCATATGGGAAGAGGATCCTGAATCTACCACAAATTTATTTGTACCTCTAGATTCTGGAGCAAGAAAGGAAACTGCTGGTTTACCATTTTTACGAAAATAACAGTCTTTTTCAGAATGATTATCTTTCTTACAAATGCTGCACCGAGTATGATTATTTTTATTTCTATTACAATCTTTAGCCAAATGAAATTTGCTGTCACATTTAAAACATCTCTGTTCTTTAACACTTCTTACTGGATTTTTACTTTTGTTACATGATCTTGCTAAATGATCAGCACTATTACACTTGAAACATCTTTTCTCGAATATTTTGAAAGCAACTGGTTCATCATTCTTATTTACACTTCTTGTACATGACTCTTCATTCAATAATCTTGCTGTTAAATTTTCTAACGTTTTTTCTTCTGTGTTAGTAGAGTCCCATGTGGTTCTAAAATGCTTATACTGTTCTGGAAGTGTGGATAAAATTTTAGATATGACCATTTCATCACCAATTTGTTTATTAAGGCAGTTTAATAGCAATGTTTTCTAATTTGCTTATATGAGTAGCGATATCGGTTTCTGCATTAAAACTGTAGTTGAAGAACTCGTAATAAGTTACATTTTTGTTGTTCTCTATCTCTTTCAAAAATACCACATAATTTCTTGTACATCTCATGAGAATTTTTGCAATTTAAAATGTGCATCATCACTTTCTTATCTATAGTTGTTACAATTACCTGTTGAGCTTTAGCGTCTTTCTTTTCCCAAGACAACTTAGCATCTGCCGTTAGGCCTTCTTTCTTTTCAGTTCCATTTACAACGTCCAACAGGGAATTAGATTTTAATATTATGTTTACTTGAAATTTCCAAAGCACGATTGAATTTGAATCACAAAGCTTTTCAACGTTTGAAATATCTTCATACATATTCGTCATTTTGTTTTGTGATTAAGAGATTCGAATTTTACAGAACTTTCTTTTTACGTTGCTTCTATTGTTCTTAGCCATTAGCTCGATTCGCAACCGCACTCCGCTACCATGTTGAGTTTTTAAATATCAGCTAAGTGACTAAGTAAGAAAAAGAATAGTTTATTTACAATAGAAGAAAACATTTAGGTAAAACTTTCAGTACTAATATACTTCAGAACATCTTAAACCAAACCGAAACCCCGGCACAGCAACTACATTCGTTTTCACATTCTAAGTAACAACATAACATACTGTTGCCAATCCGGCAAGACAAACTTGGTGTTGCCATAGACATTATTAATAATTATTTCCCAACAACCTCCTCCCTATTTATTTAGTTGCTCTATTTAAATGATAATTGTAATAAAATAACTGCAAAAAAATAATTATAAAATAATTATAAAATAATTACAAGTTAAAAAATACAAATACTTTTTTTCATTGAATTTTATATCTGAAACGTAGAATGTCTTGTTAATACAGATAATTCTATAATAATTGCTGTTTTTAAATCATCTTCAAAATCTTCTGCTTTTTTAATAATGTTCAGTTTAAATTCTGCAGTATAAAATAACACTTTTTCTCTTGGGCATTATTATAACTTTCAACGTGATAACAATACACTATCTTGAGTTGACCGAGAATGAAATCCGAAAGTTGCCAATAAAGGGATCACTGCCAAAAAAGACATCTTTTTGGTGATGAAAGAGAGAAAACATTATTGCAATTTTTTGAAAGAGATGAGTTGAGAAACGCTTTATTCTTCATAGAAACATCTTGCCAAAAGACTAAAAAAATATAACATAAAAATCAGAAGCCACTTCCACTAACACGTACACATCATATGTGAACCAATCACTAGCAACTCTGCGAACGGTCGATAGCAGACAATCGTGTGACAGCTGTTTACATTTTTTTAATTTTATGACTGCTGGTAGAAATTGGATAGAACTTCTGCTTTAAAAAAAAATCAGCAAATAATCTACACCGGTAGATATTATCCGCACTTAAAATTTTTGAGGTTTTTTAACAGATAATCCGAGAATTATAGGCTAGAAATTATGGTAATAACAGCAATCTCTTCAGCTAAGCATCACCATCACTTCAGCGATCGATGGTATGAACACAACCAACTTTGACCAGTCAGATCTGAAGTAATTTTTTTAAAATGGGGTTCCAAAAATAAATTCTGAAAAACTTTATATTATCAACTATTGAAGAGCTTGCTATGTTCAATATACTTTAGACTGTACTCGTTATGGGTTGTTTAAATTACATACATTTGATATAGTGAAAGAAAACTGTTTTATATTTTTATTCCCTGCTTTGGAAACAGTTGTACCTACTATTTGCAGCACTGGACCGAGTAACACTACTCAAGATACTAGACTACTCATAACCTTTCACATTTTTCTAAATATTCAATCTGCAAAAAAAAATAGTTTTATCATGAAAACAAATGGACACAGTTAGAGGTTTTTTGCAATTCCCCGAAATTCGATTTTCTGGATAAAGAGAGTTTTGAAACTCATGTCCTCATATCCATATATTCATTATAGCTTAAATTAAAAAAAAAAAAAAAAAAAAAAAATCTAGATCAGCCAAAAGTAGGACAAACATTTTATTAGAACTTTTTTTAATCATCTATGAATGTATGTAATTTGAGAATAACACTTCAAATAAAAACTTAACAGCAATAATGAATAGGGGGGAAAGTAAAGGTATTATATCCAACTAAACCTAATCTCATGTGACATTTGGCTCTGGGAAGACGGATGAGGAAAAGTTTTTAAAAAAAGCTACCTTAAGAGATAATTCAGGGATATAACTTAGTAAATAACAAAAAGAGGAACAAATCATGAAGTAAAATTTATGACATTTTTACTGCAGGGTTAGAAAAAACCCAGCCCAATGGGCCCACTAGTCTAAAACTCGGGTTTTTCTGAAAAAACCCAGATTTTTTCGAGCTTTATTGAGTTTTTTTTTGGAGAACACTTTAAACTTCTAATTTTCATATGCATAATACCTAAATGCTCCATTTATCAGTGAAACCTGGACATAATTTTGCATTAATTATGTATTACCAAAAAATATATAAAAAGAAAAATCAAATTAATTTAAAAGGTACATATGTATATCATGGCACTAGTTTGCTGCAAGGCTATATTAAGTATGCCACAACTGGATTTCTTTATATAATTCTTACCTTAAGTTAAACATGCTAAATTTATTTAGTTTCTTTCATTCACTTCAAATCAAAAATCAGTTGAAGTTTTTTTTTTTTTTTTTTTTTTTAAGAAATGGGATTTGTAATAATATATTTGAAAATTTTAGCAAAATTTGCTACATATATATTGCAATAGTATTAAATGTTAAATTAGATTGTCATGCAAGTCAGTGTCAGTGATATTTGTAAATTTAGATTGCAAATGGCGATACACTTATTACTAGATTTGCTGCTTTATCAACTCAAAGTATTGTTCGATAGAAGCAGAGGTAGCTGGTACTAAATGTAGAAAAGAAAAACTGACAAAATCCAGGAGGAAACTTATCTGTTTCACTCTTTTTTGCCATAATCTGAACCATTTTTGTGTTGAAAACTCCTATATAACACTTTCATTGAACATTGAAGAAGGATAATAAATGGGATGATTAATCTTAAAAGCTACAACAATGCAAACAATCAGGATGGGTTTCAAGTGTCATCTTTTTGCATGGATTAAGATTTAAAGCATTTGGACATACTTTAGATTACAGGCATGAAAATCTTCCTTCTTTACAGCTTATTTCTTTTTTGGTCATTTTATCTCTTATTAGAAATCCCTTTAAATCTGGTTCTTTTGAAATATATTTAAATTGGCATTTATCTTTGCATTCTTATACCTTAGATTAAATAATGATACAGTTGTGAAAGCACAAGAAAATTTGAAAAATCCCACAATGGGTTTTTCAAGAACTGGGTGCGCCCGAAAAGACCTGGTTGGGTTTTTTTTGGGCTGGGCCCACTTGGTGAAACCCTGTCTAACAGCCACTGACTACTAACTCAGTTTTCACTTATTCTCATACCTTAGATTAAATAATGTTACAGTTGAGAAAACATGAGAAAATTTGAAAAAACCCAAAATGGGTTTTTTCAAGTGGACCTGCCAAAAAAAACCTGGGAGGGTTTTTTCGGGCGGGCCCACTTGGGTAAACCCTGTTTTTATGCAGCATTTATGTGTGAATTCTGTAAACTATGTTAAATATATAATTATATATACATATGAAAATATATTGACAGATTTGTTACGTTAAAGTCAGAGTTTTATATTACTTTCTGTAATAAATATACTACATAAGAATGATGTTTACTTATAAATAATAATAATTTGAAAAATAAAAACATTTAAAAATTTTACTCAATAAACTGTGCATGAACAATTATATAACAATTATAAGTGAATAAATAAATAAATATTCAAACCAAATATTTTTTACAGAATTATAGTTTGATCAACATAGAATTTGAAATGTTAAAGTAAAAATAAATAAACAAATTATTACATTTTTAAACAAATTCAAAATTTACTTTAAAAATTAAAAACAAAATTTAGCATTAATTTTAAAATTCAGCAATTTTAGATTTTATTTAAATATATAGTCAAAAAAATAGTCATTCTTTATTTCAAGTGTTTGTCTGTAAAAACTGTTATAGTATATTTTCACTGGTGATGGAAAATATACAAAAGTATGTAGATCTTTTTTTCTCTATATGAGAATGATTAAAGAATACAATCATAGTTTTGAGATCAATTACATCAGCTGTCATCATCAGGTGATTAATAGTAAAAAATAGTTATCCTGGTAAGGATAAAAACATTTTTATCCTTCTTGAGAGAAAGCATTGATTTATTTCTTAGAAGAAGAATAAAAGTTTAAACATTTGGTTATAATTAATAATTGTATAAAAAAACATTTAAAATGCATTTATCTGGAAGCAGAATCTAAGAATTTTTCTAAGCTAGTGACACTCACTAACATTTCTATAAGAGCCAAAATCTGATAGAAAAATGAGCTCAAGAGCTGCACTTATATTTTTGTAATCATATGTCAACATATCATAACGAAATACTAATATATGGTAATTATTAATACATATTTATTAATTTTAACAGTTTAATGTTAAAGATACAGTGAATAATGCTGATTTGCCAATAGGGAAGGTTCATGTAAAGAGATAAAACCAAATAGAACAGATTTATAATATTCTACTCAGTCTTATGAGTTATTTAATTGGACATTTTTCTAGAAAAATCTTATGTTTATTTCTATTGTACCATGTTTCAAAGCTCTTTAAAAAATACATTTTAGAAAACATAAATTTTACAGTATATATTTACTTTAACATATTTACTATTAATATACTAGCCACCTTTGGCAACCAGTTTGGTCTTCCTTAAATGTATGCTAAGCATTGCAACATGTTACTTTTATTCATAATTTAACTTATATGCTTAATTCTTTGCCAAATCTGGAGATTCTGATACAGAAATCAAGAACACTTTGCATCATCGCAGCATTTTTAGTTAATATTTTTAGCTGAGTTGCACTTTTTTTTTTTTTTTTTTTTTTTTTGTAAAAACCACTTAGTTCACTTAGACATTTATGCTTCTTGTTCGTTTGCTTATCAATTGGAATATGTTCACTAATGAGGATATTTTTAAACCTATTAAGTAATCTTCCATTATTGGGTGCCTAGCCAATTGGCATATTTTAGCTAATAGGATTTGGTCAAGGAATATTTTTGTGAAAAGACTTTAATGGTTACATTAAAGAAATTACACTTACATTAAGGAAATATTGTTAATAATATCCTTTTAGAGATTTTCTCCATTATCCCGTCGATCACTTCCATTGAAAAAAATCCCTGCCGGCTCGGGCCTACAGGCGGAGGTAGATTTCGATGTTAAGTACTAAATTCTCCAACAAAACTTAAATCAAGATTAGAGATAAAACCCAGTTTCTTCACAAAGAGCGAGCTGTAGGGAGCTAAACTTTTTGTGAAAATTGTAATATACACGAATACACACACATATATATATATATGGAATAGGTTTAAAAAATGGCTACAAAAAATTCAGAGAACCTTAAAGTGTTAAAATATGTTAATATTTCCATAGTCGGGTTTTTATCATGTTTTAATACGTTTCTTCAAACTTACATGGCGCCAATATGACGCAATATACATATTTTTTTAATTCGTCAAACTATTTATTTTGAGTTTTCATGCTGAAATCTTGCTCTAGGAAACTTATGACGTAATATTCAATTTGTTTTCAATTTGTCAAACTATTTAATTTTACACGTGAAAATTTTGCAAAAGAAAAATAATTGTTGTGGTGAGAATTTTATTATTTGTTTTTTTTTTTTTAATTGTTGGCAACTGCTATAACGAAAAACTTTTATTTTTTTCCTGCCATTGTTGTGTAAGAGCTGGTTTTATCAGAATCATGTTAAGACAGTATTCAAAATTTTGAACCCTCCCCATTTCCACCCTCTTGGGCCGATTTCGCCCATTTTCAATCCCCACCGAGATATTAGCCATCTCAAAGTTGTTGGTGAGTTTGAAGATGATTCGTGCATAATTGTGACTTTTATTGTGCGGACAAAATTTAGTACATACATACATACATATATATATATATATATATATATATAAACTTTTTAGGTGGGGGTGGTTTTGGGTTCCTGGGGTCCTATAATGAAAAGTTATGAAGGAATTTTTCAAAAGTCGTATCATGGTAACGACTGCAATAGGTAGTATTTCTTACGAAATCTACCTAAAACTATTGCCAACCACCCCCCCCCCCCCCCCCCCCCCCCCCTGCCGAATTTCGCAATTTTTTTCTCGTGACCAATTGACAATTTTATTAGCGATTTTATTCCGCAATCGATTGGCACATTTCTCTTTTCAAGCTTGCAACATACTGATGAAACTCACGATTGTTTTTCTGCCGATAGTCTTCTTTTCATGAATGTTGAAAGAGATTTATTTTATAACTTGGATAAAGATGTTATTATAAATGAAGTAGCCAGGACCAGTGAAGAACTGGCCAAAAGCTGATTAGTAAACTGCCGTTCACAATCACTTAACTATTTTTAGTTTGCTGTATCTATACCAAAGTATTGTAGAGCCATTTTTCTTTTTGTTATAAAATCTATTTTACAATTTGAAACAATTAAATCAGAATTAAAGAGTACATTGGGTTTTTTTTAATACGCTTTGTTTTTTATTACTATTGTGTCCCTTTTATTTACTTAGGTATTACAGTAGGATTTAGATTATTATAGTGATTATTTAGATTATTACATATACTGTGATTTGATTGTCCAAAAGTAAAAATATTTCTCATTCTCTTTTTTAAGTAATAAACCACTCGTAATTAACTAATATACTTATTGTTTCTAGCATGGAAGTAGTTTAGGTACTGTATATAAAAAGAATATAAATATTTATTTGGAAAGTAAATAAACTACATTTGAAAAAGCTTACTTTTTACTCAACTAGTATTTTCCAAGTGACAAAATAGCTAAATGTCGTTTTTAGGCGTGTAAAATTCATTTTCAAAAACTAGATATTCTGGTATTCTATTCCTTCTAAATTTTCCACTAAGGGGCCTCTTTTTAGTCTCTGGCCGAGGGCCCCCAATGGAGCCAGTCCGGGCCTGGGTGCTACGTATTTCTATAATTACGAACGCACCTAAAAAGCATTTTAAATCCTCTTAAATTACCCGAGTTTCCAGAATTTCTGCCTCTTCTCTCTGCCATGCTGTTGCAGGGGCTGCATCTTCAGAATCTCTAGAACAAACCGATGATTCTTCCACATCAGACTGTACACTTTTCTTATCTACAACATATTATAAAACAGCAACTATTTAATGGAAATTAACTGCATAGAAAGCAAAGACTTAAATGGTAAAGTTTGAACAGAAATTTAAAACATTTAAAATAAAAGGATTAAATAAAAAACATAGGCAAAATTTACATTGATAGAATAATATAATTAGTTTTAAAATAATGCCAAAAAATAATTATTATTTGGTTAAAAAAAAAAAAAAAATCAAGTAACTTTAAAACAACTTATTTATAACAATGCAGTCTTATTCACCTTATCTGATACTGCTTAAAAGTAAAGAAAAATAAAAAATACTGCGTATGAATAAAAATAGAAATATTTTATTTTATAACATGAGTTTGAAGTTCTTATCATAAATGCACAGAATTTGTTTCAAAAAATATATTTGAAAAATTGAAGAATTTGAGATGAATTGATGACTAAACTAGTCGGACGTACCAATCCCAAAACTTTCTTATATCTCATACATGTCAATACTTAAAAATTCACTATCTCAGTGCCAAATTAAATGGCAATCTGTGTTCATCATGAAAATTCTAAAAATATGAAATTCCGTGCATTAGTTCTCGAAGTATGACTGTCACTAAAATTGTGTAAATCCAGCAAAATGCAGCATAGCAGCACCGCCTATTGGGTTATTTACACCAGAACCTAATTATCACCAACTTATGTCAACGTCTAACTGAATATGAAGTTTGAGGAAAATTCGTGCATTAGTTCTTGAGATAGAGGTATTGTGCAAATCATGACAAATGCAACATAGAAGCGCCACCTGTTGAGCGATTTGCAACAACACATAATCAGCAGCAATATTAATCAAGTTATACTTAAATCTGAAGTTTGATGAAAATTCGTGCAGTAGTTCTTGAGATAGAGCTATTGAGGAAATAGTTCAAAATGCAGCACAGCAGCGCCACCTGTTGGGCGATTTACACCAACACGTAGTCAGTATCATTTCATGTGAAGGACTAACTAAATCCGAAGTTTGATGAAAATGTGTGAATTAGTTCTTGAGATAGAGCTACTGCGAAAATAGTGTAAATCCCGCAAAATGCAGCATAGCAGCGCCACCTGTTGGGCGATTTACACCAAAACGTGAACAGCATCCATTCATGTCAAGGACTAACGGAATCTGAAGTTTTATAAAAATCCGTGCATTAATTCTTGAGATAGAGCTTTTGCGGAAATCCTGCAAAATGCTACATAGCAGTGCCACCTGCAGGGCGATTTACACCAAAAACTAATCAGCACCAATCTATATCAGGGACTACCTGAATATAAATTTTTATTAAATTCCGTGCATTAGTTCTTGAGATAGAGCACCCACAAATTTTGTGTCACAGACGGACAGACAGACGGACAGATAGACTCACAAACAGACATTTTGTTAAAACATGTTTTTTGGAATCTCTGACCCATAAAACGAGTAAATCCGTCAAAAACTGGAATTCGAAAATTTTCATGAAACCAATACTTTCTTCTTGTAAAGATAGAAGAAAGTAAAAAGATCTGAAACAAAGGATTGAAATATACACTAAAGTTTGGACACATTAGCATTACTTTTACAAAGTCAAACTCCTATTAAAATTCATTATCCATTACTTTAAAATATCGCCTAAACTTGGGGCATAGCTTACTTGTCAATGGGTATTATACTACAGAGCAGTGTACGCCGGCAAAAAGAAATAGTATTGTACAGAATCTGAAAGACATGACATATTTAATCTCTTTTTTTTCTACATTTTCATATGAAAAATGGTTGACTCATTAATAAAAATCGATTGAGCTTAACATATATTCATTTTTATGATAAATATCAAATAATAATCAAAGAAACGTATTTATCTGCACAAAAGTTTTTTGGCGAGAATTTGGCGCGGTAGAAGTAACTGACTAGGCAACCTTAGGACTCCCTAGTGTTCTGCGGAGTGATGTACAATGGATAATTCTCCTGCCATTTTCAGAGATTGAAGGTTTTTGATGTCCAATCAAAAGTTTCATTTTTTAAACTATTAAATATAGAGAGAAGGTTTCGATGGATTCGGATTTTTCTGAAAATTTTACCCCAAGTACATACCAAACACATTGATTAAATATTTAAAATAACGAAAGAAAAATATTTTTTTGAAAAATAAAACGGATTTTTCCTCGCTCAACAACGAGAAACTTTCTAAACAGAGCTCGTTTTTAAACGTAAAAACAGGATACTTGCAGTCATGATTTTTTAAGGGATTTGTAATCAAACAGCTCTTTTTCCCGACAAATTAATTACAAGCAATTGTTGTCTCAGAATGGAATTTATTGTTATTATTATTCACTTTTATTCATAATGCATACTATGGTCTTGATAAGTTAAATTATAATTTAATTTGGCATAAATCAATTAACTGGAAACGAAATTGCAAAATATATAGATTATAGAAATGGGATAAAACAATATCTTCAATGTAACTGAAAATGTGGATTTGTTTGTAATTATTAAAGAACATAGGGGAAAAAAAGTTTTTCATTCTATTTTAAGAGACAATTTTTCAAAAAATTGTATTACAAATCTTAGGATGAAATTTATACTGAATCTGAAAGTGGAATAAAATTTGTAAGGATATTATTAGATTATTTTCAAATTTTGCTTTTGTTTTAAACATAAAAATTGAAGAATGCTAAATAATAAGAATTTTATCTTTATTAAAAAAGTTAAAAATTTTCATAAAACTTTTTAATCGGATTCATAATAAAATGCTGCACATCTTTTTAGTTTCTAGTACTTATTTTTATGAGCTTATTCCGGTTAAAATTTATTATTGTAATGCAGCTTTCATGTCTCAGGCTAAATAATAATTTACTTACAAAAGACAAATATTATTTAGCATACAATTATTATTATGCATAAATATAGCTTTATGAATGTGTTAGAAAGATATGCTAAATTTAAGAAAGAAGGAAGCGTGGGCGACGGTAGAAAAAAAAGTTTAGAAAGGGGTAAGATTCTGGAACAGATGTGTTTGCGTTTCACAACCTAATCCATTTTATATATATCAATAAACTTTTTATTCGGCTTCATAATAAACCACTGCACAGCTTTTGTATTTTAGCAGTCATTTTCATGAGTCCATTGCACTGATTAGATTTATTTATGGTTATTATTGTAAACAAACATTTCAAATCTGGGTTAAATAAGAATTCACTTACAAAAGAAAAAGTAAAAATATTCTTTCCTGTTTTCCTTTATGATGGGCTAAATAAGAATTCACTTACAAATGAAAAGGTAAAAATATTCTTTCCTGTTTTCCTTTATGATTTTCCTAAGAAGAGTTCTGTTACAAACAAAACAGTGAAGTCGATTTGTTTTTATTAAAAAAATAAGAAGGAAAAGAATTCTTATTTTATGCATGTTCTATGAGATTTACATTAATTCAATATTTAATGTAATTAAAAAAATCTTTATTTAATTTAATATGATATAGCTTTTTGCTAACTAAATTAATGTGATGTAATTTTTGTTTGCACTTTTTAAATAAACTTTCCTGTCCTTTTTTTTGTCTGGGGGGGGGAGTGTCTGAACTAAAACACAACAATCACTGATGAGGATTTTCTCTTTAAATAAATTAGTTCAGTTAGTACTTTAAATAAATTAAAAGGATTTATTTTTATTAATGTAGAAAAATCGCTGCAAAAGTAAAAAAAAAAAAAAAAAAAAAAAAAATGTAAAAACCCGTTAAATCGCTAAAAATTCAGAAATCGCAGATGACAAAATTTAGCACAGTAGGCTAAAACAATGCAACTGAAATTATTTCAGGAATATAAAACAATCTGCGTGGAATGTGAAATAAAAGTATTGGTAACATCAACTCACGAAATTTATTCCCCCAAACAATGATAAACAGCCATATCTAACGATCCTACAACGCCAAAGTGAGTAAACAGGTTGGCGTAGCATAACACCCATTGACAAGTAAGATGTGCCTCAACTTTAAATCAATCTGAGCAAGGGAGAAGAGAAGGAGAAAAAAAAAAAAAAACAGAAAAGCAGAATACTTTCATTAGTGAAGATGGTGTCACAGAATATATATATATATATATATATATATATATATATATATATATATAATAATAATAATAATAATGCTCATTTTTTATTCATACAACTGAAATATTTTACTATGATTGTTAAGAGGGCTTGATTTTACACTTGTAAAATCTTAAGGAAAACACCTGATATCGAAGCACCTTTTGCTCAAGAACTACTGAAACAATTTCAATATTTTTTTTATATACTTTTGAAGCAGCTAAACTATAAATTAATCATTCAGCTTGGGAGAAAAAGAAAGAAAGAAAGAAACAATATGAATTGAATATTTCCAACTGGGTGAAAAAATGCCCAGGCTGGGAATCGAACCCAGATTCTTGGCTTATAAGGCCAATTTAAGCTAACTGGGCCGACAACCAGCCAGCATCTTTCGCTCAGATAACCTTATTGGTAATACCATCTGGTCTGTCATGCAGACAGCTCAACAGGATAAACTGCAGGTAAAGGAGGTCCCTATAAACGAAGGATACATAGATGAACTATTATTTTAACACAATCAATCTGATTGGTAAAGTTATCACACGAATTGAATATTTCCAACTGAGCAGAAAAATACCCAGGCTGGGAATCACACCCAGATCCTTGGCTTACAAGGCCAATTTAAGCTAACTGGGCTGACAACCAGCCAGCATATTTCGCAAATAACATGAAATAAAACTTATATGTAAAAAAAAAAAAAAAAAAAAAAAAAAGAAATAAAACCTTTTTTGGGAATATCGTTTTTTGAGGAAAATAAATTTCTTTTAGTATGCTGCAGCCTTTTTTTAGGAGTTTCAGTAGCTTTCATTCCTTTTGGCAATTTTGTGCTCTCTTCTTCCTATAAAGTTAAAATTTCAGGAAAAAAATTAAAATGCAAAATCATCATTATCTAAAAAAATTAATAAAAAATAAACTACCAGAATAATAAAATATAAATGCAAAATATGAATGCACAGAGTTTGAAATAACCATGATAACCATTAAAGTAAGTGCAAAATTTCCATGGATAGATACAGTTAAACTATAAGCATTTTTAAATGAATTTCAATATAAAATAAAATTATGAAACTAATTATTAGTAAAATGATAAATCCTGAAATAAAAGAATTATTTATTATGATCATATAACTCCACTATTTATAAAACCAATTCTTTGTTACAATAAAAGTTCACTATGTACAACCAATACAAATAATTTCTTGTCAAATGGAACAACTAATCACCATTACAAAGGAAATGTTTTAGCTAATGTATTATCATATATATTATTTCTGTAGTTGCCACATCTTTTTCTATGGAAATACAGAACACAGAGGTATCAATTGAAAGGTTTTTAAAAAGGCTTCTGACTTAGTACACTCATACTTCATTAAAACATATTGTTTAGTTAAATATTGCAGTTAATTAAAAATTCTTACAAATAAAATTCTAAGGGGGGGGGGGGGGGAATGAATGAGTTCAGGCATAGCCAATGCAATTTATTTGCTTAAATAATATCTAATATAATCATAGATTCCACAATCGATCAAAGTCATGGAAATGGATGAATTAATTACTTTTCAACTTTTTATGTAACTAAAAAAAAGAACACTGCCTGCTTTTTATCCCATTTATGCTTGTAGATTTGTATTTAATTCAAATTTTTATTATTTAAATGCAGAATAATTAACATCTTTCATATATATATATATATATATATAAAAGAATAATAATAAAAAATATATATATATATATATATATATTTCAATATGCTGTTGTTATGTCTCAGAGTAAGAAAGTGAGCAAAGAAAAAAAATATTATTTTTAATAAATTCTGAGTTATTAATATATAGTTTTTAAAAACAAAAGTAGCATCATATTTATTTATAAAATCATCAATTTTTTAAATATTGCAACAAAATGTAAATTTAAATTCATAAAAAGATGTTGTTAAGTTTTCATATTTTCCATTCCACTCATTTATCCTTTTTACAAGTACCAAATTCAAGGTTCACATGATTCAGACTTGAGAACCAAAGGGTTGAGAGAATTTGTTTGGTACTGCTAGAGAATTAAAAGGAAATTAATAGAATGTATATAAGAAATAAAAGGATAAGAAGTTAATCAGGCGAAATAAAAATTTTAATTGAATATAAAAAATGGACTGTAGAAGAATATAACTTATAAAGCTTCTATAATGCTCATCTCAGAATCGTTACTAAAGTCATTAGTATTGAATGACTCATCAAATTCATCGTCCATTTCAGAGTCTGAATTTTGTATAAAGCTGCATTTTTCCCATAGTTTCTACAATCAGCTCATTATTTTTTCAATATATTTTTTAAGTTTTTCTATGCAATTGCAGTATTTTCTCCATTGTTCCGCAATTATACTACTTACGTCATCACAAGTTAATAACGGTTTCTATATTAAGATTGCTTTTTGTATTCTTTCACGAATGTAATGTTTTAATTCTGCCCAAACTAACTCTATTGGGTTTAGATCAAATGAGATCAGATAAGATCAGCAAAAATTTATGCAAAACGCATAATATAGCCAGCGTATAACTCAAAGAAAAAAAACAGTGGTTTTTTTCAGTGTTATATTGTGCTTCTTCTACAGTAGTAAATGAAATACATATTTTTTATTAGTACTACAGTACAGTCTCGAAAACCTGTACTTCTAAAATTCACATGCATTTTAAAATGTAAACAGTGAAATTTGCAGTTAAGAAGCATTTTTAATAATCTTTATTCCAAATAACAATGAATGAAAATCAAATAATTTTGAACGTAAATTTATGAGAAAACAGTAATGATACAGGACATTGGGATATTACACAAATAAAAACGCTTTTATATCACAGAAAGATACACACAACAAAATGAAAAATAATAGAAACTGGCAAGAGATGTAAACAAGCACAGAAAAGTTTTAGTAATGGCACCATCTATCAGCTGCTAAAGAAAATAGTGAATTAATTTATTTTATATTTCATGCATGGCATAAAATATGGCCTGGCTTTTTATTTATCGAAAATGAGGATGAAGATAAAGATTTTTCAGTTAACCTTACCACAAGCAAAAGCATTTGAACTCTTAAATTACGCAAAAAATTTTAACCTAGGTTCTAGAGGTCTGCACGGGCCTGGGCTTGGCCTAAGGCCCGTACCCGGCTGAATGGAGGCAAATTTTCAAACAGGCCGGGCCGGCAGAATTAGGACAATTTTTTCAATGGGCCGGGCTGACAGACAAAATAAGCGGGCCGGCAAAAAATTTGAACGGGCCTGCAGGGCTGATAAAAAATTTAATTGGCCTGATATAAGAATTCAAGCGAAGCAGATAAAATACGAGCCATTTTCAACGAATATGATTTTCTCGAGAAGTATAAATGTGCGTCACAAGCCAATGCGAGTTTAACAACATCAATACAGAAATGTAACATGTCCATCGTAGAGATCGGCATCGTACATTTACAAGATGTCTGATTCAGAGTTTAATTTTTTTCAGTAGACTCGTGCTGGGACGGAACTGGTCTTAATCAATCTCAGGATGTGTGGGACAGTCATTGTGTTTTGTAGTATTAATATTGATAATGAACTTCTGTTAACAGTATCTTTGGAAATATACCTTAAGGTGGTTCTCATATTCACTGCTCAACAATGCGAAACTTTCAGACACATTTTCTGACTCATTTTAAACTATAAAAGGCATAAAATTTACAGGCCTGACTATTGAAGGCATTTGGAAACAAATAGCTTTTTCCATATTTGATAAATTACTTACAGAGATAACAGAGATTCTTGTCACGTGACTGTACGTTTTTCTCCTTTCCTGTGCTATCGCTACCGGAAATTCGATTCAAAATGCTAACTTTGGCAGTATTTTTCAGAAAGATACATTGCTTTTATCTATGAAAAAAAAACGACATTTACATAGCTTCTGAATAAGAATGCCTGCCAATCTTACGCGTTTCTGAAAAGAAATGAATTCATAAATGTGTGGAAATGTAGCTCCTTTAAATTTAAGAAAAGCCTTAAAAATGAGAGAAATATTTTCACAAATCTACTTTTTATTATACAGCTTCAAAAGTTATCATGTTTTTAATCCTTTATTCTGAACTACATTAATCTTTTAATGAATCCTTATTTGAATTTTGAAATGTCTGTAGACACGACGACTAAAACACTAAGTAATTGTTAATGTTTACTATTGTGTGTTTTCTGTTTTGCGAACATCATAGTAATCTAAAATATACTGAATTTTAATTGTATGTCGAGAAAAAATGGATTTTTCTTTTTTGTAGAAAGTGTGTCGGGCTGGGCCTATTTTCACTAATTTTTGTAAGGGCCGGGCCGGGCCTGGAAATTCTGGCCCGTGCAGACAGCACCGTGCGAAAGGGGGGGCGAAGGGGGCGGTCGCCCCGGGCGCGGAAATTCAGGGGCGCCAAATTTGTACTACTAATTTCGTTTTTTTTTTTTTTTTTTTTTTTTTTTTTTCTTCTTCTTCTTCTTCTTCTTTTGCCGTGGGTTATTTTTACTGGAAATTTTTTTTCACTCTGCGATATTCTATTTTTTTTGTAAAAAAAAAAAAAAAAAAAAGGTATATATTTACATATCGGGGATTTTTTTCCCAATGAAAGTATGTACATTTTTCATTTCAAAGTAATTGCATCGCTCGCATTTACTTTTCATTGAGTTTTTTAGATTTGATGATTTTATAATATGCTTTTGTGAAATCTTATTGCAGTGTTTCTTAAACTTTTGCACTCTGCGGCCTCTTTTGCATCGTATACAAAAGTTTTTGTGAACATAAATTGCTAACCTATTCTGATTCCACTATGGGATCATTCTTATAGTCATTCGGTCATTACTTTGCTGTTAAAAAAAGGTCCAGCACAGTATGAAAAAGGCTGATTACATGAAATCTGCAGCTGTAGAAGGATGAAAATTTTTCAAACTAACGTTCAAGAAAATTACACCTAGTGGAGAAATTATTAACAGTGATCGCGGCTTAGTATTGGATAACTTAAATAAGGGAACCACTACATTGTATTTTCTCTGTTTATTATTCACCAATTATCATGATCGCCCTCCAAAGTTAGCCAATCCAGATTGTGGGTTTTTCAAGTGGAAAAAATTAAATCCTGAAATTCCTGAGCATAAAAATGCTCTAGAACACAGCAATGCACACATTCGCTAAAAGGAACTTGAGAGACGTTTAAAATTAAATCATGTAATCGACAGAAAATTTGAAAAGAGCAAAAGGAAAAATTATTGAAAGTGAAAAAGATAAATGGTGAAATATATTCAGGATGAAATTATGAGCCTTCTTGCCAATGAAGTAAGAAAAATGATTGTACGAGGTAGGATTCAAAAGTTCCCGGACTGACTCTATAACTGTAAAAATATTACCAATTTCATTGCTGAAACACATCCGCCTTCGAAATAAGATCCTTGTGCAACAACACACTTTTGCCATCGGCTGAAAAGGTCATCGAAGCGCTTCTGGAATTCATTTTTAGCCATGTCCGTTAATTCAGCCTGCGATGCACTTTTAGCTACATCTGAAGATTGAAACTGACGACCCTGCAAGCGACGTGCAGTTCAGGAAACAGGCTAAAGTCGCAGGTTGAGAGATCAGGGGACTAAGGAGGATGTGGCAAAACAGTTGTTTTCGTTTTCGTAAGGAAGTAACCGACAACTAGGGATCGGTGGGCAGGAACGTTGTCATGCAAAAGCACCCATGACTGCTCAGCCCACAATTTTGGGCTCTTCTTCCGGACCGACTCACGCAAACAACGCAGGATGTCTACATAGAGATCTTTGTTGACAGTGCGTCCTTCAGGGATAAATTCCAGATGCACAATGCTCTGGATATTGAAGAGTACCTCTAGCATGACCTTCCCTTTAGAGTGATCTTGGCAGAATTTCTTTTTCCGTGGTGATTTCCAAGTTGTCGATGCTCTATTGGATCATATAAAAATCACCATTTCCAGTCTCCAGTAACAATTCTGCCAAGTAGGGAAGGATCTTTGTCAACAGCCGAGATTAAGCCTCCCACCACTTCAATTCAAATTGCCTTTTGGTCTTCGCTTAACATGCATGGTCGGCAATTTCAAACTTCAGATGAAGTAAAAAGTGCATCGCAGGCTGGATTAAAGTACATGGCTAAAAATGGATTCCAGAAGAGCTTCGATGACCTTTACAAGCGATGGCAAATGTGTATTGTTGCGCAAGGGTCTTACTTCGAAGGCAGATGTGTTTCAGAAATGTAATTGGTAATAGTTTTACAGTTATAAAGTGAGTCCGGGAACTTTTGAATCCTACTACGTAGAAGAAATTCATACAGCAAGGATTTTTTCAATTTCGTTCATTCGCATCCCATATACCGAGTGTCCTAAAATGGACTGACTGTTTTTAAAATTCGATTACCTGTAAATGGTGACAGCTATTTAAAAAAAAAATTGCGGGAATGTAATGTAAAATGTCAGTAGTCCTTTTTTCAGCTCGATTCCCGGCTTTACTTCCAAATAGCAACTATAGATGGTGCTGCAAGCAGGGATGACTACTTCGGGAACTCAGCTTACGCTTTAGAGCAGGGTTGGCGAACCTTTTTGTTGCCGCGTGCCAAATTCGATCAAAAAACATTTTACGTGACTATGACGTGCCAACTAAAAACAAATTTAGTAGGTGGAAAAATAATGGTTTAAAATTACTTAAATTTTTTTATTAAGGTATAAAAAACATGAGTAACATATATGTAGGTATTACACTAATTATGAAAACAAATAATATTTTTGAAAATAGTTTAAAAAATTTAATACGATGCAATTTCATTTCTGTTGTTGCATCTTGATATCTAGTTAGTTTTAATGTAAACTGAACCGGATTTATCTGACAAGTCCTTTCAGTTTCAGTTTTGATATTATTTATTTGTGAAAACAGTGACTCGAAATAATAGCTAGGCAGAAAAACTTAAAATAGCAAACATCAATTTCTTTGAAAAGCTCTGAAATAAATTCTAAGTTGCCACAACTTTACCATCGGAATTCAGTAATGTCTAATAACCAATTCTTATCGATAGTTTTCAAATATAATATTAGTTCAAAAAATTTTTGAGACCATAATTAATTATATTGGAATATAATATGACACGATTTAATTTTTTCAATTTACATTTTATTGAAATTAGGAAAATCGTTCACGATTTTGTATAATCTCACTTTATTTTGATTTAGAGCCATAGCAGTGCCGTGCCAAAAAAATTCTTTCGCGTGCCGTTCGGTGAATGCGTGAACGGTTTGCCGTTCCTGCTTTAGAGTGATAGTGCAACCCTGAGGGGAGAACCAAATCCACTAGCCGCTTGCGTTACAAATGACTTTTTGAATTATTATACTGCAGTTTTACAATTTCACATTACAACATAAATATCGATGATTTGTTGAAAAATTAAATAGGCTTATAGTAAATTCAGGTTACTGCAGTATACTTTATTAAATCATATTCGTGAAAATCAATCAAGTTTATACTGAATTCACAATTATGCCAACAATGTATAACCACACAAGCTCTATAAAGACAACGTTTAGCGCCATAGGTGCTCAATCAAGGCCAAAACTAAAATCGCCCAACTCTGATGCGGAAAGAGAAGGTTAAATATATGGAGTGTGTCTTATTCTCCAATACAGTCTTATTTTTAGGGACCTACTCTATATATTTAGCCTCCTTCCTTTGCATGATGCTAGGGGATTTCAGTTTAGACCTCCATCGAGAGATTATTGTTTGCCACCTATCTCTGCTATTTGGAACTAAAACCGAGAACTGCAGTAAAAATACTTCTGATATCTTACATAACTCTCCTGCAAGAATTTCTTTTAATAATTGTCACCATTTGCAAATTATGGAATTTTAAACACAGTCCAGTTTAGGAATCCAGTACACCTCACAAAGAACAAATGAGGCAAATTATATGATACCGAAAATGGAAAGTTTTGAATCGTGGAAAGGTTTCTTGGCTACATCAAGTCAAAGAAAAAAAATAGCGAAATAAATTTAAGGCTGTTCTTAACTCATCTGCTCAACTAGCGCAAAACGTTTTGAGACATTTACAAATTCATTTTTTAACGGAAAGGTATAAAATTGGAAAGCCTGGCCATGGAAGCGATTTGGAATTGAACTGTTTTTTCCATTTTTTGATCAATCAATTACTTATTGAGTTGTAAGGAATCCTGATCACGTGATAAACACGATTTTTTCCCTTCACGGACTGGTTTTTCTTCTTTCTTCTTAAACTTCGGTTCAAAACGTCAACTTTGACACGATTTTCTGAAAGATCTATTGAGTTTACAAAAAAATGGAAAAAATAGCTCAATGACATATTTTCTGAACACCACCTGCTAGTTTCATGCATTTCCGAACAAAAATAAATTAAAACTTATGTCAGAAAGTTGCCTGTTTGGATTTGAGAACACCCTTAAGATAAGCTAATGTCCGCCAATATCGACATTCACAGCTGCACGAGAAGTTCTGTTCTCAAAGATGGTAGATGGGAGATGCCGAGTTCGACCCAATTGCGCACATAAGCCTAATCGTTCGAAATTGTCCGTAGTTTTCTTCGAACCTTGCGTAAATACGAGTTAGGTTCCTCTAGAAAGACCCTACAGAGGACACCCCCACCCCACTCTGGCCTACTATATCCAACTTGTAGATAATCGGCCGTCATAAACAATACCAATATCAACCCTACAGAGCTCAATGTTGTGATATGATACAAATATGGCTTCCTAATATAATGTTGTGTAAGCTTCAATCGTCGAAGTAAATAAATTCGTCTATTTTTTACCATGTTCTGCACATTCTCTAAACTTTGATTTCGTGCTGCTGGTGTATGCCCAAAATGTCCGGAACTGCATAAAATGTGTTTGTTTTTTTCTTCTTTTCTACTGAAAGATAGGATATATTTATGTCCCACTTATCAGTTTATTTAAAGAAACATTGTGATATCTATATGGCCATGAAAAAATAGAGCTATATCTGCAGTTTACAAACAATTGCCACAGATTGTAAAAGCTCTGGAGGACGTTATAGAAATGAAGTAAAATGAGTAAACTTAGTCAGGAGCAAAAGGCTTAATAAAGCAAATAAATAAATTCCCTTTTATTTACAGCATTTTAAATGAATTAGAAAAAGTTAATATTATTCTAACAAAAAACTGTCAATCGCAAACAAACTGATTGAAACACTAAAAAACACATTTCAGGCAATAAGAGAGGAAATTTTTGAACAAGAAAGTGAATATTTGGTTATGTCCGTAAATGTACAGTAGGGTGGAACTAAAAAACGAAGTTTCGAATTTTATATTCTAATAGTGATTATTTTTTTCCTTTTTAACTCCATAAAAAGAAAATATTTTTCTTTTAATTTTAAAATGATATTTTCCGGTTCCTCAAAGCACCTGATTTTCCATAAAAAACGAAAAAAAGCCAATAATTGCATGAAAAGTTTTTTAAGCTTATTGTTAAATTTATATTTTGCAAAATTAAATTAATTAAGTGTTAATGTCCTGTAATAAAGAGAATAATTTAGTTTGACTGCCTTAGAAAAGTTAGCCCCACTTTATTTGACTTTTGTAGAAGCCAGCGTCGTGGGCGTCGGCTTTCATTGTCTCTGATTTATTTGGCTGCGACACATAACAAGTTAGTCCGATTTAACGGGTGTTAGCAATTTCTTTAATTAGTTTTCGATAAACATTCGGTGTCAAAAGTGACAAAGTCTGTTAACGTACCTAAATCTAGATAATTGTTGAAGTGTCCTGTATTTCGTGAACCAAAACAATTAACATTAGACTGTCATCTTTGACGAACATATGAAGAAGTTATGAAACATTATTTTTGGGTTCAATTTAACTTAAAAAATGACAGCTGGAATCTGGTACACACTATTTCTAAAATATCTAAAGATGTTGATGATACAATTAAAAGTGTATTGCTGAGACCTTCAATTCCAACGGTTTCTGATACAAAAATCATAAAAAATGATTAGAGACTAGTGCAAGAAATGTCAAAATTTGAAGAAAAATATTAAGATTAGAAAGAATAATCCCACATCCAATATAAAATTGCAAAATGTTAGGTAATCCTGTAAAAAACATTTCTTTGTGTAAAAGCACTAAATATTATCGTGTATCAGAACAAGAACGTCACTTTCTCAAAGACCAAAGAGAGATGGGGTGATAACAATAGGATCAATAGATATAAAAACTACAAAAAATGTGTAGCAAGCCTGGAAATGGAAATATAAAGGAAAAAAGTTATTTTAAAACAAAAAAATGATGTTTTGATTGAATGATCGTCAAGTGTAAAAAACAGTTCGGAAGGAAATAGTTCAATCGATTGTTTTTCTAAACCTGAATTTGATAATCAACACTGTGAAAGAACCAGAGTATTAGACAGAACTGCAAATATTATTGCAAATGGCACCTTAGAAGATATGGGTATTTCTGATGATAATAAAGAAAAGGTAACTGAAAGAAGGACTTGAAGATGACAAAGAGAAAAGAAAAGGAAGAATTTGAAAGAACAGGAAAGACGAAATGAGTTAATTTTAGAAGGTTAGTATTTTTATGGCAGAAAGGATAACGCTATGATAACTGAAGCAGAGGGAAAAAAGTATAAAGAATCATTAAAGACGAACATCTGGTCTCAGTTCAAAAACCAGGATAAAAATATAATGGTCATATTTCATTGATATCTTCTTCTTATATTAATATAGCCACTGCAATTTTGGTGTATTTTCAAAATAATAATACAGACATTTCAAGTTTGAGAGTTATTAGGTGAAACAGAAACGCCTTTAATGCAGGATGCAAATCTGGAGTTGTTAAAACATCGGAAGCAATACCCTAAAAACTTTATAATGGATAATTTGATTATTACATGCAAATGAAATTTTTTCTTAGATACTTATTTCAACATCTTGCTGAAAAACTACGGGTACAAAAGGATTTTCTGGACCAGTAGGAAAGCGACTTGAAAAAATGCGAACATATTGAAATTATAGACTATAAAAACATTGATCCCATCTTGACGGTCTGATCGGATGAAGAACTTAAAAAAAGTACAAACAGGGGATACACCTGAATTTTAGATTTTCTTGTCATACTCAAACAGTGCAAACGTGTATCAAAATTGTCCCGCGAGCTGCGTCAACCGTCTTTAAATATTAAGCAAAAGACGGCTTAATCTTGGGAAAGTTGAATTCCCACAACGTAATGACAAAGTTTGCCTAAAAATACAGTAGGTTGAATATCCAATTTAATTAATTCATAACAAAGGGAGGCAAGGAGGGTGGAAGTCGATATTTAACCACCTCCTCGTGGTGACTTCTGGATAGTATTTGCTAAATAAAAGTAGATATGAGCTAACAGCTACGTTGTTTACTTTCAGTTACTTTATACTAAAATTTCAAAACTTTGACCTCCTTGAGGAACCGGAAAACAACTTAATTTAAAAAAACCTTTTCAGCCAAAAGTTTAGACATCCGAAAAGGAAAAAAGTTTTCACTATTACACATTAAAATAAAAAAGTTTTTTTTTTACCCTATACTTAAGTTCCACCCTAATGTACAGTCCTTATTTGAACAAAACAGAAAACGTAAAATTTGCAGAACATTTTGACTACAAAGCTCCTAAACCGGGAGCTGGCACAGCCAACCACCTCATTAAGTTGAAGGCTGAAATTCCAGAATTAGCTAAAACTCGTTTCCCATATTAAAATGCAATCGGTCTGCCAAGTCATATCTTGGAGGAAAACACCTAAAAACCCGATTTTAGCGGTCGACTCGTAGGTTTACCATTGCGTTTTCCTGCACCCAAAGGTATGAAAACATGGCGGACTGGGAACAAGGAAACACAATGGTAAACCTACGAGTTAACCGGTAAAATCAGGTTTTTAGGTATTTTCCACCAAGACAGGACTTGGCAGACGGATTGCGTTTTAATATGGGAATCGAGTTTTAGCTAATTCTGGAATTTCAGCCTCCAACTCGATGAGGTGGTTGTCTCATGGTTCGTACGCCTCCTTGAATTTTGCAGACCAGAAAATTTTTCGGCACCAGTATTATCTTATAGAAAATCTCTTCTTAAAAGAAGGCAAAATTTTGCGCGTTTAACCTAGATTTCTTTTTCTATAAAAAGATACTGGTAGTTTTCCTGGAAAAATAATGGTATCCATACGAACCATGTGTCTGTGCTGCCGGCTCCCGGTCTATCCTGATGAAAGTGGAAATTTATATGAAAGTGAAGGATTTTGTGTTACATAGAGACACTATAACCATGCAACTGATCATGAGGTTTACGAAACAGAGAAATGTATAACAAGAATTTGAGTTTCTGGCTGGTGTGAATCTAAAATCAACCGAAAATCTGTTAAGTTAATATTGCCTGGACATTTCCCTTTATTGCTGGCTTGAATGAACTTGAATTGTTAAGCGAGGTTTTAAATGCGAAAGCATTATTTCTATCATTAGATAAGAACTTTTATAAAATGGATCATTTAGAAATTCTTCAGTTGCTCCATAATTTTAAACTTAGGGAGAACAAGGAATTACAAAAACATTGAGGCAGCGTACATAATTTATAAATATTCCAGTAACAATAAAATAGTAAAAAACTACTTAAGATCTACTAGGAGTCGAGTGATTAAGCAACCTGAGTTTACTTTTTTTAAAATTCAGTGTAACGCAATCTTTACACATAAAATAATAAACGATTTTGCTACCCTAAACGCAAGAAAAATAAAATGGAAGTAAATGTATTTGCCTGATATTATATTTTATTTTATGTTAATTAAAACATTGTATTTTTATCTTTTACATTATGTTCTGCAGGTTTTTTGTTTGTTTTGCTTTTTTAGTACTTATCGGTTGAAGAAACCACTTGTTCCAACATGGCCTTTAGCGATTTTTACCCATTTTCTGCAGCTTAAAGACTAACAACAACTAACAATGGCTAGAAAAATATGTGAGAAAGTTTAAGAAAAATCTGTCGCAAAGTATCATGATCTCATTAACAAATAAGTGCAATTTTCTTTACTGTTGTTTAGTTGTTTGGAATTTTTGAATTAAAATTAAATCTTTTAAAGTTCCAAAATAAATGCAAACTATTTATTCAATATAATTTATTTCTGTTTCTGCCCTTTATCATTTTTGAAGGAGGGGGGAGGGGGGGGGGGCAAATTGACACGCTGCCCCGGGCGCACTTTTCTCTTCGCACGGCCCTGCGTGCAGACCTGTACTAGGTTCACATGAGTTCTTAAAGAAGAAGAAATTGTTGAATGGATGAATAATAAAGATGACATTTTAAAATCATGTTGCAGATGAAAAAATTATTTCTTCAATATTGAACACACCTGAAGATAGTGAAACTGAGTCTGACTGTGAGAAAAAATTTTGAACTATGTTTGGTTTTAGGTGAAAATTTTGAGGTTCTTGGAGCAGCAGAGGTGTATAGACCAACAAAAACTAATGACTATTTACAGAATACAAAAGAAACTTCAACAAGAGAAAATGAAAGTTCTCAACTAAAGGACTATATAAAGAAATGCTTAAAAATTCTAACAAAAAATAATTTTGGGCAGTAAAATGATAATGTACAGGTAAATAAAAGAGATTCAAGTTTTCATTTGCTTAAATTATTATATGATCTTGGAAATAAAAGGTAAGTTAAAAAAAAATAAATGATTTAATCCAGAATCTACAAAACTCTAAAATCTGCACAGCCTCTGGTCCAAGCTGTGCGAATTTTTGAGATTTTATTGTACTTTTTATTAGTAGTATCCTTTATTAGTGTTTTCCATGAAGGGCTTAAACTGATTTTTTTTTTTTGTTTTGAGACCCTTTCAAGATTAAATTTTGTGTTTTTTTTCCCCCTAAAGAATCGAACCCAATTTTTCAACTTGTATCAAATTAGCACCACCAAACAAAAAAAAAAAAAAAAAAAAACCCCACAAATAGCAGAAACTGGGTCAGTCAACGGTAGCATGCATCAGAGTTAGCCAGCAATATAAACATAATGCAGTGTGAACTTTTTTTTTCTTTTTATCTCTGTTTTCATTCATCATTTTGCCAGAATGGAGTGGAAGATCCAATTACTTTTTTATCTTTGTTCAAGTCTAAAATGTTAAGCTATCGGTGTGAATTTATTGAAGTACTATACTACTTGAATAAAATAAATAGTTCTAATGTTTGTTTTTTTTTTTAAGTTTAGAGCTGTCTATTTAGAGTGCCTATTCTAAGAAGATTATTCTTTTTTTTTTCTCTGTGTTTCATCCCTCTTTCCTGCATAGCAAATTCATGAATTTCTTAGCAAATTAGCACCACTAAACAAAAAACACAAAGATCAGAAATTGGGTCAGTCAATGGTAGCATGCATCAGAGATAGCCTGCAATATAAACATAGTGTGCGGCATGATTTTTTTTACCTTTTTATCTTTGTTTTCATTCATCCTTTCGCCAGAATGGAGTGGAAGATCCAATTATTTTTTATTGTCGTTCAAGTCTAACATGTTAAGCTATCGGTGTGAATTTATTGAAGTACTGAAGACTATATTACTTGGATTAAATAATAGCTCTTTTTTTTTTTTTTTTTTTTTTTTTTTTTTAAATTTTACAGCTGCCTATTTAGTGTGCCTATTCTAAGAAGATTATTCTTTTTTGGGGTGTGTTTTTGTTTTTCATCTCTTTTTTGTACATAGCACATCCCAAGTGCTTTATTTATTTATTTATTTTTTTTGGGGGGGGGGGATTCAACCAACAAAGCATAATTAGAAAAATAACCCTTTTTTATATACATATATTAAGCTCACAAATAATTAGTGGCTTGAGAGCTTTTTTTATTTTTGAGTCAGTATTTGTCAAATTTTATTTTTATTGACTTCAATGTGTTTTTTTTTTTAGGAAGTCAGTCAAGAACTAATACTAACATTTTAAATGAAGAGCTCTGGTGAAATAATCCCCCACCCCTTTCCGACTAGAGCATGTTTCTAGATTAAAACTTTCCTTAGACCGTTATTAACGAAGTTATGTTACATAAAGTATATTACTCTGCTTTATTTTAAAAGACTTTATTATTTTTTTAAAACTTTTTACCAGACTTTATTTTCTTGAAAAGACTGTAGCGATGCAGCAAGGCAACAAATTATTATTATTTTTTAACGTTTTCTTCTTTTGACAGAGATTTTTTTTTTCTTCCCATAGATGGAAAGCTGCCAGAGGTAGCGACAATGATTAGAAGTTTGTATATTAATTTTTTCGTGTTCATTGTGTGTAAATGTATGTAGATGTTGTTGCCACATATGACTGGAGGTCCAGTCAATGTCAGATGCCCTAGTGTGAGGTAAAGACAGGATGAGACAAAGTCAGCCAGGCAATAGCATTAAGAGATACAGACCATAACAACAATCCTAGTCAGCATTTAATGGCGTTGAGTGGACATTACTTTCTTTGTATAAAAATGGAGATGAGTAAATGATAGTTTCTTTGCATGAAGATGGCACTGGTATGACAATAGTTCCTTTATGTATAATGTAAGAGACTCAGTGACTATGTTGGTATTAAATCGGAATGTACAATCTTTGAAGGAGCCAGTTGTAATGTGATGTTGAGCTGGACAGAGCTCTCCGAGTCTGTATCATTATACGTATATAGTCCCTATTTAATCCAGATTTCCTTTTTGTTTTAATTAAAAAGTATGTAACCTTACTTTTACATATTCCTGATCCTTAAAAACACCCAGTTCAATGGTACAGTTGAACATGACATAAATACACTACATCGATTTACTTTCTATTTGGTATCCCAATATAAAATTTTCTTAAGAATCCAAATATGGTGTAAAAATTAAGTGTTCATATTGAAAATTTCGAAAATTGCTACAACTTCACTGTGAAGATACTGCCTAAGCTTTTTTTAAACATAAATTTAAAGAAAACATTTTCACAACCATATGGCTATTTTCGTGTTTCTATGCAACAATTTAGTGATTAATATGCATGGGGTATTCTCTCTCTTTTTTTTGGTCAACTGTACCTTTATTTATAGAAAGAAAAAAGATAAAATTTTTCTACTTTTGTGTGTTTTATGTTTTTTTATAGTTGAATTTTTTTTAACATGTGACAATACATTATTGAGACATTAATTTTAATACCAAAAATCTTTTCATCATTAATTGTGATAGTTTATTTTTATTTATTAATTTATATTTTCCTTGAGACACATTTATAACAATAGAAAAATTTATTTTTTCCAAGGACGCAAATGGTTCCGTTCTATTTTAGAGCAGGTTTGGAATCAAGGAAAATATACTTGGAGAAAAAACAATTTGAGAGCAGAAAATTCTTTTTGGTCATTACTGATTTCAGTCACCCCCCCCCCCCCACACACACACCTTCATACACACACTTTTTCTTTTTTGGAAAATTCTCCACAGTTCCAGGAGAAATTCTATAGAGAAAAAACATACAATCAAAAATCAACCAATATGTATTCCACACAAATTAAAAATAGAGAGTTAAATGTATAAAAGCATTTTGCAGTAAAGTATTGCATCATGGCCCCACCAGTGGCCGAGAGGTTCTGCTCTCGAAGCTGGTAGACGGGAGGTGCTGGGTTCAATCCCAATCGCGCCCGTCGGCCTAATCGTTCAGAGTTTTCGTGGTTTTCTTCGAACCTTGGTTCTCTAAGCGTTAATACGGGTTAGGTTCCCTTAGAAAGACCCCCACGAAGGGCACCCCCCCCCCTTAGGGCCTATATCCCTCGTGTTGATAATTGGCCGACATAAATACAACCAACCAACCAAGTATTGTATCATGTATATTTTGCAAGGGTATATATATATATATATATATATATATATATATATATATATATAAAATAAATAATAATAATAATAAACTTATCCTGGAAAAATAATGGGAGGAAAATCTCCATTATTTTATATCATCATTTTATATATTGAGTTGAAAATTAAATTTATCTGTAAGATGATGTAATTAAAAGTAATTCAAATATTTTTGCATTGTAACAATAGATTAATATTGTACTTTTTTTTATATCATTAAACATTAGAGTGGATCGAAAAGTATATGAAATTTTTTTTTCCCCGAAATTGCTTTTGCCACGGGGGTGCAACAGTTGCCTTTTATGTATTCTAGTTTACATCTATTTTTTTTATTGAAATCCATTCATATCTTACGGTGCACCAAGCGCTACAAAAATAGTTAAAAATTGAAAATTTTATGAAAATTTATTATTTTTTCATTTATTTTTTTTAATTAAATCTGGTGCGGGGTGTAAAAGTTGTCTTTTATGTATATTAGTTTACAAGTTTTCTTAATTGAAATCCATTCATATCTTCCGGTGCCCCAAGTGGACCCAAAATGAAAATTAGTTAAAAAATGAAAATTTTATGAAAATTTATAATATTCTTGATTTCATTTTATTTATTTATTATAAATTCCATTTAGCGCTTGGTGAGAAAGTTGTGTATTAGGTGTACTACATAATTGTGTAATTTACATAATTCTTTAAATCTATTCATATCTTCCGGTGTCCCAAGTATAGTTAAAGATTGTAATTTTTAAGAAAATGTAATTAACATTTTTAATTGACGGACTCTGTTTACACATCTGGCAAAGTGTTTAAGAATAAACTTGTAAATAATAATAACTTTATAATAATACATGAGGTATAAATTTAAAAATAAAAGCACTAAATCATACATTTTTTTAAAAAATTTGAACTTAAGTAGAAATTTTGTTACTTCTTTTATCTTGAAGATTTACATATTCCTGAAGTTTGTAATAATTTTTCATGTTAAATTGTTTGATATGATTTCTTATGTTATTCTATTCAATGTGAAATCTTATCTCACTTCATGTTCAGATACGCTTTTTGATGCCTCAGGCACAAGGCGAATGTATCTTTCAACAGTGTGGGTATGGCAGAGATATTTTGGCCATTCCTCCGTTTTTCCTACTTTTATCATGGCCTTAATTTATGCGCAAGGCACATTCATCAAAAGAGGTGGTTTAAAACGTCTAATTCGTTGCCAGTTAATAACTCCATAATAATTCTTTGCTTTGAAGTGTATTTTTGGTACTTGAAAAATCCTTATTTCTGGTATTCCTCTATTTTCATTTCAAGCACAAATTAGCTTTCGTATTGCTGAAGGCCTGATATGCTCTCTGTTATTCTGATAGCATTGACAATAACAAATTTTCAAGATGACAAAAGAAGCTCTATTGTTAAACAACAACGTCTACTATCTTTCTTAGATTGGGTTCAAAATATCTAGAAAACGTGATAAGTTTCCAAATATGCCATGCTCCTTTTGTTATGGAAACATACAGGGGCATATATCTCCAAATTTATATGTTGTAAAAATAATTAGATTCTCAAATGGATTTTCTGTGGCCACATACAATCTTATAATTCTATCTGCAGTTGTAGTCATCTTGATTGAACAACTGGACCAGGTTTCTTTAATGCCAGGTCAGAACCACATTCACCAGGTGATATTGCTATGCAAATATCACATAAATATTATTGATCATTCCCGGGTATGGTTATCTGTCATATTCTCCACACTGATTGAATAAAGGGAAACTACAGCTAGCCCCTTGCAAGGTTTGATTGCTGTACCAATTGTCCACAAAATCTATAGAACCAATTGTTGCATCATGTAAAAAATTTAGTAAATGTAGTAAAGGCAACTGATTTGTATGAAGCAAACAAATGGCTACTGTAAGAGTCTATTGAGTTCAGCTCCATCAGGCAAATAACTCATCCTTTGTTCTTATTTACATTTGTTCAGTCGCATCCAATTACTGTAAGATCATATAATTGTATGTTATTCATATAAAAATTATTATTGCCTCTTTTATGGATTTAGCTTCTCCTGTTGCAACTGAAACGTTTCCAATATACTGAGAGCAAGATTCATTTACAAGAGTATAATGATCCTCCTTTGTGCTTTTTGTGTAGAACTTTGTGCCCTTCATCAACTGCCCTTTTGTGTGGACTTTTCTATATAGAATTAAAAAAATAATTTTATACATTTAATAATAAATGATAAATAATTTTTCATCTTTTATAGAGAGTACTTTTTACGCTATACAAATGCTTCTTTAACACTTAATTTTACTTGTATTTTTCAGTTGAAAATTTGCATAAAAATCGACTTTTGGCAAATATTTAGGTGTCTTGGTACACCAGAAGAAATTTATCGAAGTTGAAAATTTTTGCATGTATGCTAGTATGCTTAAATGAAAACTTTCGCACACTGCATCAAATGTAATTTAACATAAAAAAATAAAAAAACAAAAAATTATAAATTTTCATAAAAATTTTAATTTTTAACTACATTTGGGGCGTTTGGGGCACTGGAAGATATGAATGGATTTCAATTTTTAAAAAATATGTAAACTAATATACATAAAAGACAACTTTCGTACCCCGCGCCGAAAGCAAAAATGAAACAAAAAAAATTGTACATCTTCATAAAAATTTCAATTTTTAACTATTTTTGGGGTGCTTGGGGTACCAAAAGATATAAATGGATTTTAATAAAAAAACACATGTAAACTAGCATATATAAAAGGCACCTTTTGTACCTCGCGCCGATTCGATTATCCACATTTTGATTTTTCGATCCACCCTATTAAACATGTCTTTTAAATAAAAATGTACAAAAGATTAAGAGATCACACATGCACATAAGTTTTATGATAGTAAGCTTTTCATATTATGATAAACGTAAGAAAATGTGAAAAAATAATAATCCAAGAATCATAAATGTTCACTGAAAAAGAGAGTCTGGCAAAATTCTGAAAAACACACAGATAGACTTTATAACTCTGCACTTACCCATAATGTTTTTCTTGCTTTTTCTTTGTTATACTTTACAGCATTCAAAATACGTGAGAGAATATAATGAAAATTGCAGCATAAAATAATAAGAAAAAACAGTGAGTGAAAAAAAAACAATGACCCAAATATTCAGATTTTTTTTTTTTTTTTAATGAAGTAATTCTATCTATGCCATCGAATTTAACACTAATAAGAAGTAAAAAGGAAAGAAATCCTTGAAATAGCTCAGGAACAGGATAAGATAAACAAGAACGAAAAATCATGCATCAGGGCATAGATTATGAAACATTCTCCAATACTATTGGAATATTGTTAAAAAATTTATTTTTTTCATACAATATGAGTTATCTAAAAAAGCAATTTTAAATACACATAACACAATAAAAATCCATTTTCAACAATACCTGTCCATAGCCAGTAATAATTGCAAATTCTCTCATGCAGTCCTGTATATGACCTACACACCTTGTAATAATAATAATAGTACATTTAAAACTGCATTCAACAACTGAAAACACATATCCAGCAGCTACCGCTCTTAGTGAGTCCAGTAACCAAATTCTTTTGAACGTAAATAACAAATGAATTCTACACATTGAACAATCAATAGAAAGTACGTTGTAGTGCACTTCAGTAATGTAAATTTCATTATGTTTGACAAAGTGAAACATCATTAAAATATATTGCAAACTATTTTGTCCCATAGATCAAAATGGAATGGAATTCTTTGGTGTTTTTCTGTAAATGAACTTTAAATGCTACTTACTCTATAAAAAGCATGCTGGCCCACCTCAATGATGCATATCAATTTCATTATACCTCAAGTAACAACACATATCAAAATATGTCACAAAATCTTTTCCTGCATAGACTATAATGTAATGGAATTAGTGTGTCCCAATAAACACACTATAAAGGACAGACACTTCATTTTCAATAGTGATTATGCTACAGTAAGCCTTAATAGCATATATCAGTTAGATGGTAATCTGGATATATTTACGAGAGTTACGCACAGACAGATGGCCAGAAAAAACGAAGTCATAAAAATGTTAAAAATGACACAAGGGAAAATAAATATGGAACAAGATATGACAAAAATAAATATGAAAATTTAAAAGAAAGAAAAAAAAATAAAACTCGCATATAAAAAGAAAAACATAAGACAAAACGCAATATTTCACCTTTATTGAAACATAAAATATGTGTAACTTGCAAAGAACAGTAACACTGCTGCTTCGACTGTACAGCTACATATTTAAAATGAAAGTGATGTATGAGAACAGATTGATGTAATAAAATAAATGGAAATGCGGTTAATAATAATATATATTTTCTCTAATTAACATCCATCCAAGAAACTGCTACTTCTACTTTCAACCCTAATAATTATTGGGTCTCTCAATTTCAAAATGAAGTGATGTATTTGTATAAATAAACAGCAATTAGTAATTATAATATTCTCTGATGAAGGGCTTGGTAAAGCCTGAAAGTGCTAAGAAGTTTTTAAATAAAATGTATATTTTTAATTTGTAACATCTCTTTTATTATTTTAGTTGCCTTTAAAGTAAAACAGTGAACTTTTTAAAGTTCATATTACACATTTTAAATAAAATTATCATTTTGTAATTACGACTGTAAAACTATACATGTGGCTAAATGAAGATTTATCAATATGATGGTACAGAAATAAACTAATTACAAAAGTTTCATTTTTTTCTCTTTTTAAAATTGTGAGAGACCCAATTATAATATGAAACTTTTCCCTAAAAATTGCATAAATCTTTGTTCAAACATGCACTCCAAAATAGTTATTCAATTATCAAATTATCTTTGAAACAATCTTTTGTTTAAGGTATTTCTTGATTCTAAGACAGTCAAATAAAATGGGGGCAGGAAACAGTAAAAATCTTAAAATGCCTTAAAATTTTATAAATTTAATGTAACTGGAATAAATTTACTGTATTATATCTTCTTAAGTGAAATAATATAAATGTATAAAAACAATACAGAATTGAAAAAGAATGAAAGTTCTAATTTTTTAAAATAAATTGTGAATTATTGTAAGTGATCCAGAAATATAAAATAACATACTTACAATTTCTTTTTTATATTAACTTTGGCCAAATCAGCAATAATTTTCCTAAACACTTTTGGAAACTTTTCTATGACACTTTCAAATTTAAAGTAACTAGCAAAAGCCATGTTTTGTTTGGATTCGCGAAGCATTATTTAATAAGACAAATATTTGAAAGTAACAATATTTTTTATATTATTTTTGCATCCTTATTAAGCAAAAACATTATTTTATGTTTTGGCACATTTTAATTTTAGAAATGTAAATTCAGCCAAATAACTAAGAATTTCCTCGGAATTTTTTATTTACGATATAATGAATTTAACCATGGAGGAAAGAGATAGATGGAGATGCAGTATGCTGTAAAAATGGTTTGCAATATGATGCGCATTATCGCTCAAATTTAAATGCTTTCACTAGGCTTAAACAAAACAAGCACCTGGAACAGAGACCGAATTTTTTGACATGACCCGTGCATTTTTTTCTCTAAATGAAAGTGATCTGCTTATTTCTAACCATTCTAAATCAGTATTCCGCTGTATTGTGAATTAAAAACTGTATAACTAAAAGTTTTCTTCTTTTTTTCGTGAAAGAATGTGCCTGTGTTTGGGCCTATTGTAGCGGATTTTAGGGTTACTTTTTTGGTGGCACCTCCAGCCACCTTACTGCATCTCCAGCTATCTCTTTCCTCCATGGAATTTAACAATTAATTTTATTTGTTTACAATTCTTTTGTTGCCACTTTACAAAAAAAAAAAAAAAAACATAATATAATTCTTTTAAAATGCTTAAGTATTGTCTGCATAAATGATTTCACATAATAAGAATAAATTGTGTATTGGAATTCATAACACTGAAAAATACTTTTATAATTGAATGTAAATAATTGAATTTTCACAAATTTTAATTCATTAAAAATATGCTATAATTTTCATAAAAAAGTTATTTTAAAAATTTCATAAAAGAAATCGTGAATAATTTAATCATGATTCTATCTATAATGACTAACTCCATGATTTATTTTTTCGTCTGAAAATATATGTGTTTAATTTTTTATTTGCAAAAATGCGTTCGTAATGGAAAAAAAGTTAAATAAATTATATAAAATAATAAGTTTTTTAAGGCTATTCTGTAAAAAAAAAAAACAATATTATGCAAATCTACAGATCATAATTTATTTTTATATTTAATTTCAAGTCAAAATATTGAATAGTTTTTTCTTTTTTTTGTAAAGTGTATGACAAAATGTAATTTGTGTAGCCTAGTAGAGGATTTGCTTAGCTCATCCTAATAATTTTAGTTGATTTTTTCCCCTATATAATTTTAGATATATGTTACTTTGGAAAATTATATAATATTCATTAAAGTTGACTAATATTATAAATAAATAAATAATCAAGCTTAACTAATATTAGCATTTATCACTATATTTAATCTGCTGCCAATAAGGGAACTTTAACATAAATCCAATAGTAAAATACTTATGACTGTAAAATTCTGATCACAAAAACCAGTACTAAAGATTATTTTCATAAAATAGACATTCAAATTTAAGAAACTGAAATTATCAAAAAAAATTTCAGTTCCATAATACATTTTTTATGACAAGAAAAAAAACTGGAGAGATATGTAAATACAAGCTCTGACACAGTCACAGACAGTGACACAGTTACAATATTTAACACTTTTGTTTTTATTTTAATAATTTGTGTAATAATTTTAATAAATTATCAATTATGCAATAAAATCAAGCAACCCTTTTAAATGAAAAAAATCACGGTGGGAATGATATTCTGTTTTTATGAAAAATGTTCACATGCACAAAATCAAATAAAAAACCTTTTACATCACCAGTCTAAGTCCAATAAAAAAAAGTACAAGAGAGACAATAGAAGTGGATTAAATTAGAAAATATGATAAAACCATATTTATTTTAGTGCACTTTGAGCTGAATTTGCTATTTATTCAGAGTTATCTTTTTGGTACTTATCTACTTTCCCATCGACCACTTTCTATGGAAGAAAAAAATGTCACAAACATGATTTAATGCCAATAATACAAAAGAGTGACATTTCAAATGCAACATTAGCTGGCAATGTAATTATTTTATTTTTATTTATTTTGTGGATAAGGCAGTTTAATTTTTTAAATAAAGGATATATTGTCGCCTCAGAGCAACAGTAGTACATCTAATAATAAAAAATGAGATTAAAAAAATATTCTCACTTACTCCTATGAATAACTGTGTTTGCATCTAGTGGAACAACGTCTGAAACACAAAGTTATGTTTAATACTAAAATCTCAGATGTGTTTTATAAAAATTACCTACTATTCCACTAGATTCAGACAGTTTTCATAGCAGTAAGTCAGACATCTTGTTTTTGATTATTACTAGATGCCTTATTGTTGCTCTGAGGCGACAATATGTTAACAGCTATTTCTCTGTTTTCTCTTACATTTAGAGAAAAAAAATGATAAATATCTAGGATCTTCTATAAAAACTTGATACGATAAACTATTTTCAAGGTTATGGGATTTTGTCATCAAAAAAGTGTACGTCGATGAGAGTCATGTGAGACTTTACCTGTGAATGGATAAATGATGGCTTTGTAATGTTAAATTTATAATGAGTGAATATCTATTAAAAAGGAATGTGGTTCAACATCTCTCTCTCTTTTTTTTTTTTGTTATCTCATTTCAGAATTTAAAGGCTTTATCTAATTTTTATGTACATTTTATATGGTACTAGCTGAGTTGCTTGGACCCGTAATAATATTATTAAATGAACCTGAAATCTCATTAAAAATCCCAATCTTGAACTGAACGAACCTCAAACTGGGTCCCTGCAGCAAAATCTTGCAAAAAAAGCCAATCTCGAATCTTTCAGTTCCACATCCCCCACCAAGTGAACTCTATTCTTAACGAAACTCTGTTAAACAACTTACTCATAGATATTATTCAAGGGGATGGCGAACTTAAGCAATAATTTAATATACTTGTTGAAATTACTATTCGAAAATAGTGGTAAGTACACTTTTGAAATTTTATATTAAATAAGTAATATTTAGCCTTTGGCTCTGTCAAAAATCTGTATTTAAAACAATAGAAAACGGCACGGTTTTAAATATTTGATCGCCCTCCTCCCTCTCCTGAAATTTGATTCCCTCTACTCTTTAAAATCTTTATTATGTGTTATAAACTATCAAAGTTCCAAATCGATCAATTTGTCAGTTTTCTTAATTTTAACAAATTTTCGTTTCAACATTGTATTTCTTTTCCTTTTTACTAGATGCATAACTTTAAAATCTCTAAATGGCGTATTTTTCAAAATTTGATGGTGTTCCAAAGAATCCTAGTATAAAAATCAATTCCGGTTTCGGAAACTAGCTTTTTAAATGAGTTTGAAAGGAATCATCCAATTAATCAAATAATAATATCTAAAGCTGTAATTGAGCTACCATGAAGAAATTTATATATCTGAAATCGGCAAAGAATTCTGAATCTGGATACATAAAAATTAAAACTATAAATTTAATATTATAAAAATTTTATATTCATTTGAAAATATCCACTAATGAAATGTGTCAGTTGCCTGCAATGAACAACTTCGTCCATGGCAGAAATTTCGAACCTTTTTCTGAAGGAAATAAAAAGATTTTTTTATGAATTGATTTTTCGTGGATTTTTTTACTTCCTGAAACTGCAGAGGAATAATTTTTAAACTTTCTGAAAGGGGAACTTTTTTTTGCATCTAGCTGTGCAATTTTCGAGTTTTTAGGCCCAGCAGGATTTAAGATACAGCCCAGTACATTTATCGCTTTGGCAGTGCTGTAATTATATTAACCCCTCCCCCCTCTCTTCCAGTTTTTGAGGAAATATTCTGCGGTTTAATAAAAATCTATACTTCTGTTGAATTATGAATACTTTTCCAATCTTTTAATTTGAGGTTTTTAATTAATTTCTCAACTAATTATTAGAAATTTAGAATTCTGAAACTCACATGCACCAGGAGATGTTTTTGACTGTCTTCACAAAAAATATCAGCTTTGTATGTGCAGTAGATTTCGCTAGCCATCGCAGATACACACATACAGACAGAGAGAGTGATGTGTCCTTTTATTAGTATAGATATCTGTTATGATTGTTGTACGCGTAATTTGAGTATGACTGTTGTATCTGTTTAAATTTTCTGACCAAATGAAGAACAATCTGTTCCCTCCAAACTACTGTTATTACATCACTCCAAAAAAACTTAACTACAACAATACTATACAAAACCATAAACAAGGAATTTTGATGTGAACACTTTTATGCTGAGATTTTTAGGATGGGAGTCGGCTAGTATTTTTTCATTTTTAGGTGGCTTACCTCACGAACAATCTACCATAATAGGATGTGATGTAGTAATCACACTTATTATTTATTTTTTTAATTGTAATGCAGCGTTCGTATCTCGTCCTTAAAATGATTTTCTTTCGACTCAAACATCGTTCAAATCGCCTTTTTTTTTTTTTTCCTTTTTACTGAAAGTAACAGAACTTTTTATTTCAGCTTTCCCCCTCTTCCTGATCTATTTTTAGAACCGGTGCGTATTGCAAGTGACGTCACCTACGTACTAGGGTGTGTCTTCGCGTGGCGAATTAAGTGTTTGCTCTTTTCTAAGAAATGTTTTGTTTTCCTTTTTTTTATTTTGGTTGTTTTCATATACGCTAATCATAATACGTAAATTTAACGAATAGATTTAAATCAATTGTGAATGCACTTTTGAAAACCCCGTTTATATAGTATATATACAAAATGCAGCCAGTTTTTTAACAGATTTTACGAAAGCTGCGGCCGGCCGCCGCGGCAAGCGGCCCATCTTCGTCCGCAGCCCTTTATTCTTCTACTCTAGCCCGTCTCTTTTGCGGAAGCAAGATTCCCAGGTGCCCAGCCACGTCCCGAATGAAAGACTGTCTAGCAAAAGCCAGTTTGAAAAAAAAAAAAAAAAAATCAAAAATTGAAACCGGACAAATTTAAAAGGGAAATTACACAAATTAAAGACACCGAAAAGCGGGAAGGGTTGGGCTCGGGGCGATGAAGCTACCGAACGACTCCGAGCTACTTCTAGCTTATTATTAGTCATATGTATTTTTTAACAATGTGATTGTCCTTTTCAAATCGGGCCTAGTGCCTGTTTGAAGGAGCGCGAACACGTTCAGCGATCATGTTCTTCTAGGGTGCTCATTTAATAAGTAAAAGTTTGTTGCAGATCGCCGATGGAATTTAATTTAACGCTTTTCGAATCTGGGCTTTTTTTATCTTCAAGACATTCTCTAAGAAAGGATTTCAACCAGCTTTAGCCAGCATCTTTATAGTCATGGAATTACTTAAGTTTTTAATAATGCTATGTGGAACGTTTTTTTAAAAAAAATATGTATAGTGACCTACTTCTTCTAATTACCTTCCAACCTCTCAAGTGAATCGATGAATAAAGAAGATTTTTTATAACTGCTGTCTCTTCAATGTGTTACCTCATCATTTAAGTAAGATCATTAACTGTTATTTTTACTGCATAACAATCTTATCTTTGCTATACGATCTACTATGGCATTCAAGACTATGTTTATTTTACCTACTGCACTTAAATGTTTACTTTATCTAACCACAAATTAACTCTTTTTATTTATTTAATGCTTCATTTTTATTTTCGTCACACAGGATTTACAGACTAACTACGCATTCAGCCGAAAATCTCGAATGTCTGATAAATGTGATGTCAAACGTATGTAGTGTCATGATTATGCATTTTTTGAGTTAAATCTCATTGTTTGGCGGCAGTTAATCTTCATAGAAAGTGATTGACAGGAAAATAACCAAGTACCTTATATTTATATATTTTATCAAAATGAATAGTAAGGTAAGAATGTGATTTACAGAGAGTTTTATATATATATATCTGTACATTTTCACTTAACATCATCATAAAAAAAATATTCTCACTTTTTTCTCATTGAAATCTTTCCACTTCTTCAACTTATCATCATCATAATGTGAACTAGAAGCATCATCTGATGTCATGGAATCAGACATTCTTTCCTCATCTGATGTAAAAAGATTTTTCTGAACTATAATTTAGAAAAAGAGTTTCAAAATTTTTATGTAAAAAATATCAGTTATAGGAAGTTAATAAATTAAATTTACAAAAAAGAATTTTCAGATAGCAGAAAAAAGAAGAAACCTGATGTTTGGGATGGAATTCTACCAGATTTTTTTGCTGGAGTACCATGTCTCTTTTCTGATGCACTACTTATTACAGCACTGGAACTTTCAGAACTCTAAAACAAAATTCAGTACTATTGAGTTTTATACACAAATTGCTATAAACAAAGTCCCCAAATCTACAAAAAACATCCCAATATATGCAGTGACAATTATAAACTTTTATTAATTTTTAATCCAAGTAATCAAAGAAATTTATGTTTGTGTTTTATCTAGTGATGTCTCAAGAACATTAATAAAAAAATAGTTGAAAAACTACAAACATCTCTACAGTCCATCAAGATTGACATTAGTGGCCATGCGTGAGCTTGAACACTTCCTATGGAAAAAACCAATCATTGAAAAGACATTGTGAAAGTTGTCATAACTACATTAGAACAACACTTATCTGAAATTACTAATAAGGCCGCAAATGTCAGCCCCTTACAAGTGAAACAAAAAAGATAGAAAGCCTCCAAATCAAATTGGAGCAAATAAGGAATCAATATTTTGATTCCTTATTTGTCATTATATCAGGGGGGCTGATCACTCAGCTTCCGATTTCCCTTCACTAATGTAAAGTCTAAGGGCATTTGATACATTTGTATATTTAAAATATCTCCTCGGGAAATTAATATTTTTAAGTTCCATTTTTTGTGTACACTTCCTAAAAGATGTTTCTTTTTTTCTTAGTTCTCAAAATATTTCTAAAGTATAGACTTAATTTTATATGAAGTGTTAAAATCTTACTCACAGTTCGCCCGCTTTTAACACATAAAATATTAAATTCAACATAGATTTAAGAAATATTTTGAAAACTAAGAAAAAAAGAGACATCCTTTAGAGGTCTGCACGGGCCCGGGCTTGGCCCGAGGCCCGTACCCGGCCCGGCGGAATGAAGGAGAATTTTCAAACGGGCCGGGCCGGGCCGGCAGAATTAGGACAATTTTTTCAACGGCCCGGGCCGGGCCGGGCCGGCAAAAAAATTGAACGGGCCTGAAGGGCCGGGCCCGGCCGATAAAAAAAATTAATCGGACCTATCGGCCCGATATAAGAATTTGAGAGGAGCAGATAAAATACGAGGTCATTTCCAATGAATATGACTTTTTCGAGAAGTATAAATGTGCGTTACGAGCCGATGCGAGTTTAACAACATCAATACAGAAATGTAACATGTCCATCGTAGAGATCGGCATCGTACAGTTACATGATGCCTGATCCCGGGTTTAAGCAGACTTGTGCCGGGACGGAACTGTCGTTCTCAATGTTAGTCGTTCTCAATGTTAATCGTTCTCAGGATGTGTAGGACAGGCATTATGTTTTGTAAAAGTATTAATAGCGATAATGAACTTCTGTTAACAGTATCTTTGGAAATGTACCTTAAGGTGGTTCTCATATTTACTGCTCAACAATGCGAAACTCTCAGACACATTTTCTGACTCATTTTTAACTATAAAGGCATAAAATTGACAGGCTGAGTATTGATGGCAATTGGGATCAAATAGCGTTTCCATTTTTCATAAATTACGTACAGAGATAACAGAGACTCTTGTCACGTGACTGTACGTTTTCTCCTTTCCTGTGCTATCGCTTCCGGAAATTCGATTCAAAACGCTAACTTTGGCAGTATTTTCTGAAAGATATATTACTTTTATCTAAAAAAAAAAAAAAAAAAAAACGGCATTTACATGGTTGCTGAATAAGAATACCTGCCAATCTCATGCGTTTCCGAAAAGAAATGAATTCATAAATGTATCAAAATGTAGCTCCTTTGGATTTGAGAAAAGCCTTAAAAATGACAGAAATATTTTCACAAATCTACCTTTTATTATAAGCTTCAAAAGTTATGTTTTTTAACCCTTTATTCTAAACTACAATAATCTTTTAATGAACCCTTATTTAAATTTTGAAACGTCTGTAGAGACGTTGACTAAAACACTGTAAGTAATCGTTAACGTTTACTATTGTGTGTTTTCTATTTTGCGAACACATAGTAATTTAAAATATACTGTAAAATGTTCCCATAAATATGCATGTAGTATTCATTAAAAGAATCTTAATTGTATGTCGAGAAAAAACGGAATTTTTTGTAGACATTTAGTCGGGCCGGGCCGGGCCTGTTTTCACTGATTTTTGTACGGGCCGGGCCGGGCCGAGAACGGTAAAAATGTAAACGGGCCGGGCCGGGCCGAACTTTCAATTTTTACACCGGGCCGGGCCGGGCCAAAATAGCTTTCCTTCGGGCCGGGCCGGGCCTGGAAATTCCGGCCCGTGCAGACCTCTAACATCCTTTAAGAAGAATACACAGAAAAAAGATGTTAAAAATATGAATTTATCAAGAAGATATTTTAAATATACGAATGCATCAAAAGTCCATAGACTTAACATTATAGAGGAGAATTTCGAAGCTGAGTGACCAGCCCCCTTAATGGTTAAGCTTTAAAATCGAAGACAATATTGATAGCGCAAATGAAGGACTAGAAGAAATTAACCTCATTTATTTATTGTAATCCTCATTGTATTGACAATGAGGATTACAATAAATAAATTTCCTTTTATTAACCTCATTTAAAACTGAATCAAATTCTGTTATAAATAATGAAGTTTCAAATGAAACAAAATCAAAAGTTCGCCTCCCTGAAATTCTACTGCCTTCCTTTGGAAGTACATACGGTGATTTTGCTAATTTTAAAACTCAATTTACAAATTTGATTATTAATAATGACCGATTATATGAAGGGCAATTTTACTAAAATATAAAGTTAAAAAATTAAAAGTCATCACATGATTTTGCTCTCTATTCCAAGCTCAGATATGACACAGATATGAAAACAAAGGATTTCTAATTGATCCCCATATTTCCTCAATTCTAAATTATGAAAATTTTCATCATGAAACTGCTAAAGAATTATGTAGTTTTATTGATTGTATCAATAAAAATACTAGGGCTTAATTTTTCGAAAGTTGCATTTATAAGTATAATTCTGTAATAATTAGATAGAGAAACTCAAAAGCAATTTGAATTATCTTTAGAAATAACAACTATTCCTACTTTTGTTTGCTTAATTTCTTTTTTGGAAAAGAGATTTGTCACACCAGAAAGTGTATCACACATAAACCTGATCCATTAAAAAGAAATACAAAGTTTTCAAAAACTACTTACATAGTAAATAAATTGAGAGAAAGTAAATTGCAGGAGAAAGTACTGTAACTTGAACATATATGTACCTTGGACCTACACAATTTTTAGCTCTATCTATCGGATTTGTATAAAATTAATCAATGTAGTTTTGAGATATGTCGATGTCACTTAGAAGTTGGTCTCTACAATATAGTTAGCACATGTTACAGAGAATTGTAAAAAAAAAAAAAAGATTTGATCACCAAAAAGTAAATTTTTTAAAGATGCAACTTTTCATTATATCTTGTTATCAACAGTTATTTGTTTTAAATTCAAAGCTATACATAGAAGAGTATTTATTTATACATAAAAGAGGCTACGGGGGGGGGGGGGGGGGGGGACAAAAAAAATTAATCCTGTTTGCTAATGTGATTAGACGCAACATTTTACAATTTCTTATCGAGTTTGCGTGGTACCACCATCGTTTTTAGATTTTGGAATGTTTGCCAGATATAAAGATCAGCCGCTTATTAAAATCAATTTGCCTCAGAGCGAATATGATTTTATTAAGAGGCGGTTACTGTATTAAATACCATTTACTTCATATTCATAAGGTAATATTGTTGCGTAAAATAAAATATTCTAATATTTTGAACCAATCTAAATTTTATTCTAATATTTTGATGTGCTTCAGAAAGCTGTATACCTAATTTATTGTACTGTATTTTATATTTTGTAAATATTAAAATCTTATCTAAACATTCCAGATTTAGTTGCATTTACTTAGTATCAAAAATAAATAAATGAAAAATAATTTTTTCTTATTACTTTTTCTCAATTATTCTAATATTTTGAATATGAGCAGTAGAATAAGCAAATAGCAATTTTCATGTTCCTGCACAGGTAGATGCATTATTTAGTGACAAACTAATTTTTGACATTTTAAAGGGTGAACAAATTTGTCTAGGAAATGAAAAGTACATTTAACAGAATACTGAATTTGGATATTTAATTACAAGTTCACTTCTGTAATTGTCTGTTGAAGAAACGAGTTTAAATAAAACACTTAAATTTCTTGAAATAGAATCTCTACTAGGGGACAATGAAGAATTTATTAAGGGTAATGAAGAATTTATAAAGGAAGAAGAATTATTTTGTGAGGAACATTTTAAAAGCATGTATAAATGTGATAATACCAGGAGATTTATAACATAGTTACCAATGAAAAAATGCCGAATCAGTATTGGACTCTTCCAATGAAAATGTAATTAAGAGACTAAATAATTTATGGGCTAGGCAAGATAGGAAAGCGTTCGGAATCCTTGACGGTCCACTGGTTCGGGACCACAGAAATTTCAATTGGACTGCTAATTTGAAAAATTCAGTGGTCAAGTAAATTTTTCCGGTCCTGAGGAAACCGCAACCGATCGCAAATCACACAATTTTTCTTTATTAAAAATAAATAAATATGAAACAGACATGGGAACCTAGATACTGAATTCCATATTGGAAACAAAACTATTTTTGCTGTAATTGATGCTTTGTATTACATTCCTTCTACGTCTGTTAAAGCAGAAAGAGAGTTTCAGAACTTAGGGAAAATTAAAAATGACTGGAGAAACCAGTTAAGCAATAAAACTGTATCAGGTTTAATGCAAGTTTGTTGGGACATACCAGAGATTGAAAAGTTTGATCCAATTCTAAAAGTAACACCGGAGAAAGAAAAATTGCATTAAACCTTACAGTCAGTTGTAATAAATAATCTGAAATAAAATATCTAATTAATTCTTTTATAGTTTTTGTTTATGTACTGTTGTTCATTTAATTTTTAGCAAACTATAATTTTACATTTCATTATGCTGAAAATTTTGGATAAATGCAAAGTAAGTTTGGTTTATATTCTAGGTGGGGTCACTCAAAGATTAAAGGGAGTTGCGGAGTAGTGATGATGCCAAAAAAATTTCATGCTTACTGGACCTTGGGACCAGTGACTTTTTTAAATCAATTGTAATGCTGATAGGAATAAAATAATGCCGAATTTATATAGATCTTTTGTAGAATATCATCAATACTTAGGGCATATGACAAAAGTTTCTATTTTTTAAGTCACAGTTTCAACATAAATTTGTCATGACGAAGATACATTCAGAATATCATATCAGTAAATGGGCCAATTAACGAAAAAAAAAAAAAAAAGTTATATTTGATTTTCTTACAGCTTTCATGCCATTGAGAAGTTTTTCACAATGGGTATGTTGCATTTCTTTATTCTTTTACTAATTTTTTTATGCTGAACAATTGGAAATTTATAGAAAAATACTTGTTGCTTCAAATTTGAATTACAATAAATTAAAGACATTTTCTGGCAGAAAAAGAAAAATAATTTTAGACATAGATCAAAGCTATTTGTCCTATAAATTATCTCCTCATTCACCTCAATTATTTCATGTGTCTTTGATTGGCTTAAAAAGTTAATGGTAACTTTAGCTTATAAACATATGCTTAAAACTCTTTGATTTGATGAAGTAAAAAAAATTGAAGTATGTAAAAAAGATAACCTGTGATTGCCTTGTCCTATATTCTTCATGACGATCATCTTTTAAACGGGGCATATAACACAATGTACTAGTTGCCTGGTATCCCACAGAATTTTCTTCTGTGCTCTCAGAAAATTCATATTGATCTTTAGGTTCTTCTTGTTTCACTGGAGTTGATTTTGATGTTCTTCTTCCTTTCTTGGCTAGAAGAGAGAGAGAAAAAAAATGTGACAAATACAATTAATTTCATACAAGTTGAGCAAAACTTAAAATTAGAATAACTTATCTAAATAAGATAGAATGATTTTTTTTTTTTTTTTTTTTTTTTTTTTAAATATAAAACTGGATACATACACTAAAAACTCCTTTTACAATTTTGTAGGGATTATAAAAAAATTACAGAAGACAAACATAAAATGTGAAAAATATAAATAAATACACCAACATTTAACACACTTGAATTTCTTGGTATATGTTAAGACTCTACAGTATATACATGGGATGTTTAAAAAATTCTGAGAATTCAGCAAAAACAATAGAATGCTATACTATAAATAAAAATTTTTGCACTAGACAATTCATGACATATTTTTCTGGCAATTTCTTACAAAGTCAGTAAGTATGATTGAAAGTTTGGTGGATTCAGACTTCTTTCTAAGATTGTCAATATGAAAAACACTAAAATGTTAAAACAATCCACTTTTTTCTCTTTGTAGAAAAAATGCATGAAACTGCATTAATTCTACAGCATCGCTAGAAACTGCAGATAAATATTTAGCAACTTTAGATTATTTTACGCCTTCTTTCCACAAAAAGGAAATTGAGATTTTATAACATTCTCTATAGCAGCAGTATAAAGATATTAGAAACACGGCCTTGCTTGCCAAAAGGCTGAATCATAGTGGCTTTTAGTGAGACTACCAGAAAAACATATCATGACTTCACAGCTATCATCCTCAAGACTAAAAAATAAGAAGCATGTGAAGGACAAATTAGGAGCGCATGAAAAGAAAAATAAATAAATAAGAGTAAAATTCAAATTGCAGACATCTGCAATCAGACATTACAAGATTTCATAAACTTTATATTTAAAAATTTTCTTCTTGGTAAATTACACCAAAGTAACAAAAATTACATACCTGAACACTTACAGTTCAATCTCTATAATTTTCAAGACTATTATATTAATTAGTATTTTTTAGTCTACAAAACACAATGTAAAGAAATGTGTCTTAAGAATGTCTTATGGCCGTAGCACATGGAAGTAATCCATTCAACATTTCACCCAACACAATATTATAGTCAGCAAATGTTGCTTGACTTTACTGAAGAAGAGAATTTTGCTATGTATTACTGCTTACCCAACTTTTTCAAGATCACATTGGGAAGTTGAATATTCATTCAGCACTCGGTCAACTGAACAAATCAGAACAAAGTTAGGATTTCAGAAGCAAGAAAACAGCACAAAGATATGCGAGCTTATCAGGTAATGGTTAAAACAACTGTAATAGCAGTTTTAATCATTCCAAGGAAAAATGTCACAACTTTAAGCAGAACAGACATCAGAAACTGAGATTTTGCAACAAATATTTTTGGAATTAGTTTACAAAACACAATATTAAGAAATTTATGGAAAAACGTATTTCATAATTATAAGAAAAATAAATTAAACACCTCCACAATTACTAACGTTTATGTACACAAAGTAGCTAAACTCTAAAGGCGAAAAAAAATAGGATTTTTCTAAAAACTACTGAATTTTGAGAGTACAAGTAAATATTAAAGGAATTCTGATTAAAAGAAACATTTTGTAGCTATTTATCTACTACCAATAATTGTTAAAGGCTAGCACTCTCATGTTATTATAGAATTTTTAAAATTCTGAAAACCTCCCTTACACATCTAACAAACTAAAATCATAGATATTGTAATCAACTGCTGAAATTTAAATTAGTGATGTACGAGTCTTGATAATTCAAATTCGAGAAAAACTGATAAATAGAAAATAACAATTGATAGAGTCATCGATTAATTCTTAAATTCTACAACTGAGATGTTCTACAATCGATTGTCACACAAAGAACCTAAAGACAGTAATTGCAAAATATTGATTATTCTGGCAAGAAAGTTGATTATAATGATATGGATTGCTCGATAGATAATTTTGCTATCACAATGATTTGCTTCTGATTAACCACCTAACCGTCATCATTTTGTCCCGTGATAAGACGGGGGTAAAAGCACTGTTTCCCCAGAACTGTTGCCGGTGAAGTGGTTAAGGTTTGAGAGAGGATATAATGAACAATTGCTTGATCAATGTTTAGAGGGGAAAATGGTTATGATGAGGTGAGGCCACTGCAAGCACAAAATCCTGTTTCTCACTGCAAGGAACAGATAAAAAAACAAAAGAAAGTAGCAACATCGAAGTAGGCTGCATGACTTGCATATATTTAAGCTTTTTATTTCCTGGTCACTGCTGTTGTTAGAGTTGCAATAATAATGTATCATGTAAAGTTTTATTAAATGGAATAATGATGCATCATGTAAATTTTTATTATTTTCCGTTTTTGAGGAAAGATTGGTAATATTTATCCTTTTGATAGGAGAAATAGAGATCTACACAGGCCTGGGTTTTTTCTGGAGATTGAGACTGGATCTGGGATTAAGTTTTTTCCTAAAGATTGGGACCAAACTGTGCCTGGTACTTATTCTTTCTTGGTCAGACTGGCATATATATAATTTTTTTTTTTCTGTGTATGTAAAAACAAATGATAATGTACATTTGTTTAATCACAAAATTCTTTCATTAAATAAAGCTAGTAGTACTACTTGGAAAGGAAATTCAAAAACAAGTACTCGTATGAACCCTGGAATAATATTTCTAATGAGTCTTCATTTGAATGTATTGAGCTGTAATGAGTTTGAAGACACTGTGATCATCCAATGTATTAAACATCCTGGCCCTCACGAATTTGCCGGTCAATGTTTTAAACTTATTGATTTTAACTTTTATTTTTCTGGCAGGGTGTTCTGTGACTGGGTATAATACCATTTGGCCAGTCTTGAAGGAAGGGGCTCTGATTCCACCTGTTTCACAAGTAACAGTGATCAATACAAAGTAATCAACAATGTTGTTTTTCCATATTCCATGGTTTGCAAACATTATTGAAAAATATACATTTAGCATAAAGCATTTATGAACCATTCAATTACAAATATCATCTTCTTTTAATAAAGTGAGGTGAACCGGGTCTTAATTCATAGATTTTTGACCAAGCCAGATCTTGCTATGAAATGTGAAAAAATAAATAAGCTGCATCCAGGCCTGAAAAGTTTGCCTGAGCAGACCTCTATGAAGAAACTGCTTAGTATAATGCAGACACAGTTTATATTAATGAAATATGCACATCATTGACCTCATTAATAATTAATTATTAAGGCTTGATGCTTAATGATAATATATCAACATGTATACATTTAAACATGCAATTTAATTTAATTGTACATAGTAAAAAACATTTATAACAAAGCTGAAGGAAGCATGAAAATTATGTGTTGTGTATGGGATTTGTGTTTTTTTAACACATACATTAATAACTTTACGAAGAGAAATACCAAGATCTCTGTTAAACATTTGACACATCTTAAAAAGCTAGTTAATTGCTTGTTGTACATAAAAAGTTTAGGATAATATATAATAATGAAAACAACTATTTACTTTCCAAAATAATTAAAAATGTTTAAATTATATTTCCTTAGTTATATTACTTAATAAGTTTTTTTTTTTAATAGCCTAAGTTTGTAACACTACAAAACATTTACAACCTAATGTTAAAAAAATTGCAGTGTTCTTTTAAATCTTCTTATTCAATACTTTTAAATAATTCTTTTCCATAGGATGCCTGAAGTCAATGTCTAACCGAATAATTGGTTTAACATTAGCTTGCGAGTGTCTTCACGTTAAAAGCATAGGCTCATAAAACTAACTTGTTTACAACTGATTTCAGACTGGTCGAATATGATTTTGAAACATACAACATACAATAAACACTATAGATGATTTTTCAGTAAACTGAAAGATTTTGTGAAACAGCATGTTTCTCCACTGGATTATCAACAGAAAGGTAACTAAGAGCATGGTTCCCAGATCATAGGAAATTCCTGTGCAGATTAGGTTACATTTGAAAATTCTCAACCAAAGTCAACCTGCACATGACAAGATCAACCAGAAAACTGAAAGGAAGGAAAATTAATTCTTTTTTGTTTTATATATAATTATGGAAAAATAGTCTACAATTTCACCTCTAATATGAATTTTTCTTTTATGTTAAAAATTAAGTACAATATATACACCGTACTGCAAGGATCAGGGTTAAACTTTCCCCTGAGACCACAAATCCTATTCCAAGTCAACCCACATCCTGACCTAAATCCGGCAAATAATAATAATTTTCAAAAAAGCTGTGGTATTTGTTTTTGAAAGTTGCTGCATACTTTTTAAAATACAAAATTTAAATTTATGTATGGTCCAACTTTTAAAGGTATACGATTGATTTAGAATATTTTCCCCCATGCCCTAAGAAGTAAATCAGAAAAAATTGCATCTATGACCAAACTTACTGAGTTATGATACTTTGAATTTTATGAAATTTCAGAGCTTTCTGATACTAAAAAAGTCATCTGTCTGTTTTTAGTTTTTTGAAGGAATACACTCATGCAAATGAATTCTAAAATGCTTTAAAACTCATTGGAATATATATAGATGAAAGTTAAGCTCACCTGGAAATTACTGTAGCTTTTATTAAACAAAGTGACTCGGAGAATGTGGTACTGTCGTTTTATTTCATTTCACTCAACACATAAAGATTTTCCTATTGGAAACATAATGCAGTTTATAATGCTCTAATAACATTATTTATTTATTTATTTTAACAAAACATAGAATAGATAAAAGTCATTAGCATTTTTCTATTAAGCATGTTTGTTTTTTTTAAGGTAAAACTAACATAACATGGCATCTCAAAACTTTCTTCTACCTTCTACAATCTACAATATTCTGTTATATTTATTGAAATAATGCTGTTACATCCCAACAATTACAAAGTATAGTACATAACTTCAAATATAAAATTTGATGCATTTCTACTCAATAGAAACTGAGCTAAAAATAGCATAGTAACATTCCCTGTTGAGCAAACAAAGCCAAAATTGAATCAAGATAATTTTTAATAAACGATTTGCATATTAAATTTGATGAAATTACATCCCCATAGATGCTGAGATATAGCTAGCACAGAAATTGTAAAATACACAGGATACCAGCACCACCTGTTGTGAGATATACATTGAAACCTAATCAGCACCAATTTATGTCAGTGTCTAACAGAATGTTAGTTTATGAGATAGAATGCACACAAAATTCGTGTCACAGACAGACCTTTTCCAAAAATAATTAAATCTTGATCAAGACATAGCAAAATGCATAAATCCATCAAAACACAGAAGATGTAAATTTTCACGATTCCTTCTTATGTATACAGTAAAAAATAAAAAATACTGGAATTTCATGTCTGTAAAGAAGGGTTAAACTTTTCTCCCTCCTGACATTTAACAGAGCTGAAAATTGGTTGGTTTATTTTTGAGGTTATGGGTCGGTGTCAATGTGAAAACCTTGAGCTTATATTATTCTTCTACAGACAAACATATTTGAAAGTAAATAAAGTCGAGTCTCTATAATGAAACTCCATACATCGAATTTCCCTATATAACGAATTTTTAATAGGAACAGTTTCCTTTTCCCATGATCTCATTAAAAACAGTCTCCATATAGTGAAATATCTATTTCCATAATGATCTCATTAAAAACAGTCCTCCATATAACAAAATATCTATCTCCACATAACGAATTTTTGCATAAAATGTTCTTTATTTATTCAGTTTTAAAAAAGCTTCCAAATCACATGGAATCAATTTTCCATCACTGATTCCTGATTTATCATTCAGTGCTGAGTTTATCTTACTTTTCTGCCTTGAATCTCCTTGTTCTTTATGTCCAACGAATTCATCTGCCTCCCTCCCACCCACACACCTTCCAACATCTTTCTTAAAACAGCATCAATTGGATTGTTACACATATAAGAGAAGGATCAGAGAGGTATTTGAAGTTTAAGGTGAATGAGATCAAAGATCATTCAGAAGGTTAAATTAAAAAAATAAACTCTTTTAATCAAGCACAACAAGTTGATATTCGTATTATTCACTGACAGAAAGTTCCTGAGATCTGCTGGCATGGCACATGACCTGATGCGCTCCACAAAAAAACGGGCAGGATAGAAGGCGCAAGCACGCTATTGATCGAATGGAATATTCTCCCTCGACAGCTGCAGCCGCGAGAACAGATCACTGTCACCATTTAGAACATGTTTTCATCTATCCAAACTAAAGATCTCAACCCTTACACAGTTAGAGTAGATGTTCATTGTTTCTGGCTTTCTTTAGTGTGAAAGATTCACAAAACTTGATCTGTTTGAGTGTATTTTTTTACTGCTTCTGCAAAAAAAAAAATGTCTCCTAGGAACTGCATAACTCTCTGTGATAAAGTGAAGATTTTGAAAGAAATTGATAAGAGATTGGAAAAAAAAAAGATGTGACAAAAAAGATTCCGGCAAACACTCTGTCAACAATCATAAAAAAATAGAGAGTCAATTCTCAAGCAGAATTCGGATCTTGGTTTAGCATAAAAAAGAAAGAGGACATGCCAATATGAGGACTTAGACGAAGCAATGTTTAAGAGGATTAAAGGGATAAGGGACCAGAATCTACCACTTTTGGGACCAATGATTTTAGAAAAGGCTCCAGAATATGCTTCATCTGTTGGGCATTCTGACTTCCAAGCCAACATTGGTTGGATAGAAAAGTTAAAGAAGAGACATGTGTTATTCCAGAAAACTATCTGCGGTGAAAGTGCAGATGTTCCGGTGACAGTATGTAAGGATTGGAATCTTAAACTAGCAGAAATTTTAAAAGAATTCGCTCCTGAGAACATTTTCAATGCTGACGAAACAGGTCTCTTTTACAAGTGTCTCCCAAACAAGACTCTGGCATTTAAAGAAGATAAATGTTTTGGCGGCAAACAAAGCAAACAAAGGATTACTATTCTGTTGTGTGCTAACATGACTGTGAGAATACTTCTCACAGTATTTAAATTTGGTTTATTTTTATTTCCTTTCAGCTATTTTTTTGCATCGATGTCTATTTAAACTCAATCTTTACGCCGCGATGTTGACGCTTTTATCTCTCGCCGTAAAGCAAGTTCATTTTTCACCGCCGATATTCATATCTGCGTTGGGAGCGGATCGGCAGCTAGCGCATGCGCACTCCGTATTTTAGGAACATATCTTGGAGCTCTCGTATCGATGGAGACAGCTTGCATTATGATGACGTCATTGAAATTATGCTCCGCCCTCTTTTGACGCCGATCGCTGACAGGAGAATCGTTTTGTTTCGTTTTCCAATCAGTGAAACTTTTTTTAATTCTGCAGCTTGTAATTCGATTTTCATTAATTTCCCGTAAATGTTAATTTAGCTAATCAATTTAAATTCTGCCTTTTAATTACTTTGTCAACCCCGTATTCATCATTTAAAAACTAAAACTCGTTAATTTTCAATTCAGAATTTGGTTTGATGTTGTCTGAAAAAGATGTAGTCTTTTAACGTAGTTTTAGCGGAGCGCGGCCCGCCGGCCGTTCGAATGTCGTGCCGCTCTTTTGGCCGAATGAGTTTGATATTTTATTTAAGTGGATGTTTTTTTTTTTTTCTCAAAGTTTAATCCTTTAGAATTGTGCTGCTCTCGTTAAAAGGAATCCCATGGATTTATTCCATGTTGGCTGCTATTGTTCTTCTTAAAAGATTAGTTCTTCTATTTTAAAATGGTGACCAGAAGCAAGTATTTTCTTAACCTTCTACCGCTACTAACGTAAGAAATAAAGAATAGTTGTTTTCATCAAATTGCCTCTTCACTGTCTACATTTCAAGTAAGAACTCTCCAGTTTTATTATTTCTTTAACGATCAATAGTAATTTATTAAAAGAACTTCACAACGTGTACTTTAACCACTTAAACGATCATTTATTACCGTCACAATTTGGCGCCGTAGTACCTTTCGAATTGCAACAGTGGTTGCTTTGGGATTATTGCAATTAAAAAAAAAAAAAAAAAAAAAAATACTGATTCTTGAAGATAAATTTTTAGAACTTTTTGTTCTTTTTTTTAAGAATTATAAGAGTTTTGGTTGAAATATTTTAATAGAAGATACATTTTCATGAAACTTGTTCTAATTTTTGAAAAATATTAAGATCGTTATGCAAGAAAGTCAAGTAAATTTTTTTTGAGTAATTGTTCTCAGTAGTTCAAAAGAAAATGGTTAATTTAATTCAAGATTTATTGGATATAATTTATGAAAATATTGTAAAATATTTGATGTTCTCATTCTGAAAAATTCTTGAGTTATGCCATTTTTTTCGTTACGTAGTTACAATTTTTTCTTACAATATTCTAAAGAATTCATATTTAAATTTTACTATATTTTGTAGAATATATTATTATTCAAATCAAGAAATGAACTTATATAGTTACAATATTGAAAATGAATTTTATGTTGGCGCAAATAATAGCAATATTCTGTTCTAAGAATAAAAGTCTGAGGCAGTTACATATTTTTTTTAATTGATTGAAAATTGTGGAATTGAAACTAATTTTGAAGAATAATTGTTGAAATTGAAATATTTGTAAATGAATTTATGTTCTCAAATAATTTCAATGAATTTTAAGTTTGGCAAAAATTGTTCTCAAGAACATAATGTGATATTTTAGGAGGCATGGCTTTTGGGTTATTTTTTTATTTTCTACTTAGTAATGGCACTTTAAATGAATTATAAATTTGAATTTCAATATATATATATTTAAAAAAAAAAAAAAAAAAAAAAGATTGAAATTTTATTGAAGTATTATTTTTAATTCTTGTTGCTGAGAAATTTTGTTCTTCACCTAAAGTTATTCTCATCTCATGATGCCTATTTTCTCCAACTGAAGTTTGGTATTCTTCAAGTAATTTATAGTAGTAATTATCCTGTATGATTATTTTGAGGTATTGCCTGCTTCTCTGAATAACAAAAATATAATATGAAAATTTATAAACAGTTATCCTCTTTGAAAAGTTCTTAGACTTGCTCCTTAGATGATTTGTGAAATATGCTATATAGTTAGCATGTTGTCTTGTGGACTAGTCTGATTTCATCTCTAATATTTAAAGAAGTGTTTCTAATATTTAAAGAACTGTTCCTGTTTTTAAATTTACCTGTTGATGTTGTTATAGAACTCTCAGCTAACAAATTGAAAATATTCAAAATTTTCATTGCTTCAATTCTCTTTGGCAAATTCAATTCTTTCACAAATTTATAAGTCTATGCATGACATATCCACATCGACATCATCATACCTTATTCTCATGTTGCTTCATAAAAAATGAAAAGAGCAACATTATTTTTTTTAAATGAAATGGGGCTTCTTCAATCCTGTAACAGTTCTACTTAAAAATTCCATTCACCATAAGAAAATTTTTTTTTCCTTGCCAATAGTGAAGATTACTTTTATATATATTAACTATCAATAGTGATGTGCTTTTTGCCATATTTGATGATGACTGTTCCTGTATATGCTGCTAGAAAATTTTTTAATTACCTGTAATGACATTCTTCAGACTTCTCTTCCATTCATCTGTTGCTTACCTGATGAAGGTGGTCAGTGGTTTTGTGTGACATCCATTTCTTCTGGTCTCTTCTCTGTTGTTGCACATGTTATCATGGAAGCTAAAAATTATAAAATTACCTACCTACTTCTTCAAAAGTTTCCTACATCTACAATAGTTTAATTTTTTGTGTGCTTCGTATTCAGCCATAAGATGCCTGGTGGAGATGTTTTTCATTTATAGGCAAATATCCATTTATGAAACCACTTCATTAGAGTTCTTCGGTTTGTGAAGCTACAAATAGTGTTTACTACTTTGTTCTCTTAAAAATAAATAAATAAATAGCTTTCATTACTGATTATAATAGTGTGCCAGTTAACGTTTCTCATGTGAGAGCAAATATCCTCATCAAGTGAAATTGTTGACTTGTCTGCTGCTAGAACTCAGTTACTCACACTATATCTTTATTCTAAGTCTTCTCAAAACAAGGAAGTTTAAATTTATATTACCTGAAAATTACTGATGTGTTTTACCTTCAATAACATAATTTTATGCTGCATTTTCTCCAAATATTCTAGCACGTGCAATTAAAATTATTCAGAGTTAATTTTTGCTTGTGTGTAGCAATTCATCCTCACATTGCAAAATTTTTGCTCATTAATAATCAAGTGTAAAATCTCATTAATATAAGAAGTTTGTGAATATTTGTTACAGTGTTTATGCAAGATCAAGTTATTTTGAAAAGTTCCCATATTTATTTATTTATTATGTGCATAGTGCCTTTTACTTTAATTTTATTTCATACCCAAAGCCTCTAAGTTTTTATTTTGCCATTTGCCTCATTACTTTAGTATAAAAAAAAAAAAGAATGATTATATTCATTTTCAAGATTTTTTTGTTTTATGAAGAATTGAATAGTAAAAATGATCTTCATTTTGAAGTTTTCAATGTTTTATGAAGAAAGTGAAATTTATTATTGTCTTTTCTTCATACCTACAAATAATACGAGAAGATTACAGAAAAGCACAACTCTAGATGGAAATTTTTACCAGCGCATTTATATATATATAGAATTTTTTTCTATAAATCATCTAGTAAATTTTTTTTTACAAAAAAAGTGCTTCTTGACCTCAAATACCGATTATGTCCTATCATACTACATTTCATCATAAGTGCACCACCGACTTCTCGTCCTTGTTAATCTCTGCAAAAGTGATTCATGTATGTGTCGCAGAAGTATGATTGCTCTGCAGTAATGAGTACGATGTCGTCAGTTAAGTGCTTCAAAGAGAATGCAATGCATTCTCACTTTCTACAAAGTGTCTCGTCATGTTAAAATGTTCTAATGTCATCATGCAAAGATCATCTATTTTGATGATTATTATGTGAATGTTCCAGTTTTTTTTTCGACAGCACTATACCAGTGTACCACCTCATGTTGTGTTACTAAACATTCAGTGACATCTATTTATCTCAAATAGCCTTGTTCCATATGGCTCTGGACTCAATGAACATCATTTTGATTCCAAAAACATTGCCCTTACACACCTGCAGTTACACAGTGTTTATAATTAAAATTTTCTTTTACTTAAGATGTTAGGAGCCTTGTTAGGAGATCCAAGCCACCTAAAATTTTACGTAGGAGTTCATATATGTGTTTATTTTTGTTCATAGATATGCTGGTGGCTAGGGCATGATGGTCATCGACATGGTTGTGGACTTCAATATTTACATATATATATATATATATATAATTTTTTTGTTTGTTTACGGTGTTGCTGATGATTTATCTTTGTCATTATCATCATTGTGAGCTTAAAATTGAATTGTAATAATTTTATTTCTATATTATATTTAAATGATTATTTTAAAATTATATTCCTGGTACATGGTATTTTAGTTTTATAAACTCATGATTTTGTCAAATTTTTTCTTTCATTCTATATGGAAGTACTTAAATTTTTTTTGGTGATCACCAGTCTCTCATATTTTGAAGAAAAACCATGGTATATGTATATTTATCTAATCTTTTGAGTCTCATATATATATATTAAGAATTCTTATGACTTCATTGAAATATTTATTTAGTAAAGTATAAAATTCAAAGAAATTGTGTCTAAGATGGGATTTATGACACTTAATTATGACAAATCTTTTAATTGAAATGGCAACTTGTTTTTATGGGATACCTTGTTTGGGTGATTGGGTAGTGCACGACTCAATTACACAATTGGTATCACATACAATTGGTTGTCTGTTTTATTTTAAATGAAATACTAAGTTTGATACACTAAAATGATATCATTATGTTTTATGAAAGTTTATTTATATATGGCCATTTATTTCCTTTCATGTTAAGAGTAATAAAGAAAACTCTTTATTTTTTAGATATAATTCTAAAATTAAAAAGTCCTAGGCATGTTGTAAAAGTCAAACTACAAAATGTTTCCTGACTTTTTTTGTTGCTTTTGTATTTGCAACTTTTATCAGAAGTTAATTCTGTTTTTATTTGGTACCAAGATAGCAAAATTTGTTATGACTAGTCAATGATCTCAATTTTGTTAACCCAGAATATGTTAACATTTTTAGGATGATAATTTTATGAGATCAAATAGAAGGTTTTGCCAATGTTACTGTATTTTTGGCATTTTTATTGTATACTTGATGTATTGTATACTTTTGGATTATGAATGTACTTTATGCAATGTATATTCTTTTTCTCTCACTTACTTTTGGTCACCAATATTTTTTTTCCAGCACCAATTTTTTTTTCTAGCACCAATTTTTTTTTCCAGCACCAATATTTTTTTTTCCAGCACCAATTTTTTTTTCAACTGTTAAATCACCATTTTTTTTTCCAGCACCTTAACTTTAAATTTTATTGTTCGACTTTAATGATTTTTTTCGCTTTGGCAGTTCAAAATTTTGTCATCCCATTTTCTGTAAAAGGTTTTTGATCAATTTTGCCTTTTACATTTCCTGGTCTTACAAAATTTTCTCGGTGAAGGGAGGTAATGTGAGAATACTTCTCACAGTATTTAAATTTGGTTTATTTTTATTTCCTTTCAGCTATTTTTTTGCATCGATGTCTATTTAAACTCAATCTTTACGCCGCGATGTTGACGCTTTTATCTCTCGCCGTAAAGCAAGTTCATTTTTCACCGCCGATATTCATATCTGCGTTGGGAGCGGATCGGCAGCTAGCGCATGCGCACTCCGTATTTTAGGAACATATCTTGGAGCTCTCGTATCGATGGAGACAGCTTGCATTATGATGACGTCATTGAAATTATGCTCCGCCCTCTTTTGACGCCGATCGCTGACAGGAGAATCGTTTTGTTTCGTTTTCCAATCAGTGAAACTTTTTTTAATTCTGCAGCTTGTAATTCGATTTTCATTAATTTCCCGTAAATGTTAATTTAGCTAATCAATTTAAATTCTGCCTTTTAATTACTTTGTCAACCCCGTATTCATCATTTAAAAACTAAAACTCGTTAATTTTCAATTCAGAATTTGGTTTGATGTTGTCTGAAAAAGATGTAGTCTTTTAACGTAGTTTTAGCGGAGCGCGGCCCGCCGGCCGTTCGAATGTCGTGCCGCTCTTTTGGCCGAATGAGTTTGATATTTTATTTAAGTGGATGTTTTTTTTTTTTTCTCAAAGTTTAATCCTTTAGAATTGTGCTGCTCTCGTTAAAAGGAATCCCATGGATTTATTCCATGTTGGCTGCTATTGTTCTTCTTAAAAGATTAGTTCTTCTATTTTAAAATGGTGACCAGAAGCAAGTATTTTCTTAACCTTCTACCGCTACTAACGTAAGAAATAAAGAATAGTTGTTTTCATCAAATTGCCTCTTCACTGTCTACATTTCAAGTAAGAACTCTCCAGTTTTATTATTTCTTTAACGATCAATAGTAATTTATTAAAAGAACTTCACAACGTGTACTTTAACCACTTAAACGATCATTTATTACCGTCACAATGACAAGGAAAGAAAAATTAAAGATGCTAGTCATTGGGAAAAGTAAATCTCCTTGTTGTTTTAAAGGCTAGAAGTCCTTAGAAGTGGACTATGATTTTAATAAAAAGTCCTGGATGACCACTGAATTTTTTGACAAATGGTTAAAAGCACTTGACAATCAAATGAGAAAACAATGCCGAAAAACTGCTTTGCTTATTGATAATTGTCCAGCTCACTCACAAAACTGTGGAGAAAAACTGCAAAATGTTGAAGTTATTTTCTTACCACCCAATTGCACATCAAAACTGCAGTCCTTGGACTTGGGAATAATAAAAAATCTAAAGGTGCATAATAAGAAAAGAATTCTTAAAGAGCTAATCATAGCTACTGAAAAAAAAAAATGATCCACGCAAGGCATCATTAGTCTTAGAAAGTGTATTGCGGAACTTTATAAAGCTTGGAGATTTGATGCAACTGAAAAAACAATTTACAATTGCTCCAAAAAGGCCTGCTTTTCTAAACTGGAGAATAATGCTGATTCTGAGGACGAAGAAGATGTGGCTTTAACAGACATAAAAGAGAAATGGAAGTTAATTAAAGAACGCAAAAATCTTGAAGAAAATGTTACACTCTCTGATTTTTTGGAAGTGGATGACAATCTCACAGCAGCGTTATGAACAATGTTGATGAGAGTGACAATGAGCATGAAAACGAAAACGTAGAACAAAAGAAAAAAACATCACACAGTGAAATGATGAGTTCTTTTGATTTTATAAGAATAGGACTTCAAATGGAGGAAAATGTTCCCGATAAAATGTTTCATTCTTTGCTAAAGTGTGAACATTTTTTCGAGAGTATAACAATTTTGAAATCAAAACATTATAGATTTCTATTAAAAATTATAGATTAGATAAAATTATAGATTTCTGTGTCTAAAATTAATGTAAGCTTTCCTTATGTGATTTTTATTATGCTTTCAAATAAATGTCTGTTCTCTTTTTTGAAACTGTTTAAATAATTAAGAAGTACAATATTAGGTTAATATTTATAGTTAAACATTTCAAATTCTTAATTAACACCTAAAAAATAATTTTTGTTCAATATTTACACATTAAATAGGAATGTTTACTCATTCTCTATATAACGAATTTCTCTATATAACGAATTTTTTACTGGAACAATGGATTTCATTATATACAGACTCGACTGTATATCATATAAATTGTGATAGAATTTGTCCAGTAATAGAATAAGTAGTGAATTGCAAGTAATATAATTTATGGAATTAAATTGTAGCAAATTGTTGAACTAACAACCAGTCTTCATTAAATTTGAAAAAGGATGTTTCTTAGGTATGAAAATATAAGGAAAATTAACTTACAGTATTTTTCATAGATCATCCAAGGATGTTGGAATGGTGAGGATAAATTGAAAAGTTCATTTCCTATTTAATTTATTTTCACAATTATATACAGGCTTTCTTGAGACAAAACTTCACCACACAAAATAAATGCTGAGATATTTACTCATTAGCAACACATAATCCTTCCAGAATCACAGGCATCACCAAAGATAGTTATAAGTAGAATTTAGCAAAAGAGGATATTGGGAAGACATATTATCCTTGCACTGCATCAGATGTTGCACAAAAGAGTTCTCATTAGCATAAAAGAAAGTTATTAAAGCAAGGCTCTGCACTGCTGGTTTAAAGTTTGCTAATAAAGGTTTGCACTATATTTAACACTTACTACTTAGCAGTGGTTCCTCGATGAAATCTATCAAGATTAATCTCCATACATATGTTAGTCAAAACTTAACTATATTCGAACACAAGAATGAACATAACATAAAACTACATGTGATATGAGCATAAGAACAAGTATGGAAGAACATAGCAATACCAATAGTCAAACATACACTGCTGACACTATCAGGTATTTCAACTGACAATGTGCGTAGATGAGTCAATCAGAGGTTACCATGCAGTTTGTGGTAGGTTAAAACAAGTTCTTTATCCCATTTTCTCATTGACTTAATTAGTCAATGATGACAATTATAATGTCAATATTTTTGTCAATATTTTATGACTTAATGTGTCAATCTAATTCACACATCATATCACCCATTCTCATTCAATTTACCATTAGATAATATTTTATTTCATTTTATTCAAATGTATTTGAAACCTAAAACTTACCTTTACCTAGTCAAACTCTGTTTTAAGTTTTCTTATTCTCCATCCTTCATTTAGTTTAATTATCATATTTTTACTTTGCTGTTGATAGTAATACATTAATCAATGCAACTTCAGCAAAACATTTTATTAATGGCCCCATGGTATGCCAATGAATACATAGATGGTGTAGCTAACTTATGTGATCGTTTTGTTTTTTGGCATGATCATGTCACTCCTATCATGCTTTGCTGCCATAGACTATTCTAGTTTGCTCAAGAAAGGAGCTGTTTTCGCAGCATGTGTACATTTTTCTCGACAATGATAAACATTCGAGAATTTAATTTGTGCTTTGCTTGTTAAAGGATATTTTCCGAACCGTTCAAGGAAAAGGGAAGTGTCCATTACTTTCTTGTGCAGCTGGTTATGTTTGTCTTTCATTACACTCATGCTTTTATTGGTGATTACGCTTTACATTTTCATTAAAGATAGTTGTTTTAATTTCAGAAATTGGCTGTAATATACGTTTGTGCAATATAAATGTCATAGTATCTGATCTTATGCTTATATACTTACATATGTTATTGAAGCTGAAAAACTGTTGCTTTTAAAAATGATTTTATATATTCTGTCAACAAGAAAGAAGTTTCTAATAAATCAGGATCTGTTTTTAAAATTTCTACTTTTACATCTATTTTATGAACTAACACTACTCATTAACTACAGATAATATAATTTATTTGAATTGCATTTTTAGCTTATGATGCAACATTACTTGAATTAACTTTTAACTCATTATGCAACCATCTCTACATATAGCTGGCTTATTTTAGCTATAACAAGTTTTCCTGTGGCAAATTTGACAAATGTCAATGTTTGCTAAATGTAATCTTGTGCAACTTATTTTAGAAAAGTATAAATTACCTGTGACTTGTTACTTGTATTTTAACATTTTGCTTAGTCTGAAAAGAACATTTTGAATAATTACAGTCCACTCCCTCTAATCTGCAAACGCCTATAATCCGCACTATATTTAAGATGTAAACAAACATGTAAACAAAGAGTTAAAATCTTTTTTTAAGCAAGATAACTCACATTTTGACTGTAATAAATATTGACTAATCTGACGAATTTATTAAGAATTTGAATTAATTTTAAATGCACTAAATTTTTTTAATGCATTTCTGCATTAGTTAGAAAGAAATATTCTGTGTGTCTTATAAATAACTATTAGACCTGCTATATTCTGAACGCATTTGTTGACTGTATAAAAGGAAAAATTACTTTCAAAGAGGGGTTAGCTCTTTTGGATAAATGTCTTAATCTTTTAGAAAAACAAACTTTTGTTATTTATCAAGAAATCCTGACTCTTGTAAAAGGCTTCAAGATTAAATTGCAGAGTATAAATTAAAAGCTATAAAGCAAACCATTATCATTGCGATGTTTGAGATCTAAAAATAAGTAGAAATGTTTCTATTAATTGTGCATTATTATATTACTTAAATGTATTTCTGATATTGGGTATAGTTTATATATATATATATATATATATATATATATATAAGCAGTTTCTTTTATTTCAGTGTTATTTATTTACAATGTGATTACTATATTTGTTGATAAATTCCAAATATTACAATGTAAACAAAAAAATGACCTATAATCCGCAAAACCCTTGGTCCCAATCTGTGCGAATTAGAGGGAGTGTACTGTAATTACCTTTGAGATAAAATATTAGGTGGAAGGTGGTGGATAAACACCTGAAAATAACCTAGAAACCTAAATAAAATACTAAAATAGGCAACATGAAAAATATTAAGGTAGATTTTGAAAAGAAAAGGAATGAGCTGCATTTGCAGAAAAATAGCTGAAGGAGAGTTGTGTCACCTGAGCAACTCAACCTACACTCACAAATCAAAATGTAATGGTGATGGATGAAAAGAAGTAACAATAATTGATGCTGCATTTAACGCTATTCCAAGGAGGGAAAGTGCCATTCTACAAATCATGTAGCCATAACTTGCTTCTTTTGTGCAAAATTTGTTCTGCTTGGTTCACCTTTGCAAAATTAGGATTTAAGTTTTTATTTGACTTTGAACTCACAGTATTCTATAAAGTACTTGGAAAGTCGAGTGGAGTCGCTACAGATACGGATTTTTTAAGTAACTGTATTTAAATACTAGCTGACCATGCAATGTTGCCCATACTTGTGATATTCTTAAATGAACCTGAAATTTATATGATTTTATATCTAACTCAATTTAATTCAGTTAATTTCTCCAGTAAAACACATATTGGGAGAATTAGATAAAAATGAAAATAAAAAAAAAATGTTACTCAAATTTTATATAATCAAATTACTCTGATGCATTTTAGTTTAACCTCGCGCAAAGGATAAATCGCCAAATATTGTATGAATTGAAAAATTTTCACAGTGAATTCATTTTTAAACATTACGAATATTCCCTTTCACGTTCAAATTAAATATTTACAATTATTATCACTCCTCAAAACTGTTTTTATTTTCTTCTTCATTTACATTTTAAATAAAATTAGTAACAGTTTTTTCTTTTAAGTTTCGAGGTGTATGGCCATTTTAATTCTTTCATTAAGGATAATGATTGCCAAAAAATAAAATGGTAACTTTTTCGCTCAAATTAAGATCCATCATAGTTCTACGTAGAATGATATATTATGCACTAAAATCTTCCCTGAAAAGACATCTATCTAACATCAATCCATCAAAATCCATTCAGCAAAATTCGAGTTATAAGCAGCTGGATCAAAATTTTCATTTGTATTTTATATATATAAGTAGATGAATAACATTTCTTATCTAACTTTGTGTATTATTAACGATGAAATCTATGGCGGGAGGGTGGTTGTATGGAATTCACTTGTGCATGCCATTTAACAAAAGCCAAATGACCACTTGCAGATCACATCTGTGTATAGTACTGAGTGAGAAATCAGGGTTATTGCAAAATGCACTTTCCTGGAAAAATGTAACAGTTTTTAGGAATCCGTTGTCTTTTAGGAATGAGGATGTTTTTAAAAAAATCAAAAATGGCAGTTCATGAACATCACTAGGAAAAAAAATACTAAAACCAGAACATATCAGAAACACATCACAAACTAGAATCACACCAAAAGAACGATATGTGTACAGCCCTCACAGCAATGTGGGGGGGAAACGCATACTCGCAGTGCACCTCTTGCTCATTGGCTGTATTTTCTACTGGAAAGGAAACTTCTGTACTAGGCACGTGAAAGGTAATTTTTTTCAGTTTACTTCATGTCAATACCTAAATTGAAAAATCTCAAAGCGTAAAGCATTAAGCACACAATTCAAAGTTGAAATCATTAAGTATTATGAGGAAAATGTACTGCAAACAAAGAAGGCATTAGCTGCTTGCTTCAATCTGCCAGAATCGACACTAAAATGAATTCTGAAAAATAAAAATGTCATTAATGCATCAAAAGATGTTGATTCAAAGAGAACCAGGATACAATTTCAAGAACTGGAATCAGCTTTAATCCCATTGTTTTGACGAAATGCAAGCATGAAATTTAACAATAGATGATGTGACTTTAAAAGAAAAGGCTCGCACTCTTGCTGAGAAATAAGGAATCGAGAATTTTCCAGTGTCTTGGAGGTGGCTCAAGAAACTGAAAAAAAGACATGGAACTGAAAACAGACTTTTGCATCGCCGCATCACAGGAGAAAACGCATGTGTTTATGATAATGTTGTTAAAGAATGGTTGCAAAATCTATCTATGTTAATTAAGGATTATAAACCTAAAGACATTCTTAACTGTGATGAAATGGGACTGTTTTTTTTAAGTGATGCCAAATAAAACATTATCATACAAAGGAGATCCATGTCACAGGGGCAAGAAAAATAAAGAAAGATTAACTATCCTTTTTTGCACAAATACTGAGGATTAAAAATAATAGAACCTTTAGTAACATGGAAAATCAAGAAAACCACAATACTTTAAGGATATAAAAAAATTGCCATGTAGCTACAGAAATTTAAAAAAAGCATAGATGATTTTCACTAATTTTCTAAAAAAGATGTATGATAAATTTCAAAAACAACAAAGAATGATTTTACCTCGAATGGACCAATGTCATCACATCCAGATGTAAAAGATCTACCATTTCTGCAACAAATTAAAGTTCAATTTTTGCCAACAAATTCTACAAGCAGATTACATTCTTTAGATTTAAGGATTATAAAAAATCTCAAAGTAAACTAGAGAAGGAGTCCTATTGTTGTTTTATTTTTGATCCGGAAATCAAAAAGAAAGCTAAAGTAATTTCCATTTTAGATGCTATGCATCTTACAGCATCTGCATGGAAAAATGTGAAATCATAGTCAATTAAGAATTGTTTTAGGAAATGTGGTTTTTCACAAGACCAAACATCTAGTTCAACGAATGAACCCGATTTTGAGAGCATATGGGAATCTTTCAATGATGAAGGCTAGGATGAAATGTTTGGGTATTAAAAGATTATTTAGAATGTGATGGAAAACTTCTGTCAGAACTGAGAACTGCTGAAGAAATCTTTGAAGATATCAATAATGAAGACGTGAACGAGGAGAAAGACGACGATGAAGCAATGTTTCTGTAAATTTTTCAGAAGCAAGTGCCACTTTAAATACATTAAAGAATTATGCCCATCAAAATGTTTATTCCCAAAATAGCTTAAAATATTTATTAGACTTAGAAAAAGGCATTTTCTCTTTTCGTCGACGACAAACTAATATCACTTCATTTTTTAAGAAAATCTGATCTGTAAATCTTTAAAACAAACATAGTGGTAAGTGAATTATTTTGTGAATGTTTTTTAATATATTTTATGTTTTATTTTTTAATGTAATTTATAAATTTTGTTAAAATATGTTCTTAGTATTCAAAACTTGTCGTTTTTAATACAGGTAAAATGATTAATGCATATAATGTTTGAAATGTGTATAAGATGATCTCTTACTTATATGACTCACTCAGTTATGACTTTTTTCTACGGTCCCCTGAAAGTCGTATAAGTGAGAGGTCACCGTATTTATAAAATTTTGCTCATGAGACAATTTTTATGGAAGTAAATTTATTATAGAAATTTTCCAGGCTGAGATATAGATGCGTTGGTTATTTAAAAAAATATTCATACCTCTTCTTCCCGGACGTTTGACAATAGGTGTTTCATCTTCACTAAGTTCTTTTTTCTCTTTAATTTCTTTAACAGCTACTTTTTCAAAAAGTCTAGGCTTCTTAGACACAGGTGATCTTAATTCGGGCTTTGTAGGAGATGATCTTACTTCAGGCTTTGAAGGTGACTTATCCTGTATTATAGACAATATATAAAATAATTCAGCATGTAAATTATGCACAAAAAAAGGGGGACATGGAGACAGAGAGTAAAAATGAGAAGAAAACAAAACAAAATTGGCATTTTTTCATGGTTATTAAGAAATTCTAAAAAAAAGTAATGCTGTCACCGCCGCTGTCAATGAATTTTTTGTGACTGGGGGTCTTTCTTCGTTAATATTAAGAAAACTGTTGCATACAAAAATATGAAAATCAGTGGTATTATAGAGAAATGTTTGATAAACCTGCTGATGCAGGCAGTTTTCAAATCAAATAATTATCTAAAGAGATATTTAATGTTAAAGTTGGTCAAAATCGTTCCATTAAAAAAATTTTATAGGAGCAAAAACTATACATAGGAATTTAATCATAGCCCCCTAGTTAAAGAAATAATAAACAGATAACTGAAGATTTGTGTAAAATCAAAATTTCTGAAATACTATATTTTGAATCAGGATCAATTTCTGACTTGTAAAAGAATGGCACAATATTTCTGAATCTGTACTTAATCAACTGGTCACTTCTATGAACAATAGACTGTTTGAGATAATAAGGAAAAATGGAGGAGCAATATCGTATTAATTTACATATTATTTTTGCTTTTAGACAGTGGTGTTATAATTTGAAGCCCAGTAGCGTAGTGGTCAGCACGCCTATCTGCCACGCTACAGGTCGTGAGTTCTGCTCCCGGCTGGGCAAGGTTCACTCAACCTTTCATCCCTTCGGGGTCGATAAAATAATTACTAAGCTTGCCTAGGAACTAAACACCCAGAGTCTCGCATCGGTTGACCACCTGGCCGGGGCAACCTCGGGGGCCTAGGGTCAAGTAAACAGAATTGGGCACTGTAGGTCCTGATCCTTCATGGATTGTACAGCCACAGGTTTAGATTTTTTTTTTTTTTTTTTTTTTTTTTTTTTTTTTTTTTTTTTTTATAATTTGTTAACAGTGTATTTTTCAATCATTGCTTATATTTTTGTTAACATACTTATTTATTGCATTATTCAAAATTATTGCAAACTAATTTTAATAAATATGTTGTATTTTGATATCTCATGTGTTTAAAGTATAATTAGAACCTTTATTTACTTCATAATTTTCAAAATCAAAGTGGTCTTATAATTTCTTAATGCACTGTATAATTCTAAGGATATAATAAAACAAGTTTGTTCAGAAGTGACATACAATCACCGAAGGATATTGACAATACAATCATCAATATGCATTATTCATGCAAGTAAGTTAAAAATGAATGCACATCAGATTTTGCAAAGTTTTCTAAAAATTTTTAAGAGAGCATAACCATGTGTTTCTGAAATTTCTAAAGTTATAAAAGTTGCTCTGTGCTGTTTGTCAAAAGTGTAACTTGTGAAAGAGACTAAAGCATGCAAAATGGAATAAAATCTAAATTAAGAAATTCATTTAGCAACCCAATTGTTAATTGTCCATAACATTAGATGTTGAGTTGTTGATTTAAATTATTTCAATGGTATTTTGTCATGTCTGTATAAATATAATTCTTTAAGTGGTATGTAAAAAAGAGCAGGGTTTAGAGATATCTTTTCCCCTTTTCCAGTGATGGAACAGCACGGACCTCATTTTGGAGCAGCAAAAACACTCATTTTGAAGAAGAAAATAACTATTTTGGAGCAGCAAAAAGCCACTTTGGAGCAGAAAATGACTATTTTGGAGCAGCAAAAATGTCCATTTTGGAGCAGCAAAATGTCATTTTGGTATTTGACGAAATTAATGTTTTTTTTGTGACTCTTTCACAAAATTTGTGTTTTTTTTTTGTTTTTTTTTTCGCAATCCTTTGACAAAATTTGAGCGTTTTTCGCGATCTTTTGACAAAATTTGCGTATTGTTCACAATCTTTTGACAAAATTCACATATTTTTCGTGTGTTATTTGGACCCTTTGTTGAAATCAGCATGTTTTTTGCTATCTTTTGACAAAATTAGCGTGTTTTTTGGAATCGTGTGACAAAATTTTCTGTTTTTTGTGATCATTTGATGATATTTGTGGTTTTTCCCACGATCTTTTAATGAAATTTGCATTTTTTAGAGTCTTTTGGCCCTGTTTTGTTCGGTTTTTGACAAAATTAGCGATCCTTTGGCAAAATTCATGTCTGTTTTGCGATCTTTTGACAAAACTCGAGTGTTTTTAGCAAGCTTTTGATGGAATTTGCTGTTTCTTTCTCTATCTTTTAAATAAATTAGCGTTTTTCACGATCTTTTGACCGTGTTTTGTTCGCTTTTTGACGAAATGAGCAATCCTTTGACAAAATTCATGTTTTTCTCGCACTCTTTTGACAAAATTCGTGTGTCTTTCCCGATCCTTTGATGAAATTTGCATGTTTTTGCACTCTTTCGACAAAATTCGCATGTCTTTTGTGATCTTTTGACCAAATTTGCATATTGTTCATAATCTTTTGTCGAAACTCGCGTATTTTTTGCCTGTTATTCGGACCCTTTGTTGAAATCAGTGTGTTTTTCGCTATCTTTTGACGAAATTAGCCTGTTTTTTTAAATCTTTTGATGAAATTTACGGTTTTTCATGATCTTTTGACAAACTTTGTGGTTTTTTGTGATTTTTTTGAGGAAATTTGCAGTTTTTTCTGCGATATTTTAACAAAATTCGCTTTTTTCGCAATAGTTTGACCCCGTTTTGTTCGGGTTTTTTGACCAAATTAGTGATCCTTTAACAAAATTCATGTCTTTTTAGCGATCCTTTGACAAAATTCGTGTGTTTTTTGCAACATTTTGATGAAATTCGCGTGTTTTTTGCGACATTTTGATGAAATTCACGTGTTTTTTGCGACATTTTGATGAAATTCACGTGTTTTTTGCGACATTTTGATGAAATTCACGTGTTTTTTGCGACATTTTGATGAAATTTGTGATTTTGTTTTTCTATCTGTTAAATTAGAGTTTTTTCATGATCTTTTGACCATGTTTTGTTCGTTTTTTAATGAAAGTAATGATCCCTTGACAAAATTCATGTTTTTCTCGCGATCTTTTGACGAAATTCGTGTGTTTTTTGCAATCTTTTGACAAAATTTGCATGTTTTTCGAGATCTTCTAGCAAAATTTGCTTTTTATTTGCGATCTTTTAACGAAATCACGTTTTTTCGCGATCTTTTGACGAAATTAGCGATCCTTTGTTAAAATTCATGTTTTTTTTCCGTGATCATTTGACAAACATTGCGTGTCTTTCGTGACCTTTTGACCAAATTCGTAAGTTTTTCGCAATCTTTTGCTGAAATTCGGGTGAAAGATGATTGATTTGGCTCAAGAATTATTATCGAATTGGCACAGTTGGGTGCAATTTTGTTGAAAAACAATCTTTTTGGCACAGAAATGCGCAGCATTACCGATTTGGTGCAATTGGCGCAGCTGTTCCCTCACTGCCTTTCAAACAGTTCAACTCCTCTGCATTTATAAATGTTGGGAAGGAAACTTCACTCCTGGGAAAACTTTAATTTCAAGTCCTGATATTCAAAGAGATATAGTTTTTGTAAATTATATTTCAATACATTTAAAATGTTTTAATGATGCGTGAAACATTTTTATAATTTATTGTTCTGAGACGGCATTATATAAAGAAATAAATAAACATTCACCATATAATTAAAAACATATCTAGTGCCAGATATCCGAATCCGGCAGGCAAAGGAACTTCAGCTATTCGGTATCCAACACAATCAATATCCAGTGCATCTCTAGTCAGTATATAAATATATGACTGTCATAAAGCGCAACCCCCAGGGGTTCTTGAGAAAATAAGACACAAAGTTTACGCTACAGTTTATAATCGGATAAATTTCCTTCTTTGGATTTGAGATTGCTGGATTTGAGATTTTTCTACCCGAGTTCCAATCCCATTAGGACTTGTTTTTTCAGAATGAAAATTTTTATCAATCATTTTCGAACCGCAATTAAAAAAATATGCATAATAATTGAAATTTACGAAAAATATGAATTAAATGTATGTTTTGTAGCATATAAGTGCTTTTTTAACTTTTAAATTTTTCATGTTTAAATATATTATAAAAAGTAAAACAAAACAGAAATTTTTTGTTGTTATTTAAAATTATTTACGGTTATTTCAATGAATATTTACAATTTCTAACACAACAGAGAAATAAATTAAAATAAGTGAACAAATATTTTATTTTCATTTTGTTTCCTCATTCAAATACTTTAAGTATTTCATGATTTATTAAAAATGTGCTATTACCTTTTTAATATGATTTTTTAAAGTCTGGAATTCTTGATTTTTAATTAAAATAAGTGTCTATGCAGTAATTTCTTTCGGAAATATATTTTTTTTCTTGTTTAATATTTTTATATAATGCAGTTACCGTATATACTCGCGTATAAGTCGAGGAATTTCTGACAAGTTTTGGCAAGCAAATTTGGGGGGGGGGGGGGGGGTCGACTTATATGCGAGTCAATTAAAAATAAAAAATAAAACTTCGAATATTGCAAAGTTCTGACTTTTTATGTGTATGAATAATAAAATATTACAGAAAATATACAAATAGTAATAATTTATCCTTAAAAAAATTGTCAATGATTTATTTGTATTTACTTATTACTTTTTCGCATAGGCAAGTGAAATATTTGGTTTGATTTTGCGCAAAATTGAAGTAAAAAGTTAGGGGGTCGACTTATACGCGAGTCGACCTATACGCGAGTATATACGGTAATTATATAAATACAATTTTAACTGTGAATCTTTGCTTGTTCGTATATTTAATGAAAAGTAAAAATAAAATAAAATAAAATAAAATAAATAATAATAATAACAAACTAAAAAAAAAACGCAATTGGAACTTTTATAGAAAATAAACTAATTTTAAAATTTATTTACTATTATTTACATAAATAAGCTACTATTTTTCAAAGCAAAATAAAGGTATTTTTTACGAACTAGCTTTTTAACTTTTGAATTTTTTAAATCTTGGATTCTTATGATTATAGTTAGAATAACTGTCTCTGTGCTTAAAAATAAGTTCTAAAAAGATATTGAAGTTGCTGAAAATAGTTATTACGTAGGTAATAATTACAAAACCAAAAATCCGAAATTTAAAAAAAGTCATATTAGGAATTTTAAAAAGTATATTTAAAAAAATCAAATATTCGAAATACTTTCATACAGAAACAAAATTAAAATAATATAATTATTCACACATTTATATCACATGTTTTAATTTATTTCTCTGAGAAAAATAGCAGATTATTCATTGAGATAACTGTAAATAATTTGAAATAACAAAACATTTCTGGTCTATAGACACATAAATATGCTTTAACTTTTCATTATATATTTAAACATGCAAAATTTCGTAGTTAAAAAAGCACTTATATGCTACAAAACATACATTTAATTCATATTTTTCATAAATTTCAATTATTATACATAATTTTTCAATTGCGGTTCAAAAATTATTGATAAAAATTTTTGTTCAGAAAAACAAGTCCGAGCCGGATTTGAACTTTGGTAGAAAAATCTCAAATTCAGCCTGCTGCCGACCATGCTACTGAACCGCTTGCCAAAGAAGGAAATTATCCGATTACAAACTGTAGCTTAAACTCTGAGACTTATTTTCACCAGACCGCCTGGGGGTTGCGCTTTATGGTGGTCTTATATTTATGTACTAACTATACTCTTCTGATACACAAATGTTCATCACATTCGGTGATACCAACATCAGGACCTCCCCTTGTAAGCCAATTTTTTTAATCAGTGTACATAATTATTTAAATAGTCATTAATATTGTTGTTATTCCGTATTCCATGAATTCTGACCATAATCTGAAAAAAAATCTATGCATAAATGTGCTTTATGAATAATTTTAAATGTAGGAGAATGTTGCATTAGAAATATCAGCATGTTTTGCAGAAATTCAGTCAGGCAGGGACGTCCCTATTAAGTTTCTGAATGGGGCAGGCTGACTTGGGACCAAACTTTTAGCTTTTATACAGAGTAAAGCCAATAAATTTCTTGCACATTTTGAGCCGAGCCAGGAAGTTTCGGCCTATGTAGACATCTAAGTTAGTTTTAATGCTTCTTTCTGCCAGCATCCCATAACTACTGAATATATGTTTCTTTAAAAAGTTTCAAAACATTCTTTAGTGTGTGGTATTCAGAAGCAAAAATATCTAAATATTTGTGTTGGAGATTGAAAATGTTCACTAAATAGAGGTGCCTGCTATTTGGGAGTGTATGTACGGGAATCTTATTGCATATGCTATTACTTCTAAATAGCAGACAAATTCCAAAATTCCTCTATTACTTTTAAATAGCAAACAAACTCCAAAGTTCGTAGATGCCCACCATTCAGAGGTTTTACTATATAAACGATTAAAAAAGAGTTCGCTAAATAAAGCACTTTTATTGATGTTATCACATTCAGAACAAAGGAAAGCATATCTATGTCTATTAAAATTTTTATTACAATATATTTCACTTTTCTCAAAGCCAAAGTTAGGAATGGAAGTACAGGTTCTATTAAAGAGAATCACCCTTTATTTTTCAGCTGAATAAGTGGTTTGTGACATCATGCTACATTTCAATTTTTGTTCCTCTTGATGGCTACAAACAACCCTCTGAGTTTGTTGGTATATTATCTGTATACCTTGAGTGTGTGTGTATATATATATATTAATCTGATCTAACCTTATAGATCAGGGGTGGCAAACCACATGCCAATTGTCACCACTTTCTGAATGGTGACCTTTACCTTATTTAATGACACAGATTCTATGATAGAATAAGGCAAAGATTACCAGCCCTGTTAGAGATTATAGAGAAACTAAATTATAAGTAAAATAAATAAATAAATAAATAAATAAATACTGGAGTTTTGCGGAGAGTAGCCTCCTCTGCTTCTTTAGCAGCTAGCAACAATTGCTCATTTACAGTCAATTGAGACGAGGTTTCACTTTCAATTTTTGCTGTTTTCTGAGGTCTTTTAGTCCCTTGTTTAAGAGGTGATGCCATTTCAGTACTTTTTTCTATATCCTCTTCAGAAGATAACTGCTTCTTTGAAACACTTCTGCTCTTATAAAATTTTCGCCCGCTCAACTGAAACAAAGTTACAAAACATATAATGATTACAATACATTATCATATTACAACAATATCGAATTTAGAAATACAAAGCAGATCTTGAGATAAAGATAGTATAGGTCAGAAGAATTGGTAAAAATGTTTTAAAAAAATCTATAATTATACTAAATTTACCATAATAATAAATTGACAGAATTTATGTATGTGTGTGTATATGAGTAAGTGCAAGAACAGATAAAATATGTGCATACGTCCTCAATCATTAGGCAGTCTTTTAAAAGCCAACTCTCAATACATATAAGTAATTTTATTCCTTTTTTAATTAGCTTAATATTAGTATTATAAGTGTTACGGATCAATTACTTTTAGAGCATTAATTAAGCATTTAGAAAGATTTAATAAATACTTTTCAAACTTTATGATTTTACTTTTAATATTGATGCTTATTTTGTTTTTCACCCTCTCTTGAAGAATTGTTTACATATTCAAAACGACCGGCAGTTCGTTTGATTTCCTATGGAGAAATCGATATCAGCTTCAATAATGAGAAATTGTTGAAAAGTACTAATAGCAGGTTTACTATAATAGCGGCAAATGTTGATAGACTTGGCAAAATAGCACCAAATTTGGCAAAATACAGCCAAATTTGGCAACAAAAATATGTTTCCATATATGAAGCCAACTTGGCGATAGCTGGCTAGTTTGCCGAAATTCCAATTGAAACTCATTAATCTTTCATGCACTTAAGCAATTTTTCAAAATCTATGGGTCAGAATTTAAAGTATAATATATGAAAACATAAGTCTTTGCATCTTCATCCCGATGCTACTAATAAAATAACCACCACTAGACAGCACTGTACTATCTAGGCTCCTAACTGCCGTTAAAAATTTATGTCAAAGATATTGAAGAGCAAGGTCAGTTTTAATAAAGAAAGAGTTTTTACGAAAAACATTGTATGTCCTGAAGTTTTGTAATCAAATTTTAACTTATACTTAAATTGCATTTTTATATATTCATTATACACACAGTTTTTCATAAATGTGTTTTTTAAATGTGTTATTTTCATCTATCACTGCGGAACAAGTAAAAAAACTCATATTCTTGCACATATGCTCAGGCACGTAGCCAGGGAGGGGGCTAAGGGGGCTGAAGCCCCTCCCGAAAGTTTAGAAAGACTTTTCAAAATTATCTCGATGATAATAAAAATTGACAATCTTTTTCTTGTTTTTATCTTCCATTACATTAAAACTACGTACATGGTTAGTTGTAAAAATATAAATTAGCAATCCCTCGTTATAGCATAGCGCTTATTCGGATGAAAGTTCTTCTTAAAACGCAATTTTAACTGTCTTTATGAACAGTAAAATTCGATAAGGGTAGTTCAATAACATTAATTTGACTAAGAAAAAGTAAGTATAGCACGCGTATGACGTATACGGGAATTTTAAGAATTAAACATACAATATTTGTCTGCATTTGTTGTTATGATCTTCCTTAATTTTGTCTACCCTCATTATATCACGCATATAATGAAAACTTAGAGTGGTCAATGTTAAAATGTTTTGTAGAGAAAGGAGCGAAACACTTTAATAGCCGTCGATAATGTAAAATCATGCGAAAATTAATTATTTTAAAGAAAGTATCTTTGCAAATGGTGTTTTAACTGTAAAAGGCCTTTTATTTAAAAAAAAAAAACAACTAGTAGCTGGAAAATTTTTAAAAAGGAATGGTTTGAAGAAAAACGATAGAAACTTTCACCCAGGATCTTCACTAAACAAATTTACTTTAAATTGTTTGCGTTAATAGAAAGAAACTGCAAACAGGGTAGTCTGTTTTTCTGGAAAATTTTCTTTGTCTTTTGAGGAATTATCAACTTTAGGGATGGATACCCCTATGTAGGGATATTTTGGAGAGTTTTTCCAAGCACTCCCAGGAGAGTTTTCTAGGAGGCAACATCTAACATTCTAACAATCTTATTTCGTGCACAGCAAGAAATGCTACTTAGATGGTATATCATGATAGAAGTCCTCTAACGTTAGAGAAACCAATAAAAAAAGACTAAGCTAAGAGCGCTTTTAAGATTTAGAGCAAAGTCTGGCGATGATGAATTGAAACAACATATTATTAATAGCAGTAGAAATGCTACTTACTTCAGCCCAGACATTTAGAATGAAGTCATTCAAATACGCTCGTATATAGTTACTGAAGAACTAGTAATCAAAATGTTGCTAATGTTGACACAAACAAGAGTACTGTAATGCAATGTATTACAATATGATCAAACACTTGCTGACAGTCTTGGCTACAATCCTGGTAACAACAGCCAGTGCTGGAAAGTCTTTTTCAACGACGAAAAGAATTAAATATTTTGCCTCGAAGCGTTATGGCCGATGGGAGAGTAGCTTTGCAATGATTTCCATTCATTGGGACATTACAGTAGATCCTAATAAGGGAATCAGCCTCATTGATGAGAAGAAGTCATGAAGAGTGTTTCTGTAGCAATTAAAATAATAAAGACATCAGCTACAGTGTAGCTGATGACGAGCTGTTATATTTTTAGCTCGAAACGCGTCCTATGTATCATTTTTATTTTATGGTGATTTTTTACAAATTTTTATTATTTTAATTGCTTCATATCGCCAGTTTTCAGTGCTGTTTCGCAGTGCTTCTGTAGCACCAATAAATTTATTATACCAAGAATACTGCATTTATAATTATTCTAATTCTAATCAAAGAATGTGAAATATAATGAATATATATATCTGTAACAATCAATTTTTTCTTTGGGAAAAATAGGATGTGTAATTTTCATCTATTGGTTAAGTATTTTAAAATCCTGTGCTCGTAATGCGGGACACTCACATGGTGTTAATCCTGTGCTTTAAATCTGTTCAAATTACTTGTTTGCATTTCAATATTTTTTAATGTTTTTCTCATAGGATACATGAGGCTCATCTCAAACATTGCAAGTTTGTGCTTTATTTTTTCGTTGCAGTGTTTACCTAAAAACACTTCCAGTTTCCGAACTGGTTTAGAAACTAGAAGTGCTCTTGAAAACAATAAATTGTAAGAAATCGAAAAAATACGAAATAACATTTTTTGATATTTACATCAAGTATCCTTGTAGAAATATACTTTAGGTTAAACCTTGCTTATTTTTTTATTTACGCTTTAAATTATGCAAATTACTGCTGTTAGATCAGAAAAAATTCAAGATTAAGCCCCCTCCGAAGGAAAATCCTGGCTACGGGCCTGCATATGCTGTATATATATTTATATCTCATTTTTCATCATTTTTGACGGGCTATCTTTCTAGTAAGTTTATATTTACGGATTGGCAACAAGTTTATGCAAAACAACTGCTAGTTTGTTGTATAAATGTCTGGATTGTTTGAGGATCTTTAGCTTCTTGTAATTTTTTGCACGTATATCATTTTCATCATGTAGCTGCATTTAAATATTATTTTAAGTTTCTTTTAAGTTAATGGTGAAGTAATGCTGTTTAAGTGTAAAATCATCTCATCTCATGTATAATAAATCTTTCTTTTATGCAATTAGTGTTTTAAATCAAGTCTTCCCCATCAACCACTGCAACTCTGTTCAGTCATGTTTTCCTAGGCTGACAGGTTATGGGTCCAGAGGCCTTGTGGAAGTGAAGGTGTGTTTTTCTCGTGATAAATTACAAACTTTTTTTTTTCCTGTTCTGAAATGTGTTTGCAATTGGTGACTGGTGTTTTCGACAATGTTTTTTGTGGACTTTTCCGATATTTTAAAAGTTTTTTTTAAGATTGCTTCAACGGAGGCCGTTAAAGTTTTACACGAATGTTTTCCAAATTTTTCCACTAGTATTTCGACGGAGGTCGTGAAGAGATGGAGTTTTCAAATGTTGCTCGCTTTACCTTGACGAATTGGGAAACATGGAAAATCGAAGTAAAGGTCCTGTTGGTGCATTTCGGTGCGTGGGAATACATAAAAAATCCTGACTCAGATGCCAAAGTGAAGGAAAATGATGAATCATCGGAGCAGAAAGATACAGAGGGAAAAACAGTTCCTGTGGCAGACCAGTTGACTTGGAGGGAAAGAAGTGAGATGAATTTATGGAAAGCCAGATCCTATACAATCATATACCAGACTTTGTCGCCTGAATTCAAGCCCTTGATTATTGGTACCACTAGCGGAGCTAAAGCCTGGAAAATCCTGAAAGATCATTTTGAACCTACTGCAAGAGCTCATGTGCTGTTAGATGAGTTTTTTAGTGTCTGTTATATTCCCAGTGAAAACCTTGATGGCGTGACAAAAGCACATGACTTATATGCAAGTTTTAAATTAAAAGACATTCATTTTGCTGAGCAGTCAAATAACTTAGTGGCTGCTCATCATTTTACTGTCAATGAAAAACCAGTGTGAGAATAAAGAAAAAAAAAAAGACAAAATTACAAATATTCCAAAAGTTGCAAGAGCTGTACGTAGGCACAAAGATGTTGTCTTTTGAAGAAGATAATGTAATGATGATGACAATTAATTATTCATTAATGATACTCATTGTTATGTATCAATAGCAGAAAGAAATTTTAAAGAGCTGCTTGAAAATTGTGATAACTTCGATAGTAAATGATGATTGGTGACTTTTGTATTGTAAAAGAGCGGAGTGAAAATTTTCAGTATTTTTAGAAATTTGTAAGTTTTTATGTTTTATATATATTCCATATCTTTTATTTTAGAATGTCACTTTTGGAAATTTTATTAGACTCGTGTATAAGCTGATCCCTCCACATTGTAAAGCCAAAAAAAAAAAAAATGCCCAAAAATTATCGGCTTATACAAAGAAATATACAGTAACTTTATTCATTATTACTTCACTATCCAATCAGCAAACACAGTTAATATACTTCTGCACCAACAGAATAAGATACATAAATGTCATCATTTAGTTAAACAGAATTTTTGAAATAAAGAATTAAGCAAAAAAATTTTTGAGCTTCTTATATGATAATGTTAGAAAAGAGACCCTGACAATAATTAAATAAATATATGGATGGAAATTAGTGAAATGCTATGTCATTCCATGTCAAATCAATTAATGAAATACTTTTGAACTTTGACAACTCAGATTTCAATAATTTGGGGTTTATAGTTTTTCTACTCTTCAATATATGAAAAATCTGATTTTTTAACATTAAAAATGCCAAAAACTGTGAAATTTCGTACTACTGTCATGCATAAATTTATTAATGTTTTAGCAACCAATGATGCTAGAAAGATACTTCAGGTCTTATTTTAAAGCCTTTTGTAAGGACTTTAACATGATATGCAACACAAACTACTTTGGTTTATATACATTTTTTGAAAATTTTTCAGAATATTTTAATTTTTTAAAAGCACTGATTTTTTTTTTTCAAAACAATATTAAATCTGTCACTTATTGTCTACAGATATGCAAAGATTTAAGACGAAAAAATGAAGGAAGCTTTCTAACAACTTTTAAAATGAAGATAGCAAGTTAGATATATTTGATAAAAACTTAGCATAATATGTTATTAAACCAATAAATGAACGTAGTTCATCTATATTTGCTGGTTCAGGAGCATTTGTAATCGCCTTGACCTTTGATTTGACTAGGTTCAGTCCATTTTTGTCTAAGCGATGACCTACAGATTTTGTCTACAGATGGTTTAAAGAACTCTCATTTTTCAGGGTGTAATTTTATACCCACTGCTTGTAGACGGCTAAGAACTTCCTGCAAATTTCATAAACGTTCCTCTTTATTTGTACTGGTCACTAGCAAGTCATCTAAAGTATTTAGAAGCTCATTTTATGCCTTGTGAGATTTTGTATATTTCTCTTTGGAAAATGGGAGGGGCAGAGGGCGATGCAAAAAGCAAGTAGAGTGTAATGGAAAAGGCCTCTGTGAGTGTTTACCACCATCAATTATCTCAACTCCTCATCTAGTTCTAGTGGACAATATGCACCCCGCAGATCTAACTTAGTGAATGCTATACCACCAGACATTTCGGCAAACAAGTCTTCAATCTTTGGGAAGGGGTATTGTTCCAGCTCTGTCGCTTTATTGACTGTCAATCTGAAATCGCCACATATTCTGATTCTTCCATCTTGCTTTAGCACAAGAACAATAGGAGCTGCCCAATCAGAGGTTTTTGCTGGCTCTAAAATACAATCTGCAATGAGGCAGTCTACCTGTTTGTCAATTTTGTCTTTGTAGGCATATGGGACAGGACAAGCTTTGAAAAACTTTAGAACTGTGCCCTTCATACAGGTAAGATAAACTTTAACTCCTTTAACTAATCCCAATTCTGGCGAGAAAACTTCCTTTAATTTTTCTAAAATTCCATCTAATGTGAGTTGATCAGTACTGAAGTTATGTAAAGTGTGGTTCATATTTGAGTCAATGCATTCACGAGGCCAGTTGCGACAGCAAAACTTGTGTTTCTCTGAGAAACCACTAGTAAAGGTAAATGTTCTGTTCTTGACTGGAACATTACATCCACATTTGTAACTCCTAAAATACTAATGGAATGATTAGTGTATGACTGAAGTTTAATTCCTGTTTGCTCCAAAGGAGGACAAAATCTTAAATTTTTTTCAAACAGTTTCACAGGCATTATAGAAAATGGAGCTCCAGAATCAATTAAAAAAATAATAGGCTGACCCTGCACCTTACATGTGATTTAAAGAGAAGGGTAATCTTCTTTACCATTACTTAAATGAAACTTTCTGTATTTTTACATTCTAAAACTTCCTTAGATTCTGCTACTAAATTAACTTTAGATCTGTAACTACTTTTATTTTTACGCAATCACTAGGGGGTTCTGCCCCCTACAAGCTACGCTTGCCAACTACGGTTAAGACACCGCAAACTCTAAAAGCACACTAATTTGATCAGCTTTAAAAAAATTTCAGAAGGCTGAATTATAATTAAAAAAACAGTGGCGATCTCCCTGTTAATGAGCTGTTTTCGTCTTGTATAAATCAGATAAGTGAAAAATTTTAAAATAAGCTAATATAAAATTAAGTAAACAGAGTCTTTGTCTCCCAGTATTTTTTAACAACACTATAAGAAAGTTCTTTTAAATAAGATATTTTAAATCTCATGTAATTCTCACCAAAGTTCTCGTTTTCTTTTTAATATTCACGTGAAAATACTTTTGTTGTTAGAAAGGAAATATTATTTACACTGTCTTAAAATTCACAACAATAGTTTAAAAGATTATCTCAAAATATGAAATAAATGTCTCGCGCAAATATATTTTTAAATTTAAACTGTTTGCAATATTACTGTATAGCCACTTTAAATATGACGAAATCTTCTCCATTTACGACTTTTAACACATATTAATGAATTTATTATTTTACAATTTTCTTTCTCTTTTAAAATTCCCATATAAATATATTTTTTGAGACTTAATTTTCTATATTTTCCTGCTTTTAAAACGTAATCATTTAATTCTAATTTGAAAGTATTTTTCTGTTTATAATAGTCATGTGTAAATAAATTTTTAATTTGAAAGAAATATTATTCTTTGTGCTGTTTTAAAAATTGGCAACAATTTAAAATAACACCCTTTTCTAAAAGAGGTATAAAATATTTCTTGAAATGCTGAAATTTTAAATATAAAATGGAAATAAATCCTCAAAAAATGAATCAAATAAAAAAATAAATACAATCTGCACACCACGACCTTCTAATCTATAAAGTGATCTAAAAATGATTAAATTCCTATGTATAGTTTTTGCTCCTATAAAACCTTTTTAATGGAATGATTTTGAACAACATTAAATATCTCTTAAAATAAATATTCGATTTGAAAACTGTCTGCATCAGCGTGTTTATCAAGCATTTCTCTATAATACCATCGACTTTCATATTTTTGTATGCAGTAGCTTTCTTAATATTAACGAAGAAAGACCCCTGGTCACAAAAAAATTAAAAAACAGTGGCAGTGACAGCATTAGTTACTTTTTTTAGAATAGAGACCTTTGATAGATGCCCTAGTTTCTTACAACTATGGCAGGTAGTATTTTTATGTTTGCACTCTGAAGACTGGTGTTTGGGATCGCGACAACAAAAACAATGTTTTCCTGCATGTACATTATTTGAAGTAGATGCCGATTTAGCAATCCCGTTTTTTTGCAACTGTTGTGCCATAATTTATAATTTTTTTTACTTCTGAAACTGCAGATATCTTCATATCAACAGTATTCCTTACTGCTGCTTCCATGGAAACAGTGATTTCCGATGCCTGTAAAAGGGTTAATTTCAAATCAGACAACAGTTTTCTCTGAATCCCCTTGTCCTATATACAACAGACAATTCTATCATGTAGCATCATTCCAGAGATTCTCCATAGTTGCAGTATTTTGCTAATTTTTGAAGTTCTGCGATGTAGTTGGCCACTGATTCATACGCAGCTGTTAAATTTGAATCTTTCCACAATTTTTAGGGCTACTGGATCATGATGTCTGTTTAGAATAGCAATTAATTCCATTAGTGTCTTAGATGTTGGTGCAGCCGGCGATAATAAGTTCTGGAGTAATCCATAAGTATAGGGTTCAACCACTGTTAAGAAAACAGCCTGTTTTTTATTATCATCTTCGGCTACATTCATGATGAAGAATTGCACCAATCTTTTAGCATATTTGCACCAAGATTCAATAGAAGGGTTGAATTCTCTAATGCAGCTGAAAGAAGCAGACCTGCCAACCTTTGAAAATGAGAAATCATAGCAGACAAAATTTGAATTAATCTGAAGGTTGGTTGGTTGGTTTTTCGTGTTACACAGCCATCTTTTGACATTTGTAAAAGGAACAAGTAATCTAAAAATTTTGTTTTTAAAGTCAATTCCTACTTAGGTCATCAAAGAAAAATTTAATATAATCCCTTAAGCTAATATTAGTTTTTGTTGCATTAAAATATCTCAATTTGTTGATTTTCTATAAGCAAGTAGGTTTACAATGGAACTCTATGGGAATTTGGCGAAATATTAGATATATCGCCAAGTTGGCATCACTTTTGGTGACTCATTTTGGCCACAAAATTTGGTGATATATCGCCAAGTTGGTGACAAACTTGGCGATATTTGGCGACAGAACAAGGGTCCCCCCTATGGTAACCCCTTATTGAAAATACTTTCATCAATCTTAAATAACCAATGGCCGCCATTTTGTTTCCCATGTAAAACTAAAATTAATTAATTAATATTTGAAAAAACTGCATTAACATCAATTGTCATCCAGTACAAGTTTAAAAAAATGTATTTCAACTTGATAGGATGAATAATGAGTATTTTATTAACAACTGAAAATTTGAACAAGATATATAAATATATAAATAAATAAATATAGGGAGAGTGTGAACTCTCCTCAATGTAGTAATTTTTTTCCTCTGAAAATTATATGATTTTTAGAGCTTCTTTTCGTTTCGCAGCTTTTTTTTTTTTTTTTTACATTTGTAAAAGGAACCAGGTTCCAATTTTTTAGCCCAGTGCAGTAAATTTTGACGAAATTCGCGATGTTTTTTCCCGTGATCATTTCAGGACATTCACAATTTTTTTTCTCACAATCGTAATTCCCATTTTTCTAACACGATTTTTTGTTGAAATCTGCACTTTCACGAAATTAGTGTTTTCTTTCTGCGATCTTTCGGTAAAATTTGCGTTTTCTTACTGATCTTTCGATGAAATTTGCATTTTCTTACTGATCTTTTGACAAAATTCACGTTTTCTTTCTGTGATATTTTGACAAAATTCACGTTTTTACCACAATCCTTTTGACGAAATTTATTTTCTTCTGCGGCCAATTGATGAAATTGATTTTTTTACACAGTCATTTGTCGAAATTCGTGATAATTTATCGCAAATCTTGCGATTTTGCACACTATTTCAAACCTTGCCCCTCAAAGAACCCCTCCCAGAAATTTTTTAATGGCCGAATTTTCGGACTAATGGCCATTTTTAAAACTTTTGGAAATGAATACTTTGAAATTTTGGAAATCTCGAAACAGAATCACTCCTGAAAAATATGCTGTTTGGGATAAAAATCGCAACTAGAAACAAAAAATGCGTTTGTGTTTTTTGCAAAAAATCGTAGTTTAAGACCGATTTTCGTAGCATCGTAGTTTATAGGTCCAAATCGTAGCAACTACGATTTTTTCGTAGCAGTTAGCAGGTCTGAAGAACCCACATTGGAATGAAAATAAATCAGCTATTAGGTCACCAATTGGGCCTAGCACGCTGTCATCTGCCAATTTCGCTGTTTTGTCAAAAATGCATTCAAAAACATCATTTTTTCTGTGAAACGCATCGAAAAACTTTATTTTCATCGCCACTAAAGAAATCCTAGCTATGTAGTTTAACATTAATTAATAAGCTGAGCTGAATGCAATAAGATTAATACGTTTATTTGTGGTTCCAAGATCCGACCTTCATACATCGCAGCTTGCATTCGGCTGACAAGAATTGCCGATAATGGCCAAATAACATTTTGCTAGCGCTGGTGCCATCTAATGCACAATAGAACAGATTACAACAAAAATAATATAATCTATACTTAGAGTAGTACTAATATTTAAAATAATACTATATTTATTGCAGTACTAATACTTAAAATAACGAAATAAATCTACCAACATAGATTAATTCAAAATATATTTATGTAGAAATAACAAAGAAATATCAGTAAGAAATTGTTTCCACAAGAAAGGGGTCTCCTTCCCTACCTCACCCCTTTTTCCATAATCGGCATTGGTATACATGGGTATATGTTACATTGTAGCAAAAAAAGTGAAAAATATTAATACATAATACGAATATGACTGATATCTTTTTCTTCTTATTGTTGCAGTTGCAAACATATTACCTTTTTTTTAAATGTTTTGTTTTTTTCTAATAATAAAGTTTCTTGTGTTTATTTATAAGAATGGAATATATATACAGACATAATATGTCTCTTATAAAAAGGAGTTTTGATTCACTTCCACAGAAAAGTTCTATCTTTCCATTAATTCGAGACAACAGTCAATGGATATATTGCTTGCATTTTTTCCTTACATTGGTAAGATTGATTCTTTTAGATATCCTTACACATTTGAAAATAAGATTGCACAAACACAAATATCTATAATAATAAGGAAAGAAGTTTGTGTGTGAGTGCGTGTGTTGGCTGTGTTCTGAAGAGACCACTACATGTAGAGCTACAAAATTTGGGAAAAAGGTACGTCTATATATGAAGTTTTGCACCTCGAAGCCCGATTTTTGATTAAATTTTTTTTTAATTTAATTTTTAATGCGATTTTTAGCACTTTTTTAAGTTTTGAGGCGATTTTTCCATATAAGTGAGAAGAATATGGTTTCTTTCTTTTAACCCAATATAGTAAATTTTGTTCTCTTATCAAAAAAGTTTATTCGGAATTCGTGCAGCGATTTTTGAATTTTTAGCGAATTTTTTATGCAATTATTGAACAGCATTCAATGCATTTCCATACCTATAAGGAGGTTACCGTAGGAGGGATCCAGTTCTTTAGCCAAATAATGCCAAGTTTGTTGCCAAATTTGGCGACCAAAATGAGTCGCCAACTTGGCGCTATCTCTTATATTTCGCCAAATTCCTATTGACTTCCACTGTACAACAATAGGGTGTACTTGCTTACAGAAAATCAACAAATTGAGATATTTTAATGCAACAAAAACTAATATTAACTTAAGGGATTATATTAATTATATTTAAGGGAGCCCAAGTAAATTAATTACGAATAAAAGTAACATAATCTAATGCTTAGCATGATTTCCGAAACATAAATTTTAAGAGAGCTCACAGGTCAAAGGAATTAGATTTGAAACTTTTATCCAATTATAGTAAATTTTGACTTTCGTGATTTTTGAACTTTTTGCGATTTTTCACGTTTCTTCGCGATCTGCTGCAATTTTTGGACATTCCATTTTTGACCTAAAGTACATTCTGCCCTCATTTCAATAAAGTTTATTCGGATTTCATATAGCAATTTTTGAATTTTTCGGGAATTTTGTGTGTGATGTTTAGTGTATTTTAGAGATTTGCTACTATTTTTCCACATTAGTGAAAGGAATCAACTTGCAATCTTCGAACACAATATATAATTTTCTTTTTCTCTTTTCAAAATATGAGAAGCGATTTAAAATTTTTTTCGCGATATCTTATTGTGATTTTCCGATCTTTTTCATAATTCCTGCTGTTTTTTTATGTACCCGGGCGACGCCGGACAAGTTCGCTTGTTAAAAAATAAAATTGCAGAATTCTATTAATGAAAAACAAATTTCATTTTATTTGAGTTATTCTCTAAACGCTGACCACAGTAGAATCTCAGCATTTCATGATACCATTATAAAAAATTAAAGGTGTGTATTCTTATGTTATGTGGTGAGATACAAAATTAAATTGAGGAAGCAGAAACAATACATTTTCATAACATGCAAGCTATGCTTTAAACAAATTTGAATCAATTCATTAAAAAGTAAATTCACAAAATGCTTTACACAAAAAATATTCATTTTCAGTTTTATATGCAGAATGTGAAAGTATAAAAAAAATGACTTAAGTAAATAGTTTCAATCTGATAATCGTAGTACAAAAAAGATTCAACGTACTAAAGTTTAGTGTATTTTAATGTTGAATGCATTTATTACAATACAGTTTCATTAAAAGCGCATGCCAAATCAAATTAACTGCCTTAGTTAGAAAGATTATCAACAGAGCTAAAAACTTTTAAAATCATTTTCGTTGCTGTGATAGTTCCAGCAAGATAGTAACAGTCATTTCCTGAAATAATTCTCTGTTTTTCTCTTAACATTTCAAAAAACAATGTGCAAAAAATGAAGTTGTCTAAAACTTCACTTCTAAAACTAATTTCATAGATTCATAGGTGAATGATGTCAAAAGTCTTTTCTGAATTTATTCTCTGCATGCAAACAAAGTGCATAATGTTTTCCTGTGGTTTTCAGAATAGTAAAAATCACAATCAATTCAATTCTTTTTGAAGCAGTTTGTTTACATAAGGATGAAATTTTGAATGTTAATAGCTCCAAATACAGTATAGAACCATTTATCCGGAAACCAGTTATCCAAAATTATATTTCTAACTGACTGATAATCTTTCCTGAAAAAAGTGCCATACAGTGCCAGTTTGACATGTGCATTGCTTGACTCATTATCACATGCATGACACAATTTGATACAATCTCTAGGATTTGAAACAAAAGTATATTTAATTAGATATTGAGCTTTTTGAATTTTATGCAGAATTGTTGCTTCAAAGGAATTCCTGTAAATTAACTTCTTTCAAACTCTGATTAATCTTTGATATAGATTGGATCTGATTCTTAATCTGAGTAATCTAATAATTTTAAATTGGAAACAATATCACATATTATTATACAAATCTGATCAAATGGATATTGCTTTAACGCCCAAACAGTTATCTGGAACATATCTGCCCCCAAAAATTCTGGATAAATGGTTTTATATTGTAGATACATTTTAGCAGGTAGCTCATTTCTCAATTTTTTTTTTTTTTTTTTTTTTTTTTAATATTTCTAAAAATGAAAGTTTTATAAAGTTTTATTTGAAAAAATAATTTCAAGAGAAAATGCACAGCTGGCATATGAAATGGGAAGCGGTCAGCTCTGTATCTGTTTAGGACAGTTACATGATTTGTGCTATTATAATACAGAATAAAGAGAAACTAGAAATTTTAATGTTGTAATTTTAAAAGATAGAAATTAGTCAAATTATTTTGCATGCAGTAAAAAAGTTCTTTTTATATTACATACCTTATCTTCTTCAACATTATCAGATGTTGTTTCAGATGACTGAGATATAGTTATAGGTAGATTGTCTGTTTCTATATCACTTTTCTGTTTATCGTCTTCAAACATATTTATATCAGATGGAACTGAAATATCATCAGATGTAAATACTTTTTCATCAAATCCAATATTAGAGGATATCAACTTTTCTATATCTACATCATCCTCTAACATTTCTTCAGGTATTACTTTGTCATCTTTCATCATTCTATGCTCTATATCTAAATGTTCTTCTGTAATTTCATTTTTTGTTTTATCTAGAACAAATACAGATATAACATGTTCATATTTAAGGACATTATAAACATCAATACTATTTTATTATATTATGTTGAGTAAAAAGTTTTCTGCCAAGAGGAGATACTTTTGCGCCAACAGCTGTCATTTGTGCGGTTGTTAGTTTTTCAACCAACCAATTTTTACATTCGAAAGCAGGGCATACGAGCTATATGACTGTGTAATTTGTTTGTTAAAAATTTATTATCTTGTGCTTCATAAAAATGTTTAAAATGGAGCTATCACTTCAGCAGCTCAGAACGATTATGTACTATGAGTTCCGTAACAAACACGGTGCGACTGAATGCCACAGAAAAATGTGTGAAAGTTTAGGCATCAATACTGTTTCTTATGATACAGTCAAAGTTTGGTTTCGGAAGTTTAAAGCTGAAAATTTTAACATTGAAGATGAACCACGTTCTGGCAGCCCTATTGAAGTTGATTGTGAGCAGTTAAAGCAAATCATTGATCAAGACAGAAATGTTCCAACATGAACTATTGGGTTAGAGTTTAAAGTTTCTCCAAAAACCACAGTTAACGCTCTGGAACATATAAATCTAACGTTTAAGCTCAACCGCTGGGTGTCTCACAAATTGACTGCTGAAGATAAGCACAAATGAAAAAAAAACTGTTGTTTGGCTCTGCTCAGAGATCAAAGGAAAAAGAACATTTTCGACAGAACTGTGACCTATGATGAAAAATGAATGTACTACAACAATACAAGCCGTAAAGGAGAGTGGTCAGCAACTGGGGAATTAGCAGGATCGGTTTCAAAATGTGCCCTAACTAACAAGAAGGTGCTTCTCTGCATCTGGTGGGATTGTCGCGGAATTCTGTACAAAAAGTACTTGAAAAGCGGACAGACTATAAACAGTGCAATGTACAGCAACATGCTAATCAAAGTTCGCGAGGCCATTCACGAAAAATGAAGAAACAAGTTCAGAAGGTAGGTGGTTCTCCTTCATCAAGATAACGTCTGGCCACATGTTAGTACGACGACCGGCTGGACGCTCTACAAGGTAGAGTGGAATTTAATGCAACATCCACCATACAGCCCCGACATGGCCCCTTTAAATTTCTATCTCTTTTCTCATCTGCAGCTGCATCTTGATGGAGCAATTTTTGATTCAAATAAGGAGGTCATAAATGAGGTCGATCTCTTTCTGGACTCGCGCATGCCCCAATTTTTCGCAGGAGGGATTGAAAAGTTGCCAAAACGATGCCAGATGATTGTAGATTTAAACGGAGATTACCATCCTCATTAGTTTTGGTTATTTCGTATGTATTGATCATTTTACAATAAAAATTATTGTGGTGGGAAACTTTTTACTCAATGTAATAAAAAGCATTAATCTATTATCTATTGTTATCTACTATTAATACTAAATAACAGTTATGCAATTTTTCTTTAAAAAATCATATATGAATCTATTTAAATTTTCTATTGTAAGTTAATGAATTAAGTTAAGTAAATTCAATACAATTAATATACATTAAGAAATGTAAATTGAGTAGTGCACAATTGATATGATATATTTTAAAAACAATCAGAGTTGGCAAGTTTCTTCCAAAAAGGGAAACTAGTTATTGGGGGCCATCGTAATAATTACTCATCATGGATATGCATAATATAAAATATGAAAATAAAACATGTGTAAACTATTTATAAAATGTATTGTAATTCCAAAATAAAATTTAAGCCTATATTTAAATATTTTTAATACATAGTAATGCTCTATTACTGAATTGCAGGTACTACTTGATTATCCCGTCGAACAATTTCGATAAATTATATAAATTGCCAAACTACTCACAAAATTATACAAATTGGCATAATTTTTATTTTAAATAACAAAACAAATTAGTAAAAGATTATAAAACATCAAATAAAACATCGAATTAAAAATCAACTTGATGATATAACAAACATGTGTAATGTGCTTTGTGATAAGCCATTATTGATATTTAATCATAGTTTGGCGATAGTTTTTTGGTCGACGGAATAATGAAGTAGTACCGAATTGCGTAAAGGAAACATCCTTATAATTCCAAAAATGATAATCATATTAACTAACAGTTTACTGCATCGCATTAAGCCTCTCATTTCCAATTAAAATATATCTTTGAATTGAAATAAATTTGAATGAAATACAGGGTCATGAAAAGTCAAAGAGTGTGGAAAATATGGCAACTAATTATCCGATTGACTTCATTCTTTATGGAAAATTTGATTTTTTTAATTGTCTTTTATATTCACTCCTTAAAATAAACAATTTTGAAAACTTTTATACAGTAGAGTCTCAAAAATCCACACAGCTTGGGACCAGATGCTGTGCAGATTTAGAATTTTGCGGATTTTAGAGTTTTGTAGATTCTGAATTAAATGATTTATTTTTTTCACTATACCTTTTTTATTTCCAAGAAGAGCATGTAATAATTCAGTTTAAAGAAATCGAAACCTGAATCTCTTATTTACCTGTACATTAACATTTTAATAACAAAAATTGTTTTTTGTTTCATTTTTTAAACATTTCTTATACAGTCCTTTGATTGAGAACTTCCATTTCCTCTTGTTGGAAGTTTCTTTTGAATTCTGTAAATAGCCATTATTTCCTGTTGGTCTATACAACTCTTCTGCTCAAAGAACTTCAAAATCTTTACCTAAAACCAAACCTTCTTAAAAAATTAGCTTTTGGTATTTTCTTTTGGCTTTAATTTGTTTTAAGGTTAAGTGAAAAATCTTTATCTTCAACCGCATTTTGGATAAATAAAGAGCCAGGCCATATTTTATGTCATGCATTAATTAAAGTCTTGCATGAAATATAAAATCGCTATTTTCTTTAGAGGCTGATAGATGGTGCCACTACTAAAACTTTTCTGTGCTTGTTTATATCTCTCGTCAATTTTTCTATTATTTTATTTTCCATTTTCTTGAATGAAAGTTTCTGTGAAATAAAAGCATTTTATTTCTGTAATATACTGTGTCATTACTATTTTTCCATAAATTTACACTAAAAATTATTTTATTTTTGTTCACTATTATTTGGAATAAAGATTGTAAAGGATACTTCTTAATTGATAAATTTCATTGTTTACATTTTGAAATGCAAGCAGATTTCAGAAGATTGTGGATTTTAGAAGTGCGAATTTTTGAGACTGTACTGTATACCTTTTATCAGAACGAATATTTTGAAAGTGCGAAAAAAAAATAGTTCTGGATAATCAAGGTTACTGATATTCAATAGGCTTCTTCCCATTATTACATATTAAGTACATACCAAATTTCAAGTCTCTATCTCAAATTGTTCGGGAGATAGAGCATTTACAGACACACAAAGAGACGTGCGGCAATTTTTTTGGTACCTTTCGGTTAGCCGGGCACCAGTGTTATATATACATACATATGTAAATATACATATATATACAGACATATACATATGTAAATATATATATGTATATATAACACTGGCGCCTGGCTAACCGAAAAGTACCTTTTTTTTTTCTAAGAATATGTTTTTCGGAATATCAGTGTCTGAAACATGTAAATTCGTCAAAAAAATTTCTGCTTTTTTAAACAATTACAGGATTTACCCTATACTACGTATAATGGATAAGTAAAAAGAAGCCAAATGAAATGGGTTTCTTCCAGTAATAGAAAAAAATGACAGGTTTTGATTAATGTATTTTATATATATAATACAGTAAAAACGCCGAAGAGGGGCTAATATTGGGACTGAGTAAAAGTGGTCAGTGTAAGGAGGTTTTGGTTCAATTTATTAGAAAAATCAAACAAAACTATTTAACACAATAAAATATTTAATTTTTTTAAAATTATTTTCCATATTAAAGAAATCTGCTAGTTTCATTTGTTTTGTAAATTTTGAACTCAAAATTTTTTTTCTATCGGCACGAAAATATCTGTATTTTTTTGTACATATTCAGTGAACACATACATTTGTTAAGCAACTATTATAATTTATGAGAAACCATTTACAGAAAAATCACTTCAACTTAAATCACTTTAGAGTTATTTATTGCTATGACTGTTATTTAAGAAAAACCTTATTGATATTTCTTGAAATAATAATCTAAAAACATTTATCCATCATAAATCAACATTTCATTTTCTGTTGTAATAGAAATATCTACGCAAGACATAAACAATCCCATAAATTCGTCATTATTGTGAAATATGTTCCTTTAGCAATTAGCAATTTTGAAACTATAAATCATCTGAAATAGTGTTACACTTAAAAACATTATCTTTCATTTTCTTATTGAAATAACTTTGTTTATCATATCAAGATACTTTTCTATTTAGACATTTTTCTCAGTTGTTTAAAAATAATTATTGTGATTTATATGTGTTGGTCAAGGACACTTCCTGGTTTCAGTGCATTTTACATTAGAAGAAGCAGTTGAACTCTAACATTCATACTGTACACAACAGCTCATCTTTCTAGCTGTGATTTCCTAATTTTCACAGCCGGGTAACAAAATCCTGGGTCCTTGTAAACCGCAAGCACTCTTTCCTGTGCACATGCAAGAAATTGCAACATGTCAATTCTCAATATAGTTTTATTTACATCTCGTGTTAATTTACTAATTCTATAAACACACACAGTTTTCTATACAGTACAAATCATTGTTTTTATCTAGCACCAAAAATTTAATGTCTCAGACATTTGCATGGACATCTTCATAAGACATTAGTTTGGTTTAATTTTCTTTTTCAATTTCTATTTTGTCCTCACTTAAAGTTTTAGTGTCTCCTTCATCATGTCTTGAACCATTTTCTGTATGCTTTCATAAATGGCTATTACAGGCAAATGATTATCAATAAATTCATCTGGCATTAAGTTGACAATTTGTTGTTGTTTTAAATAATGCACCTAATTCGCTGTCACTGAAGTCATTATTTGATTGTTTTTCTGAGCTGTTACCGACATTTGAAAATTTCTGAAAGGGAAAATAAACCTTATAAATTTTGAAAATTTAATCTTTTACATCTCTTTTATTAAAGATCAAAAATCAAAGAAATAAAATGAATGAAAAACAGACTTGGAATCCAGCTTGTGTGAAACACTTCTCTAATGTATTTTTGTTTGATTCCCTTACTGATATTGATATCCAATTAAGAGCATGCAGAACATTTAAGGCTGTTCTTAACTGCTCTGCTCAACAAGCACAAAATGTTTTGACACATTTACAAATTCTTTTTTGAACGGAAAGATATAAAATTGGAAAGCCTGATCATGGAAGCAATTTGGAATCGAACTGTGTTTTCCATTTTTTGATAAATAAATTACCTATTGAGTTATAAGCAATTTTGATCACATGACAAACACATTGTTCATCCTTTCTTGAGTGCTTATTCGTCTTTTGCACGGAAATTTGGTTCAAAACACTCACTTTGACACTATTTTCTGAAAGATCTATTGTGTTTGCAAAAAAACGGATAGTTTCATGCATTTCCAAACAAAAATAAATTAAAACTTATGTCATAAAGTTGTCATTTTGGATTTGAGAACAGTCTTAATGATTTGGAAAGAGAAGTTAGTGGCGGAGCTTCTGTCATTTCTGAGATTAATCTCCTCATCCACATCTTTCTGCATCCTTCTTTAAATGCTTGTATGTTTTCCAGATCCAGTGCCAGACATATTGAAGTTGTATTAGGTGGAAAAAAAGACACTGTTATATTGCTAAACTTTTTGTCACTTGGGTGGCAGGCAGCGTTGTCCATAAAAAGCAGAACTTTTCATTTTTGTCTCTTCATCTTTTTGTTGAACATTGTCAACCTTCTGAGCATAATTTTTTTGGGTCATCCAATATTTATTATTGTTTCGCCAAACTACAGGAAGTTTCTTTATGCCTAAATTTCTGAAGCAACGTGGCTTAGCTGACTTTCCAATAACAACTGGTTTTTCAAACTCACCTTTCATACTGCAGCATAATAATACTGTTAATGTTTCGTTTGAATGTTTACGACCTTCACATTAATAATTTTTGAAACACAGAGTCTTAAGTGGGACAGCACGAAAAAAAATACCAGTTTTGTCGAAGTTTAACACGTTTTTTGCTTCATACTTGCTCAGAAGGTGTTCTAAAGGTTTTTTCCCGAAATATGTGTAGGACAATCAGCAGATTAACCACAAACAGTCTAGAACATAATATTATTTCTCAAGTGAAATTTTTCTAACCGTTCATTAGAAGCTTTAAAACCATTAATATTAAGTTCTTTAACAATTTCTAATGTGTTTTATTGCCAAATTAGCCCTGAAATTGTTAAATTTTTCAATCTGCAATTCCTAAACCACTCTAATAGCATTTCATTAATTACTTTTTTCAACATTGTAGCTTGTTTTCTGGGTTTTTGCCTCTAAGATGTTTTTCAAGATGCACTTCTTTATTCTTTAAAAATTCATTTTCTTGAGTCCTTCTGCATCCATATTTTCTGCTAATTTCCATGCACTAATGTCCTTCTTACTAACATCGAGTGATAAAAATTTCTTTCATAAGTTTTACTCATGTTCAACTTTGAAAACTACTAAAACACTAGTTTACTTGAGTATCTAATCAAAAAGTGTAATGTTGCAAATAGAAAACCATATATGTGTCCGAAGCAACTGATTCCCGGAATTCCACTTTACGAAATCTTTTCTAGTGTGTTCTGTCCGCACTGCATGCCTTTATGTAACAATGTAAGTCAGGGAGACGAAGGATTGTGTGGGGAAGAAACTATTACCGCTTTTTTCTCTGCGTGGGCAGGGAGGAAAAACTTTAGGTGACTAGGCATTTTTCTATCTCTGAATGCAATCTTTGTATAAATAGCAGGATGCCCCTAAGCAAACAAAACAAACGTCAAAAAGAAGTGTACAATAGATGAATGCAGTTGACACATGTGCATGGTACCTAAATAAAGAAATTTCTAGAATTTTTTGAATTTGCAGTGGCCTTGTCTGCTTTCAGAGTGGTTTTCCCTGGCTGTGCCCCCTTTTCAAGTGACTGTATTCAGAGGTTCGATCTAATGTTATTTCAATGTGATTTGTCCCACTCTATGGATAAGTGGATGGTTGTTAGAGGGGATCTAGGGGTGCCATTTGAGGGGGGAATAGCCCCCCCCTGCAAGTAATTTTATATTTCAGAAAATTTATCAACCATCAAAAGTCACTCAAACAAAAATTTTAAAAATGCTCAAACGCTAAAATAACTGATCAGATTTGATTGCAATAAAAACATTTGCATTAAATAAATGCTTTATACATAGAAATTAATAATTCTCAAAAAAAATTTCTAAAGCCTTACTATTCGAATTTCCTCAAGGTGAGACATATATCATAGTACTTTGGCCAATTTAAAAAATACACATGATTTTTTTTTTTTTTTTTAATCAATTGCTTCTCAACTGTGTACAACTTGATCATAGGAAAACTCGTCCCCTCAGGGCTAGAAATTCAAGGTTGAAGTTCTTTCAGTTTTTTTTTCTTTTTTTTTTTTTTGGGGGGGGGGGGGGTACAGGGGAGGTATAATTCAAATTCCTAATTATCTGACTTTTTTGGATTATTAGTATCCCATTTTATTTACTACAATCATTGGAATGTAAGCAAATTATTTAATTATTTGCTTTATTAAATCATATTATATACGGTACACTCTTAAAAATTTTCAATGCCTAGGACTGGAGTCTGCATGCACCCTACAAAACAATTTCTTCAACCCAAAGTAAAAGAAAATTACTCCATATTTTAACACATTTATAACAAAGTAGTCTATAATTTTATCCGTTATTTACAAAAATGAACACATGCTCATCCATTAATAGTGAAATATATAGTTTTTCATTTGAAAAATAACCAGGACTTCCTTTTGATAAACCAGGTCATCTTGATTCCCACCGAAAGAGATAAACCACAATCTGAAAAGCTTAAAGTCTACCTCACCCACAACGAAGAAAAAACATCAATTTGTCCTGATGTAGGATTGTAATTTCATGTAAATACGAAACCACTAAAAAGATTTCCATTGAAAGGCAATCCGAACCGAAATGAAAGAAAATTAATCCATATTTTATACAATTGTAAAAGAAGCTGACAATTATATCTTTAATCTTATACTATAATGCGAGCAAAAATTGGGGTCACTGTGGGGTCATTTTATCTAAAAAATTTAGCTATTTATCTAAAAAAAACGACTCAAACGATTTTGTTAAAATTTTGTATTATACAGTTTCTGGGCATGAGAAGACCACTGGGCTAAGTTACATGTTTGAGAAAATTCAATTAGTGTGTCATTTTTGGGTCACTGTGGGTCAAGCTAATTGTATCTTAAAAAGGGGTTTAAATGAATTTCACAAAATTTTGTATTATACTGTTTCTGGGCACGAGAAGATCATTGGGTTAGGTCACATGTTCGAGAAAATTCGATTAATGGGTCATTTTTGAGTCACTGTAGGTCAAGTTAATTTTATCTAGAAAATAGCTTTAATGATTTTGATTAAATTTTATTTTCTATCGTTTTCGTGTTCGAGAAGACCATTGGTCTAGGTTGCATGCTCAAGAAAATTCGATTAACCAGTCATTTTGGGTCACTATGGGTCAAGGTTTAGCTAATTTTATCTAAAAAATGGCTCAAACAATTTTGACAAAATTTCTTATTACACCGTTTCCTAGCACTAGAAGACCATTGGGATACGTCATATGTTCGATAAATTTAGATTAGTTAGGTCCTTTTTGGGTTACCGTGGGTCAAGCTAATTTTATCTATAAAATGACTTTAGCGATTTTGACTAAATTTTGTATTCTATTGTTTGCAGATTCCAGAAGAGCATTGATTAGGTCGCGTGTTCAAAAAATTTCGGTTAGTGGGTCCTTATGGCTTCCCTCAGGGACTGCACTAAAACTCTAAAGCATTTGCTGGGTTTCCCTGGGTGGCCATCCCGGGTCATTATGTCTTAGGATCATACCAATTTTATGTAAACAGCAAGAATTATACAGTGAGAATGACATATCAAATTGAACACAAGGCTAATTTTGACCGAGCTAAGCTCGGTCATGCCCGCTAGTATCTTTTATGAAGGAAAATGAAGAAATGTACATAGTATTCATTAATGTTGAAATATGCAGTTTTTTTCATCTGAAAAATATTCTAGATTTCTTTGAAAAATTGGATTAACACGAATCCATCTCAAAATTGTAAAAACACAATCCGAAACAATTTACGCTTTACCTTACCTTTACTTGAAGAAAATCACTTATGAAAATTTCCTTATCACTATAAATAACAAAATTTGCAAATTTCATGACCTATTCATGAAGCTTGTGGGATAATTATCTCATGACTGATTGAATTTCATGATTTTTTTTTTTTTTTTTGCTATCTGACTAAATTTACGATTTTTTTTTGCGATTGTTTCACGAAATTCACAATTTATTTCTGCAACTGTTATACGAAATTGATTTTTTTTTTCATTTATCGAAATTCACAATATTTTTTCGTGACCAACTGATGAAATTCCACATTTATTTCCACGATCTTTTGACAAAATTCGCGATTCTTTTTCACAATCATTTGCTGAAATTCATGATTTTTTTCCTATCACCTTCTAATAATATTTGGGATTTTATGCATGATAGTTAGACAAAATTTTAGATCTTATTTCACGATCGCTCGAAATTCTCAATTTTATTGTGTGATTGTTGGACTAAATTTTCATGATTTTTTGTGCAGTTTTTTGACAAAATTCGCAATTTCTTTTGCAATCCTTTTAAGAAATTTGAGATTTTAGTTTGTGCAATCATTTGACAAAATCTGAATTTCTTTTCATGATCTCTAATGTAATTAGCAATATTTTCCACGGTGGTTTGAAGATATTAGTGATTTTTTAAACGGCCATTTGGGAACTTCTTTTTTTTCAAAATTTTCAAAATTCGCGATTTATTTCTGTATTTTATTGAAGAATTGATATTGCGGAATTATAAAGAACAAAAAAAATCACGGACTTTCTCACAAAATTTTTTTTAAAAATGCAGAATAATCACATGCCTGTGAAAGAAGTTAAAGAGTCAAAATCACACAGAGGAATTTTTATTGTGTGGGATTTTCCATTTTTTGTGTGATTTGTACAGTTCTGCATGTTTCCAGTTCATCAAAGAAAATTTTCCCTTGTCCTTCGCCAGGAAACTCTTGAAATGGCACCCTTGTAGTAAAACCTGAAAAAAGGGAATCGAAAGGGACTAGAAAAAAGTTCCATTTTAGACAGGTCTCTGTCTTAAGAAGTATAATTGTACAATTTTTTCATTGAAATTTGATTTTTCCCCCTTCAAGAAAGAATTCTGTTATAGACAGGTTTTGTTTTCACAAGTTTTACTATAAGACACCACTTTTCACAGATATACTATAGGGTGGATGGTTTAACAGTCTTTGAGGATACATGTGAAAATGGAACAGTCTATAACAGCACCCTGTCTAGAAAGAAAATTTTTCATATTCAATATATTAATATTTTACCTGATAAGACAAGAGCCTGTTTAAAACGAAATATTTCATTGGTTCTTGAGTTTCCGTATTCGAAGTTTTTACTGTTTTTGTAAGCATGATTCAGTAAACGTTTCACAGGGGGGGGGGGGGGGGGGGGGTGCTCAGATCTTTATGTGCCAGATACCCTTAGCTATATAACTTCCCTCAAAAAATCTTTGCCCCCTCCCAAGAAAATTCTGAAGTGGCACCCCTGAGGGGACTGCTCTTCAAAGGTGACCATTAATGGAGGTTTTACTGTATTCAGAAGCATTTGATATAAAGTGTCAACGATTTTAATTGGAAGATTAAAATCAATGATTATAACTGTGATTTTAATCAGATGATTTAAAAAAAATCATTGATTAAAATCATAAATTCTTTTCATTTTGAAACGATGTAAAAAGTATTAAAATATAAGATGAACATAACTTTCAGTGTTTCTTAAGATATTTTGCCTATTAATTAAATAGAATAAGGTTTAAAAAATTTCTTATGCTTCTAAATAAAAAAAAAAAGGAAAGTAAACAAGAAAGGTTATAAATAACAAGTATCAGTGTTAATATCAGGCATAAAAAGCATTTAATTTAAAATTAGTATTTAATTAAAATATATTATAATTCACATTGTCATAATAACTTCTTTTATGTAATCAGATTATTAACTGTTTTATATATATAAAAAAATAAGTGCACAAGTATAATAAATTTCTACTTATAAAAGAATGATATTCTTATTTACTTATTTTACTCTTACAAATAAACATAATAACAAATCAGGGCTAAAAAAGATTTAAAGAATCATAACATCTAATGAACAGCTATTATGAAAGAATGTATAAGAAAGAAAACAAAATCAATTAATATCAAAATGTCAAGCATAGCAACAATTACTTCAATAAAAGTGGAAATAATGTTTTGTACTTTAGGACTTGTAGACAGCAAATGAAAAAGTTCAGGATGGAAAAGGGAGCAAAACATTTTTTTTTTTAATTTGAAGCACTTAATGCCAGTAATGCCCACTGATTGGGTAATAATGCCAATCTATACTAATATAGTAAACAGAGAAAGCCCTGACTAACTGAGTGACTCATCAATGCAGAGCTGAGATGACTAGAGTCAGAATCATGAAATTTGTATAGTTGATTGCTGTTAAGTCCTTTGGAAGAAATAAAAAAGGATTTCTGAAAATTCTCCTCACCTTAGAGGTTTTAAGGGGACTAAAGTTTTAGGCCTTTTTGCCATTATCTCAGCAGCAGTTTTAGGTGAGAGCGCAAAATTCAAATTAACAACTCAACTAAATAGATAGTTAAACACATATTTTAGTGATTTTAGAATTTCTCTGGAAGAGGTTAAATGGGATGATCAAAAGTTTTAGGTCATTTCGGCATATCTCACCGGCCGTTTTTGGTAGGAGCGTGAAATTCAAGATAACAAATCTACTAAATAAATAATTAAACACGTATTTCAGCGACTTTAGAAATTCTCCCCTAAGCGAGTTGAAGGAAAGGAAAAGGGTCGAAAGTTTTAGGCAGGGGCACCAATTGGAGGAGGCTAGGGGGGGGGGGCAATTGCCCCCCTGAAGAAATTTGATATTTCAAATTGTATCAGTCATCGCGTGTTACTCAATTTTATATTCATTAAATTGCACAAAAGTCGAAATAATGTCAGATTTTAGGAAAATAAAAAGTTATCATTAAAAAAGCAGTTTAAGCACAGAAATTGACAATTATCATTAAAGTAATATTTTCTAAAACCTTGTTAATGGCAGATTCTCAAGGTGAGATGCACTTTTTATTAATGAGTGCTTTGGCTAATTTTTAAAAGATGTGTGATAATCAAACTGTATCAATAATGCTACTTTTCAACAATGCAATGTACAGTGATCCCCAGATACACTCAACGAAGTCCAAAGAAACGTTCCCCCCTCAAGAAATTTCTGAAATGGCGCCCCTGGTTTTAGGTAATTTTGCTATTTCTTAATAGCAGTTTTAGGTAGGAGCATGAAATTCCAGATAACAAATCTACTAAAAAAATAGTTAAACACATGTACTTCAGCGATTTTAGAGCTTTTTTTTTAGCCATTTTGTCGCCAACATTGACTTTGAACTGGATAATTCAAGACTATACAAATAAGACAACTATTACTGATCTTTGATTAGATATTTTGAAAATATATAATAAGAAATTTTTTTTTTTTAATTTCATCTATGGTAGATATATCTACAGGGTTCTTAATTGCTGCTTGATACTGCGCCAAAATACTTTATTTGGTGAGTAAATGAATAATCAGACTCGCCAAATTGCGAGTGAGCAATTTCTACTCTTTTTTTTTAGTGTGTGTGACTATACAGTCGAGATTCTCATCCAATGTTACCGTACGATTGATGTCGCTTTTAATCTTCAATCGCACCGTGGTTGTGCCATCTATATTACTCTATTTATATAGATACTGACTCAACACCAATTAAGTTTAGCAACAGCCAAAGACACAGAAAGGATTATATGATAGGTATTTCTCTGTTGTCAGTTAATCACTACCTATGTGCCGTTAAAATCACAAACAAAATCACTCGCATCAAGCGCCAAATAGAGAAAAGTTTTGCTGAATTTGGGCGTTGAATTTACCATTTATCATACTGTTTATTAGCTGTATGCAAAGTATCATTGGGCAGTCATCAATTTTTACTTTCTTCTATCTTTACAAGAAGAAAGTATTGGATTCATGAAAATTTTCGAATTCCGGTTTTCGACGGATTTACACGTTTTAGGGGTCAGAGATTCCAAAAAACATGTTTTTACAAAATGTCTGTCTGTGACTCTGTCTGTCTGTGACACAAATTTTGTGGGCGCTCTATCTCAAGAACTAATGCACGGAATTTAATAAAAATTTATATTCAGTGAGTCCCTAATACAAATTGATGCTGATTAGTTTTTGGTGTACATCGCTCAACAGGTGGCGCTGCTATGCTGCATTTTTCATGATTTTCGCAATAGCTCTATCTCACGAACTAATGCACGGATTTTGATCAAACTTCAGATTTTGTTAGTCCTTGATATGAATTGATGCTTGTTACGTTTTGGTGTAAATCGCCCAACAGGTGGCGCTGTTATGATGAATTTTGCAGGATTTACATGATTTCCCCAATAGCTCTATTTTAAGAACTAACGCACGGATTTTCACCAAACTTCAGATACAATTAGTCCTTGACATGTCTTGCTACTGATTATGTGTTAGTGTAAATCGCCCAACAGGTGGCGCTTCTGTGCTGACTTTTTCACGATTGCCTCAATAGCTCTATCTCAAAAACTAATGCACGAATTTTCATCTAACTTCAGATTTAGTTGTATGTTGACACAAGTTGTTGTTAATTAGGTTTTGGTGTTAATCACCCAATAGGTGGCGCTGCTATGCAGGAATTTTCACGATTTTCGCTATAGCTCTATCTCAAAAACTAATGCACGGATTTTCTCCAAACTTCAGATTCAGTCAGACGTTGACATAAATTGTTGTTGATTAGGATTTGGTATAAATCACCCAATAGGTGGCGCTGCTAGGCAGCATTTTGCTGGATTTAGACGATTTCAGCGATAGTCATATCTCAAGAACTAATGCACGGAATTTGCCATTTAATTTTGGCACTATGATAGCGAATTTTGAAGTATTAACATGTATGAGATAGAAGAAAGTTTTGGGATTGGTACATCCGACTAGTTTCTATTGGTTAGAGTTGAAATCTCATAGCTATTTTAGCAAAATAGCAATTTTTAGTGCATATTTTCAGAACGGTAAATCAAGGACAGCTATTTTGAATTTTTATTTAGACCGCTAAAAGAATGTCTGAAACATTTAGACATTTAGGAGATATTTATAGAGAGTACTTATTTTAACAGCTTCTGTAGCAGATAGATGAATTTCTATTTTTTAAGCAATTACAAAAATTACGTTATTTTAGAATATATTGAAAAAAGTGGATATAATAAGGGGTTAAAGATAAATCTTTCAGTGTTTCACACCGAATCTATTTTGCTACCATGTGGCTTCTGTTTTTTACTTTCTTCTATCTTTACAAGAAGAAAGTATTGGATTCATGAAAATTTTCGAATTCCGGTTTTCGACGTATTTACACGTTTTAGGGGTCAGAGATTCCAAAAAACATTTTTTTACAAAATGTCTGTCTGTGACTCTGTGAGTCTGTCTGTCTGTCTGTCTGTGACATAAATTTTGTGGGCGCTCTATCTCAAGAACGGAATTTAATAAAAATTCATATTCAGTTAGTTCCTAATACAAATTGATGCTGATTAGTTTTTGGTGTAAATCGCTCAACAGGTGGCGCTGCTATGCTGCATTTTTCACGATTTTCGCAATAGCTCTATCTCACGAACTAATGCACGGATTTTGATCAAACTTCAGATTTAGTTAGTCCTTGATATGAATTGATGCTGATTACGTTTTGGTGTAAATCACCCAACAGGTGGCGCTGTTATGATGAATTTTGCAGGATTTACACGATTTCCCCAATAGCTCTATCTTAAGAACTAACGCACGGATTTTCATCAAACTTCAGATTAAGTTAGTCCTTGATATGACTTGCTACTGATTATGTGTTGGTGTAAATCGCCCAACAGGTGGCGCTTCTGTGCTGCATTTTTCACGATTGCCTCAATAGCTCTATCTGTAGAACTAATGGACGGATTTTCATCCAACTTCAGATTTAGTTGTATGTTGATACAAGTTGTTGTTGATTAAGTTTTGGTGTTAATCACCCAATAGGTGGCGCTGCTATGCAGGAATTTTCACGATTTTCGCTATAGCTCTATCTCAAAAACTAATCCACGGATTTTGTCCAAACTTCAGATTCAGTCAGACGTTGACATAAATTGTTGCTGATTAGGATTTGGTATATATCACCCAATAGGTGGCGCTGCTAGGCAGCATTTTGCTGGATTTAGAAGATTTCAGCGATAGTCATATCTCAAGAACTAATGCATGGAATTCCATATCATTAGAATCCTCATGATTTCCTTAGATTGCCATTTAATTTTGGCAGTGTGATAGCGAATTTTGAAGTATTAACATGTATGAGATAGAAGAAAGTTTTGGGATTGGTACATCCGACTAGTTATTTTTTATTCGCCAAATCGCTAATGTTGGTCAAAAGCCAGAAAAAATCTTGTATATCTAGATTAGGGCTGGACGGTATCAGAAATTTAATATCGCAATATATCAATGAGTTAATATTGATATTGGTGATGCATCGCGATAACTACCTTAAATTGTGCAAAAACAGAAATATTGCTAATTTCGAAACATAAATGGAATAATAGCAGCAATTTAAGTAAAAACAGATGTAGAGAGCAACAAATCAATGTCTCATACCAATATGTTCACACAGCATCATTAAAATAAGTATACATCTTTATACAAAAATTATTTTAGAAAATAAAACAATGTTTTCATGTCTGTTTACCCTTATACCATTTGTTTCAAAGTATTTTCCTTCAAAAATAGTATGTTTCCTATTCTTCCTACCCTATGCATTATTTATCAGTAACATTTTAAACTATTTAATTACATTGTGAATAACTGAGAAAATTATAAAATACAAACTATAATAAAATATTCTCAAATTTAGGACGTTAACGATTTTATTTTAATTAGCACAGGAAAAGAGGAAGCTCAGGAAAAACAAACTAATTTAATGCCACATGTCATGCTAATATACTTATTATTAAATAGGTTTTAGTGGATGATAGATGCAACAGAAATGTTGCTTTTCAGTCTTTCTCTAAGGAATCAATTCATTCTTAATAGAAAAAAATCACTGTAGTTATATCTTCCTACCTATTTACTACAAGAAAAAAACATTGAAACATTAAAAAATATATATAAATACTCAAATCACATTTGAGAATAGTTTTATATTAATTTAAATTTTTTTTTTTTTTTTTTTTATAAATATTCTTAGCTGAAAAATATCAAGATATATTAAATTCACTTGAGAAAACTTTGCTCTAAAACAACAAAGAAGAAAGAACGAGGTACAATATGAATAAGCATAACTGACTGAGAAGCTCTTCTTAAAAGCAACCAATCATCACAGTGAATGACTGCTTTGACCTTGAGCTTTTCATCAACTTGTTTGTGACAAAAGGCGAAACTTTCCCATTAGCGGACTCTGATTGCCCACAAGCCGATCATTTCAGCTGCTCAGGTATAGACTTGATGATAACCAGCTATCTACTGTATCAAACGTGACAATAAATAACTGGTGCTTATGTGAATATTCATAATGTATCAATATCTGGAGTTATTGTAATATGAGCAGGCCAACGATAGAAGAACAGACAATAAGTGTTATTTAGTATTTTATGCACAGCCGAAAGAAATCTAGGTTTACAGTGAAGGAAAGTATCGCAATGATTGGGATAATTTCTAACGGAGATAATCAGCAGAAAGAAAGATTATCGAGATACATTTTCTGTTTTGGATGAGGCAGCAAGTTGAAGACATTGGAATTTTTTTTTTTTCCGGGGCTCTGGCAGTGAGCACAAAACATTATTATTTTATTGAGTTTTGAGATATTTGACGATATTTTTTCGGGGCTCGTGTTCATAATTGCAGTGTTTTCTAAACACTGTTATTTTATTGCCATATATCAACAGAGTCAAAGTTTAGATATTGTTATTGCGACAGTTAAGAAATATCAATATCTGTCGGTATATTGATAAATAATTCAGCCCTAATCTAGATATATTTTGTTTGATTCATGATTCCTTGGCAGAAAGCGACAAGCATAACAGGCGAAGGCTGCTAGCAGACTTATATAAAACCAAAAATTTTCTGCACACATAAATATTGGGTCAAAATGTTTCTGCAAATTAATGTTTAATAAAATAACATGTTATATAGACGGTATGAATTTTAAACAGTAGTTTTTGTTCTCGGTCCGGAAACCAGGACCGGTCTAAAATTACTAAAATTGTAGCAGAGTGTGGAAGATATTTTTAATTTGAAGTGCTATAGGTAACCATGGTAGGATAGTGACAAAAAAAAAAAAAAAAAAAAAAAAATGTTTAAAAGTGTAAAGACAAATAAAGATACATTTAAGTTTGAAATAAAACTTATGTTTCCATCAGGAAGGCACACTCTGTATCCCTTTGTGGACATTGTGTAACCCACCAGTATTCCCTTTTTGGCTTTAGCCTCAAACTTGGATCCTCTGAGTTGTCTGGGTACCCCTACATATACAATTGAACCAAATGGATGCATGTGATGAATAGAAGGTTTGTTCCCACTGTAATATTCAAAAGGAGTTTTTGTTTGGGACTTCTGACATACACGATTCAGGGTGTAAGCATAGTAGAGAATAGCCTCAGGCCAGAACTTTAGGTTCATCTTATTCTCATTCAGAATTGAAGTGGCTTTTTGGATCTTATTTCTTTTAAAGGTTTAAATGAGGTGCATCTATGTTTATTTAACTTACATACTTCATAATCAAAATCCCTAGTTTTGATATGTGGAAGACCCCTCACCTCATTACACTTGTCAGTATGTTCGATTAAGGACGGACTGATGTGCCCCAGTCTTCGGTGCCAAATCTTTAGGTCATCCTTTTGGATGGTTGATGCCTCAAATCAAACATGTTTTAAGATTACTTTTAAGTTTAGAATTAGTTATGGTTCTAGAACTAGGTTCAGGGTGTATATAATATATGCTATTTTTAGAAAAGCACGGAAAAAGGTATTATCTTCGTGATAAGCCTTAACTCTCCCCTCACCTCCTTTGAACTTTGCCCCTTTTGTATCAAGGCGAGACCCAGATATTAGATTACGTCTCAGGCTGAGACAACATTATGTCCCCGAAATGCACTTTTTTCTCATTTAATTTCAGATCAACAGTGCCTGTCCCTTTGATTGGGAAGGTGGCGCCATTAACGGCAACAGCAAGTTCTTGATTTCATAGAGGTTTAAAATCTACGTACAGCTCTTTATTTTTACAAAAAAGGTGTGACGTGCCCGCGTCAAAGACTCAGGTGTCGTTATCACCCTTTATTCGACTAAGATTTGATTGTATTAAATAATGTACCTGGCTGCCATAGCGACGTTGAGGTTTAGTATTAGACTTAGGCTTTGAAGTGGCACCTCTGTTCCTTGGGCAAACAGGATTGGATGTAGGGAAGGTCTCTCTGGAAGTGGATGAGTCACGGGAGCTATTTCCAGCAGACGAGTCAGGACCAGAAGTCTCAGGATAGGAATATGCACAATTTCTTTTAGCGTGGCCCGTTCGTCCACATTTATGGCATTTTCTCTGGAACTTCCAACTACAGCTGGAGTTCCTAGGTGGTCTGGTTCTAGAAAAGTTGGTTTGGATAGACTCAGCTCTGTCTTCTGATCGTAGTTTTAGTTGCGATTCCTCTGCGATCAGCTCTGTCAGTATGTCGTTGAATTTGAACTTATCCTCGGACCATCGAAGAATGCTTTGGACTAAACCGTCATATTTTTTCGGGAGCCATCGTAGGAGCTGGAACGAAAGATATGTCTCCTTGATGGGTTCATTCGTAGCTGTTAAATGATTTGAAATTCTCTGTAGGCGGGCTGCATACATGTCGATTGCTTCCTAGGCTTCAATTCGACAAGCCAATACGTCAGAGAACAATTGCATATGACGGGAACGGTTGTCCAGCTGGAAATGTGTCTCAAGCTTCTTCCATGCTTCCTTTGGGTTGTCGATGTTTTCTATTATTCGTCTGAATTCCGGTTCTACATTCAGGTATATTACGGAAAGGGCTGACCTGACTCTGGACTGGTAGTCCTTATCCGCTGCTACATCTGTTTTCTCGGGAGTTTTCTCCGTTCCATTTACAATGCCCCAGGCATTCTTGTCAAGTAGAAGATATTTTACATCAGTGACACAATTTCCATAGTTGTGAGAACTGAGAATTTAATTTGCTGATATTAATCTGAATACTGGCCATTATCAGAAGAAAATAGAAAACTTTAAGGAGATTGTTTTTTTTCAAAGTAAAAAATGTACCGGGAGCCAAATATAAAGAGAGTACAGTACAAAAAAACTTATTTAATCCAAAAAAAACTTTGAAAAAATTTCAAGAAAAAAATTTTAAAAATTCAATTTTTTTTAAGTCATTACAATCTTTACTTTATATATAAAAAAAAATTCTAAAGAAAATTACATTTACAGTGCGGCCGTCCCTACTAGAATTCACTAGGAGTTCATATGGCCGCCAGTAGCTAACACTTGTCACTTCCAACTTACACCAAATGGTTACAACTAACACTCAAGGGTTAAAAAATAGGCTCTGGGCTCATAACCCGTGTTCTCGCTCCGGAAACCAGGACCGGTCTAAAATTACTAAAATTGTAGCAGAGTGTGGAAGATATTTTTAATTTGAAGTGCTGTAGGTAACCATGGTAGGATAGTGACACAAAAAAAAAAAAAAAAAAAAAAAAAAAAAAAAAAAAAAATGTTTAAAAGTGCAAAGACAAGTAAAGATGCATTTAAGTTTGAAATAAAACTAACGTTTATTTTAACGAAAAGAAACATGGCTTAAATAATTATCAGACAACATAATAAAAAAGTAAATTAAATTATCATGAAAGGATTTAATGACAGATGGCAGTAAACAGCATGAATTTAATAGGTGAACAGTTCATTAATATCAGGTCACTATTCATATTTCTCAGTTGTCAAGATTCACTTAAAGTAAGAAAGTAAAAAAGGAGGAACACTCACAGTTTGACTTTAGGCTGAGCACGATACATGACCTTTGATATACGGCCCATGTTAATATGATGATAATAATCTTCAACACAAATGACGATGGTTTGAAAGAAGTGAAAAAAGATGAAGAACAAAGTAGGCTTAAAACACTGACGTTATAATGAACCATCTTTATCTTTAACAAAAACACAACACCGTTCATCTCTTTACTTGTATTGGCGAAAAACTGTAAACACATCGTTGCTATCCAGAAACATGTAGAAGTTGGCATTCATACTTAATATCATGCTTGTAGAAAAATAACTGCTGAATTAAATTATAGAACGTAACTCAACTACGCTTAAAAAAAGAAAACACCTTCATAACTGAAGTCTAAGTCCGCAGGACGAAACACTGATCTTTCCATAATAACGCACGACAAACACATCAAAGCTTTCTTTAAACAAAAACACTTTCAAAAGTTTTTAAACTATCAAACTTCTTAAACCAGCAAAGATTCACATCCACCAGCTCATTAAAAAACCCTCAACCAGCCATGAACAAGCTCTTTAAAAACCCACAAGCTACCACAACTTCAAAATACACTGGCATATATCGTCTACTCCCGATACGCCCCCTTCCAATCAAAACACTCTTTCCCGATCCGTGGAGTTGAGAGAAACGCACCCTGCCTTACGTCAAAACTAAAAGATGAAACTGTGTGTCTTCCGATACGGTCCGGTGTTCAGTGATCGGTAAAAGCCGTTACGTCACATCGGTATGGCGAGATTGAAGCGTTTGAAGTAATGAACAGCCGATCTTTGTATCGTAATAAAATTATGAACGCCGCTGAATGGAAGCTTGAAAATAAAACTGGATATGGATGCTTTAGATATACTAAAGAAATAAATGAAAATAATAACCAAAAGAAACCTTGGTTATTGTAACTGAATTGTATTAGAATGGAAATAAGGAAAAACCAAAGGAATAAAGGTAAGTAATATTTCAGGGTGTATAAGTATCAATGAAAAAAAGGCTATCAATTCTGACAGTTTTAAAATAATTACCATTTAATTTAAAAATTAATTAATATCAATTACATAATAATTATGTTGGTTAAAAAAATAATAAAGCTAAAAATCCATGATAAGAAGGGGTGAATTCTTATCAGTTATTTTGTCAATGCATTTAGAAACAGCCCAATCCTTAATATCTCTTCTCACAAAAATGCAATAATGGGCATTGCTTCTGAAACAACTGAATCACATTTTGTAAGGAGAGGTCCATTCATAGGTATCATCATTAAAGAGACCAATGAGTTTTTATTGCGGCCCTTTGATGAAATTCTCGTTTTTTCCGCGATCATTTGGTGAAATTTCCGTTTTTCTGCAATTTTTTGACATTTGCATTTTTTTCCGCGATTCTTTGACGAAATTCGTGCTTTTTTTCGCGATCCTTTTACAAGATGTGCTTTTTTTCTCGTACCCTTTGACAAGATGTGCTTTTTTTCTCGACCCTTTGACAAAACTTGCATTTTTTCGTGATCTTTTCATGCAATTCACGCTTTTTTTTCCCACGGCATTTTGACGAAATGCACGCTTTTTGTTCGCGATCCTTTGACGAAATTAGTTTTTTCCGCAGTTCTTTGATGAAATTTGCATTTTTTTTTTGTGATCTTTTGACAAAATCCGTGCTTTTTCCGCTATGCTTTTACGAAATTTGCTTTTTCGTGCGCTTTTTTGGACAAAATTTGCTTTTTTTCTGCGATTTTTTGATGAAATTCACTCTTTTCGCAATCCTTTGATGATATTTGCGTTTTTTCTGTGGCCTTTTGAGGAAATTTGGCTTTTTTTTTTCGCGATACTTTGACGAAATACGTGCTTTTTCCAAGGCCCTTTTACAAAATTTGTGTTTTTTTTCGCGATCCTTAAACGAAATTAGTTTTATCCGCGATTCTTTTACGAAATTTGCATTTTCTTTTACAATCCTTTGACAAAATTCGTGCTTTTCCACTATGCTTTTATGAAATTCGTTTTGTTTCCTGTGCTTCTTTGATGTAATTTTCCTTTTTTCTGCGATTCTTAGGCAAAAAATTTTTTTTCCACGATTCTTTGAAGAAATCGTGTATATGCTTTGATAAAATTGTGTATTTTTTCTGCGAACGATTGACAGAATTTTTCGGCGACCATTTGTTGAAATCCGCAATATATTTCAGTGATATTTTTTATGTCTGAATTTTCGGACTGATGGCTGATTTTTTTTAATTTTCGGAATCTTAAATATTCGGAACAGAATCACCCCTGACAAACAATAAATAAATCGTACATAAAATTGGGGAACATTTTTAATTTTTCGGTATTTAAAAAAAAATAAATAAATAAAAATATAAGAGCAAAAATTACTTTTTTTTTTCTAAGAAATTTTCCGCAAAGTTCCGAAGTTTGCAGAAAATTTTCCGCACATGTGCGTCTATATGATACAACTCTGGCTGCTAGTATTTAATATTTTGATCAGTTAATATGAATTGCAGATATGACCGCTCATTCTTATGATTATAATTAATTTTCATAATTTTTTGGTTAATGTACACATAAGTTTAGATTTATGTTAATGCAGAAATTTTACAAAGCGCAAGAACAACTGTTGCAATATTTGTTTGATTTATTATTCATACTATTAACCAGGGGCGGCTGGTCCATTGGGGCCACTGGGGCCAGGCCCCACTAGAATTTTCTGTTCATTTAAAAAATTTTGATTCATATTTTTAATTTAAAACTTAAAAAAAAAAGAACTGTTTACTAAAAATATATTGCAAAGAAACTCCTTCTTACATCGTGCCCACTCATCCGTTATCGACTCTCAGCATCTATTTCTTTCTCAGAGGCAATAAATCACTTTACTTGCCACTACTTACTTCTGAACACCAAGGTTACTGTATCGGGGCACAAGACATTTGTGCCCATTTGGCGCGATAATGAGTATTTCCCTCCCTCACGTGTCATTCAATTTTGGCGATGTACTGCTCTTTTAGAGCTAAATCTTCCGTATTTTTTTTTGCAATGGGGGGCACTGGGCGAGAGTGCCCTTGATCCAAAGTTTGTTATACGGGGATTCTCAAAAATATTCGTCGACATTTGTATTACTATTGCTGCTTATTCGTTGAATTACGTGATCTTTAAGTACTCTGTACTCTCTTTAAACGGAGACACATGTTATTGTTAAGGTGTATTCCAATCCAAACTGCTTATTTTCTGATTTATTTTTAAATTCATTTTTACTCTCAAACGCATTAAACTGGCAAATTCTCTTATTTAGAAACTACATAATGGGACGTGCTTGTCGATTTTTTGAAAAATGCAGAAAATATTGCAAAAAAAATGCTATCAAAGTGGGAGTTTTGAACCGAATTTTCTGAAGCGGGAGATCTGGGGATGAAAAAAGGGGTCCTAATGAGAAAATAATTGTTTTAAAATCAAATTCTATTGAATTGAGCGAAAAATGAAACCACACGGCCTCTTAAACATCACTTCAAAAATCATCTCAGCAAGTTTCATGTTTTTTACTTTTAAAAATGAGTCTGAAAGTGTCCCAGAAAATTTCGAGCTGTTGAGGGTGGAAAAATATTTTTTCGAACACACCCTTAAATTCTTGAAATAAAAAAATGAATTCTGTAGATGATTTATTATGCCCTTTTCAACAATGAATTTGGAAGAAAAACTTGAAATTAAACGCCTGGGACCTTATCAACCGAAGAATTTTGAAATGCAACGAAAAGATGGGGGAAAACTACGCTATTTCTCTACACAGTGGTATCAAAAATTTCTGTGTATTTCAGCAAGTGAAGAAAAAAAAAAGCATTGTTCTGTTTTTATTTTTTATTGTTTGGAGGGATGAAATTATGGAGTATGGCCGGCTGTAACGATTTGAAGCATTTTTCTGAAAGAGTAAAAAAAAACATGAAATGAATACTACTCATTTAAATAATGCTTTTAACTATAAAACCTTCGGTTGGTTGTATGGTTGTATTTATGACGGCCAATTATCTGCACGGGGGATATAGGCCCAGGGGGGAGTGCCCTTCGTGGGGGTCTTTCTAAGGGAACCTAACCCGTATTAACGCTTGGAAATCCAAGGTTCGAAGAAAACCACAAAAACTCCGAACGATTAGGCCGACGGGCGCGATTGGGATCGAACCCAGTACCTCCTGTCTACCAGATTCGAGAGCAGAACCTCTCAGCCACTGGTGGGGCATAAAACCTTCGGAACTGTCAATATTGTAGTGCAGTTGGATGAAGGTTACAGGATTTCATTACAAAAACATAATGAAATTGTTGAGAAGAACAGGTATGTGCTAAATCGTAAACCGAGGTATGTTTTTAGAATTGGTCACATACGCCTCAAAACTGGACACTATATTGGAAGACCATTTAAACAATGCTACAGTATCTAAAAATACTTAAAAAACTATACAATATGAGCTGTTGGATTGTATATATGAAACGTATATGCATGAAGTTAAAAATGAGATTTCTGCTTCTAATTTTGTAGATTTACAAGCTGACGAAACTATATTGATGTAAGCTGCACTTCGCAATTTGTTATCATTTTACGATATATAAAAAACAACAAACCCTTGAAAAGGTTTGTTCAATTTATTGATGTCTATGATAAAACAGCAGAGGGACTTACTATAATCTTAACTCAAAATTTAGAAAAGTTTTATTTAAAAGATAAGCTTGTTGCGCAAGCATATGACGGTGCGCTGTTGTGAGCGGGTGTCATACTGGAGTTCAAGAGCGAATGAGAGAAAATTTTAAAACATTTTTGAAAAACTCTATGGGACAGGAATGATTAAGCACACTCTTGCTGTTCTTTCAGTCCACAAAGATTTTATTAGTACAATATCAAAATTTGATGTAAAAGTAAGTGAAAGATTTGCTAGTCGAAAAAATCGACGTGCCTAATTTCTATTTAAATAATGCATTAAATTTTAATTTGTGAATGGATTAAATCTCTGCAAGAAAAATATGTATTTTTTTCTATTAAATTATGAGATAATTATTTTTTGTTTGATTTGTGAATTTGTTTTTTAATTTAATAATGTTTGACCAGAGTAAGTTTAATGTGAATAATAGTAATTAAATTTAAAGTTAGTGAAAGATTTGCGCATCTAAAAACATACCAAACTTTTATTTAAATAATGTACTAAATTTTAATTTCTGAACAGTTTCAATGTTTGCAAGTAAAGTTTATATTTTTTTTTTCTGTAACGTTGTGAGATTGTTATTATTATTACTATTATTATTATTATTATTATTATTATTTTGTATATTTGTTTTTTAATTAAATAATGATTGATCAAAGTATGTTCAATGTTAATAATGGCAATTAATGGAATGTTAAAAATTGTAATTAATTTGATAAATTTGAAATTAACGTTGATTACTTGAAAAAATAACTAATTTTTTTTTTTTTTTTTTTTTTTTTTTTTACAAAAGTAAGAAATAAAAGTTTTAAATAATAGTTAGTTTTAAATAATTTGTTTTCATGTTTAAACAACAAATATTAATACATAAAAATTTGCAATATGTTATGAGGACCAGGCCCCACCAGTGAAGATTGGCACGAGCCGCCACTGCTATTAACTAATGAAACTACTTGCAGTTTTTATTATTTCTATAATTACCAATTATAATTTTATTAATTAGAGCAAATAAATTTAAATTAATCTCCTTAATATCATCTAATTAGAGGTTTAATTGTTCTAAAAGTCTACAACCCTTGTTTAACCATTCAATTTAATGCATTAAAAAAAAAAAAAAATCGTAAAAATTCGATTTTTTTTTTAATATTCTAATTTAACATTAGTTTTACTGATAGTTACTATTCTGATTCAAACATTTTTTTTCAACATAGCAACATAGATATAACAGCATATCATATAACGTGTACATGTATTAAATGTAAAATAACTTGCAAAAATACCCACCTAACAAATTGCTAGCATCCGAATTTGACAAATCTTTATTTTCCTTCTTTTCAAGTGGCATAGATTTATAGCTTTCACACACAGCTTCTAATATATCAACATTTTTTTGAGTTGTGTCATCTAATTCTGAAGAATGCTTAAATTGAATTGTCGGTTCAACTATTGGTGTTTTGGTATCTACATTACATGTATCAAAAACTGGTTTTGTCTCAATGGATAAAATAGGATCAATAATTTCTTTTTGTTCAATCACATTAGAAATTGGTGTAACTTCATTAGATATGATAGTCTCAGTAGATATTTTTGAAGGTGATGTTGAAGACAGCTGGAATTCCAATTCATTAAGCAACATAGTAGCAGTGGGTACTTTTGTGGGAGACTGTGTAACAACTTGTTCTGAAATATTAGTTGATGCAGTAGGCGATTCAACAACAGGAAGAGGAGGCAATCTACCTGGTGTACTTGGAGGCATCTCTAAAAGCTTAGACAAAGTAGGTGCTAGAAGTAAAAGAAAAAAAATCAAAATTTATTGCTTAGCAATAAACATATCAATAGTCTAAACATATCAATAACAGAGAAAAATATACCATAAGTTTTTGTCTATATATATACATAAATATATATAAAGGAATAACAAAATAAAAAAGTTAATCTATTTTTTAAAATGATCTTTATACTGATACATGTATATGAGATTTCAACAAGCCGTTGGTGCTTTGATTTTTTGTAGAAATATTTTTCATTGTTAAGATGGCACACACCACGGATAATATAATAACTGTTGCAAAAATGTTTGTATCTACATATTATCTGTGCCAAGAAGATACACTGCAACAACAGTGGCACTAAGGAATTGATAAACGCAGTTTTCAGGTAACCAAAATATTTTATCGGGTGATTATGTTTTAGGTAAATCATCTCAAAAGTGACTCGATCCTTTCAACATTTTTTCTTTTAACAATATTTTGGTGGTAAATCAACCTAAGAGAATTCAAATGAGCTTAACAGGAATTTTTTTTTCTCCCCTCGTGGAAGGTAAGTGGAGACTTCTTTTTCCGTTTGTACTGAAAAAACAAAGTTTAAGTGGCCTTTTCTCCCTCATGTGTAAAAAGGTAGAGCAATTTTTTTATCCTACCTAGGCTGACAACACAAAATCCGAAATGAAAGAAAATTGATATTTTAATGCACTTGTGAAAAAATAGTCTACAATTCTATCTTTAATATGAATTTTATCCTTTATCTAAAAAATTAATATGTACAAACACATTCATATTCATATATATAGCTTGTTTAGCCTAAACAATATTCTACTCTTTCTTTTAAAAAATTGGGTTTATTTGAACTGACCCACATGTATCAAAACCCAATTAAATTCAACCTAAACTGCAAACAATGTACACCACACTCGTATGAAAAATAATAATAATAAAAATATCGGCGTCACAACAGAAACTTGCAGGGTGGTCACAAATACCTTATTCAAAGTTCCCTGATATTTACAGATCTGCCTTAAATTTTTAGACTAGCACTAAAATAATAAAATTTTCATAGGCAATTTGTTTTACAATATTACTCTGATACACACACTCATTCTTTAGTAAAAGTTAATAATAATAATAATAATAAAAAAAAAACACACAACAAGATATTTAAAACAGAAATCATTTGAATACATAAATAATTTCATTTTTTTTTCCTAAGAAATTATCAATTTATTGTAGCCCATAAAACCCTCTTAATTTTGTGCATATATAGCACTAATTACCCAGAACCAACAGACTTTGCCTGTGCTAACCATTGAGGACCTTCTGGATAAAATAAATAAAAATGACATTAGGCGGCAATAACAATCACAGATCTCTGTGCATTCGTGTTCATAAATCCTTAAAAAGATAGTCAGAAAAAAATGAGGTTATTTTGATGCAATCAAAGTAAAACCCTTTAGCTTTATAAATTAGTGTAGGATATACAGTTTTCCCAACCCCTTTCCATTCAATTAATTTTGAAATGTAAACCTGAACTCCTGTACGTAAATTTATTTTCTTTCACTTACTTTTCATTTCCACCGAGCAAATGGCCCATTTGGCACGTGTTTATGTTTTTCACAGCTTCGCGGAGTTGTTTTGTAACAGTGCATGTCTTTTTCTACATTCAGCCATTTTGAGCTGCAATCACAACCTCTAAGTTTTTTCATCACTCAAAATGACTTTTTCTACTTAATTTTATCTTTAAATTATGTTTTAGTTATTTTCAGCATTTTTTATATGTTTTCTAGAAATTTAATATAATTTAAATCTAAAAAGTAAATGTTAGTTATTGATGTCAGTATGCAAATCGCATGCTCATTTCTCATTGGCTGTCGCTGCGCCGCTCAGTAGTCCCAAATCACGATCAAGTGGTCAAAAATCATTTCTGGCTTTCCTAGTAGTTGAATACGATTAATTTTTATAACATTCTAAATGATATTACATTTTGAATTTAAACTAAATGTAATTGGGGTTCCAGGGGAGGAGATTAGGGGGGCGCAATAGAGGGGGCAGGTTTGTATTAAATTTTCTTTTTTTACAGGATTTCTTTTACAGAAATGAGAATTTTCTCCTTTTCCTTAAGTGTTATGTTGCATTATATAAACACTGATAATTTTGGGTCAGTGTGAAAATTAGATTGACTTAAAACCCGATTATTGATTTTAGACTAATACTGGAAATATCCAATGTCCAACTTCAAACTACTGAATATTAAATACGTGAATAATCACATTGCTAACGTGCACATTGCATGATTATTCACGTATTTAATATTCAATAATTTCAAGCGTATTTTCACTGCTGAAAAGTAGTTGAAAAATTAATTAAAATTCAAGCTACTGGTTCTCAAAAAGTCACAATAAATCTCATGTGATATGATTTTAGAAGGTTCATTCTACATTTTGTACTATAAAAGTCCGAGGAACTCTGAAGGACTTTTTTTATATATCACTTTTTATGCACAAAAATTCCTTAAAACTATATATATTTTTTTTTAAACTCCTCTTCTTTAAATTTGAGACTTGCAATCGAAAAATCAAATTAAATATATAATTTAATGGTATTTCAGAGAAGTGCAAAGAAAAAACAACAAACTATCTGAAAAGGTCTTAGTAAGGGTGTGAATGCAGCAAATTTGCCTGAAATTCATGCAACAGCAGAAAACGCTCAAAACTCCTAACTTCACATAAGCAATGCGAATTCATGGGAACTTATAAAACCAAAATACTAAAGAATATAAATCTCCAGATATTTCTAAATACTGTGGAATTCATTTCATTTCGAAATACGAAGCTTCGATTTTCTGATTTTTGGCCACATAATTGCGATTTGGGACCACTGTGCGCCGCAACCAGTTTAAAAGGATAGATATTTTGTTTTTAAGCATGTTCTTTCTCTTTCAAGGTATCAAGTAAAAGTGTGCTTCATGGCATTTCAAGTGTTAAAAGTTTATCACTTTCAAAATTCTTTATAGTTATAGAAGTTAAGTTGCAATAAACAGATTTAATTTTGGAAGTTGTCTTTCTTGAGCTCACAGCAGGGTTGGTAAAAATCACGATTTAAAAAAAAAAAAATCTGATTTTTTTAATTAATATTGTTTGTGTACTTATTTATGTAAGTGCATGTACTTATTTATTTTTTCTGCATAGATTTACACATTTCTATTAATTTCATTACATTTCCTAGATAAGAATTCAAGATATTTTAAATAAAAATTAAAAATTGTTGCAAACAAATTTAAAAGATTAACTTAAAACTTAAAATTTTATTATTCTACTATTAAATTTAAATTGTTATACATAAATCCATGTATGTTCTGTGTATAAATTTCTAGTTAATTTAAAGTTATTTATTTTTCATTAATGTGTTACTCCAATAATATATATATAATATATAAACACATAATAAATGTAACAAAGAATTTTAAATGTATATGTGTATTCCATTGCAGATTCATGAATGCTATCACATAGACTACAAGTTTGTGTTTTACATTCTTGCCATAATCTCCATCATTTTATCACTACACTATTTGCATATTACTATTACACCTTTTCCAAAAATAGTATTTTTTTCTGTAAAATAAAGCCACATTGGATCTTTTTTTCTGCAAACCATTTTTCTTATGTATCGATAAATCCAAAAGCTCTCTATAACCGTACTTAGTATTGGTAAATAACATTATTGTTTCAACTTTTGAATCACACAGTACTATACTAATCTAATAATTGACAAAATAGTTACCAGATGAAAAATAAACACATAACTGAAAACCTAAAACTATCAATTGTCAGTGTTCTCAGACGTTGACAATTTCAACAATCAATCATGCTTACTGACAGTAAGAATCGCTGCTTAGCTTAAAAATAACAGGGATTTGTTTAGGAAAAATTTGGGTCCTTTAAAGGGCCTTTCACAATTTTTTAAATATTCAGACAGGACACTTCATGCAAATTTTCATCTTAAAACAGAGCCTTTCACAAAATTCTTTGTCTTCAAAATAGACCTATCCCTAAACTTTTCTGTCGCCAGACTTAAACTTTCCCAAATTAATTATTTTAAAATAAAATTTAACCTGTCACAAAACAGTTGAAGTCAACAAAGCATCTATTACATACTCTTTTTTATATATATATATATAAATAAATGATCATGTTAAAAACATAAACAAGAATCTATATATAATGATTTTTTCAAATTCATAAAATTGTGGTTAGGTTTTTCAATAAAAAAAACTTCACAAATAGGCGTACAGGACACAAATCCTTTACAGACGCATGAATAAGGTACTAACTATAGCTTAAGCATTTAACTTGCAAAAATGAACTGATCATTTAAAATAGAAAACAATTTAAAAATGAGAGAGCATTTATCAATGTTTTTGAGGAATACACTATGGATTAATAACATTTTTAATACAATTGCATTTACTTTCATAAAATAATAGTATTTTGAACTTATAAAAGTTTCATTTAATGTTATTACAAGGTAATTTTTAATCTGAAATGAATGAATACTTTTCTTATAACATAAATGATGAATTTGATTCTCATTTAACCTGTAAATATCAATGTTAAAAAAAAAAAAAACTGATTTAAATCAATGATTTTTTTTTAAATTGATTTAAATCATGATTTAAATCAAGCTGATTTAAATCGAACAACCCTGGCTCACAGTAGAAATGTTGTTTAAATATCAAAATAATCTGCTTAGCTTGCTTTTTGCTCCAATATCGTCATATTTTTTGCAGGGAAAATTCATCTTTTCAAGTATTAAGGTAATGGTTAGTTTCGTCGGAGCCCAGGTCCAAACAACTTGCATATTACATAATTAAGATTCAATTTGTCAAGCCAATTTTAAGTTTGAGACGAAGTTATGTCTCTTCAAGCAACTATAAATTGTCATTCTGTTAATAAATCTCTGCATATATCCATAAGGGTCTAGTTTCTAAAAAGATACTTCACTTTATACTCTCCATTCAATAACTTTTAGTGTAAGTACTATTTCTTTTCCTTTCTTACCCTTTTATTGTAATGAAGACTATTGTAGCATATTACAAAAGAACATGTTGCACAGTATATTTTATATGCATGCTATATTAATATTTTAAGAAGCTGTTTTCAATTCATGAAACATTGTATTAACAAGTATGACTTCATTATTTTTACAAATGCTTAGTATCAACCAACTATTTTCTTTAATTCTGCTAATATTTTGAGAGAAGGGTGAAGGTGGTTGTGGGATAGAGTTCACCCCTCCCATCATAAATGCACAAACTTACTGAAAGAACAGAGGTTATGCACTCGGAAGCCCTCACTCTGTGAATAAAACTGTTAGTTTGATTAAAAGTAAACCTTTGAAATACCTATTGAAGATTATAACTGCATATATAAAGATATTGAAGTATGGAATATTTTTATTGTGTATATTATATTGAATAATGATGGCTAGCACAGCAAATACAATTATCCTAACCCGAGATAATTATTGAAGCTGGGCTCATTTTATAAAGTGTGTGCTGCAAAATGAGGGACTATATATATGTGGGTAAATAAAACAAATTTGCCAAAAATAAAATTTAAATTTAGTCAATGTCAGCAAAGAGCTGCTGGTATGTTATGTCTGTCCAGAGATAGGGTTAACAATTGGACACTTGGACGACCCTGCAGAAATCTGGGAAACATTGAAAGCTGCATTGAAATAGAGGAGTGTTAAAAATCATTTCAAGTCAATGGGTTTAGGAATTTTAGAATGAGTCCCGGGAAAGATATTATATCTACATCTTATATTGCCATGCCAGATTTGAGGAAGCATACCGCCATGTGGTAGATTCGGTAGAGAAAATAACAGAAAAACATAGGTGTTATCAACTAACAGAGAGTCTACCAGAAAGTTATGATTATTTAATAAGGGAATTGGACAGTATTCCAGAGGCAGATTTTAAATTTAAGGATGTTAAGGAGGAAATTTTAAAAGAACAGCCTGGAAGAAATCCAAGGGAAAGACAACACAATGAAACACTTTTGGCTTCTAGAGACAGGTATGTTTGTGAAAAGCACTGGCGCAGCGAAGGGGGGTTTTGGGAGTTAAAACTCCTCCCAGAGCTAAAGTAATTAGTATGAGTGCCACTTATATGAATCACTTGTTGAGAAAATTTGCCGCTTTAATGAATCAAAACCAAAGTTAATATTAAAACTTTTTGGCTTAATTGGAATCCGTGGCTTTGTTGAATAAAATTCTACTTAGGGGTGATTCTGTTCCGAATTTTCCGAAAATTAAAAAAAAAAAAAAATGGGTCATTAATCCGAAAATTCAGACATAAATAATATCGCAAATTTTGTCAAATGGTTACCGAAAAAAATTAATTTCGTCAATCGTCTGCAGAAAAATCGCGAATTTCGTCAAATGATAGCGGGAAAATCGCGAATTTCGTCAAATGATAGCGGGAAAAACGCAAATTTCATCAAAGGATCGCAGAAAAAAACGTGAATTTCGCCCAAGAATCCTGGAAAAAATGCAAATTTTGTCCAAGAATCGTGAAAAAACCCACAAATTACGTCAAAAGATCACGAAAAAACCCATAAATTTCGCCAAAAGATCGCATAAAAAACGCAAATTTCGTGAAAAGATCGCGAAAATAACACAAATTTCATCAAAAGATCGCGAAAATAACGGTAAATGTCGTCAAAGAAGTGCGAAAAAAACAGCAAATTTCGTCAAGGGATCACGAAAAAACGCGAATTTCGTCTAAAGGCTGTGGAAAAAACACATAGTTAGTGCCGGGAGTGGATTTCCCTTCCCCCCCTCTGCTGTAACTTTTCAGAAAATTTGCTATGAATTTTAGATTTTTTTTTTTTTACTCAGAATCACCCCTTATTCTACTCAACAAAAGTGATTCAAGTAAACGGCGAATATTGTATTTAAAACTGTGAAAACACACATTACATGCATCAGTTTTTTGAAAACTAGTCATTTGTTTTGAAAAAGGACAGCGGTCACATTCTCGAGACGTCTTAGGCTAAAAGAGTGGTCCTTTCCTGCCACACAGAAACTTTGAGTTTGAGTATTATACACTGAACAACAGTTGTTTAATTGCATTTCTGTCTATGTTCCATGTTCAAAATGATAATGGAGCATTTGGAATTTAAATTCAAGAGAAAAATGTTAAACACATGCTTTCAATATTTCTCGCAGTTTCAAATGCCCTTTTTACATTTTGCTCTAAGTTATCTCTAAGACCAAGTTATGCGCATAAAAACTTTACAGATTGTAGTTTATTAGTTGGAAATGTAGCTTGAAATTTTTTCCAGGAGGTCTTGCTCTCGGGACGATTACTGTAGGAAAGAATCCCTGATTGCAATTGCATTGACGTATAGATACATGACTGTGGGCAGGATTTTCAAAAGACAGACATTAAATGTGAAACCTTTTCTTAGAATTAATAAAAATTACTTCTATATCTTACACACAAACTTAATCCATTTATCCAGCAAAAAAAGTAAGGTAGTAGGCAAAACCCGCAGCTTTGCTCGCATAGTAATTGAAATATGCCTAAAAAGTGGTATTTGTGGGCCTATTTTTATTACACAAAATTATACTGCTATAATTCAAAAGTTACTAACTAAGCTACAATTTGACTTAATTTAATGAGAAGAATTAAAACTAATTCTAAATAAATGATAATTTAGAATGTAATTTGAAGCTTTTACGCTCATTTTAGTTTTCATTTGAAGTTCTTAGCAAGCATTTACATCTTAAAAGTAATCATCGTGATATATTCCAAGCTTCAAGTCTAACGGTTTACCACCCCAACATAAAATATAGCTTATGTTGGAACAGGAACTGTCGCCATCAATTTGCCAACATTACTTTTGAAATCGGTTTTGTATTCTCTGAAATCCCAAAAAAATCGTGCACTGTAAAAAAACCATTGCAGATTTGCCAGCACAAACTGCTGGCGTCCGAATTGCCAGCACATTGTACTGCTAATTTTACGCAACTACTGTATTTTTCATGTTTATATAGTCAAGAAACCAAAGAAAGCTACAGTATATTCGACTGTGATCGAGTTTGAGTGCAAGATGAACAGTACTTTGCACTGTAAAAATGTAGTTTTTTTTTTTTTTCAGTGTAATTTAGAAAGTTTTTAGAATACTTTTGCTCATTTGAGCATTTACATCTTATAATATCTACCATGCCAAATTTTAACTTTCTATCTTTAACAAATCCATTGAAATCGAAATTCAGATAGTTTTTTGCTCATTCACTCTTATAAATTTTGATTTTTTTTTAAAACTATTCTTACAGAGCATTTACATCTTATAAGTAACTACCATGCCAAATTCATAGATTCTAGCCTCTTCAGCATCACATAAATTGCAATTTTAGAGCATTTTTTACTCATGCAACCCCCTGGTGGCAGTGGCACCGATATAAATATAATCCAGGGCTTGAATTTCAGGGTGGGATGGTGGGATTCGCACCCAAAATTTTGAAATCCCGCTTTAAAAAAATCGTGGGCGGGACGCTCCCGTCCAAAAAATCTTACCATTTTCCTAAAAATTTTGCATTTTGAAATGTGATCAACTCCCGCGAATGCCTTGCGAATTTCCCGATATTTTCACGCTACCGATTGACACATTTTGTGGGTTTTTTTTTTACCGCGGAAGATCGAAATTCATGAATTTTTCACGCGACCTATAGACAAATTTCGTTATTTTTTTCTCGAGATCGGTTGATAAGTGTCCGCGACCAATTGGCAAATTCAGGAGCGATTCTGATACGAATATCCGAAAATTTAAGATATTTGGTTCCGAAAATTATGAAAAATCGGTCATCAGTTTAACAGAAAAATATCGCGAATTTCGACAAATGATCGCCGAAAAAATCAATTTCGTCTATCGTTCGAGGAAAAGATCGCCAATTTCGTCGCAAAGAATTGTGAATAAAACGCAAATTTTGTCAAAGGATCGCGGAAAAACACGAATTTCGTCAGATCGGGAGAAAAAAACTCAAAATTCATCAAAGGATCTCAAAAAAACGAAAATTGCATCCAAGGATAGCAAAAAATTCATAAATTTCGGCAAAAGAACACGGAAAAAATGCGAGTTTTGGCAAAGGATGGCGAAAAAAGCGAATTTCGTCAAAGGATCGCGGAAAAATGGTTATTTTGTCAAAGCATCGTGAAATAAACACAAATTTAGTCAAAGGGCCGTTGAAAAAAACTGCGAATTTCATCAAAAAATTGCGAAAAAACTCTAATTTCGACAAAAGATCGTGGATAAAACGCAAATTTCATTAAATGATCGTAGATAAAACGCGAATTTCGTCAAAAGCAGGGGGTGATTCTGAGTGAAAAAAAAATATATTCTGAAATTCGCAGCAAATTTTCTGAAAGGTTACAACAGAGGGTTGGGGGGGGGATCCACTCCTGGCCCTATCTGGGTTTTTTTTTACGCCCCTTTGTCGAAATTTGCGGGGTTTTTTTCATAATCTTTTTTCAAAATTTGGCGTTTTTTCGCGATCTTTTGACGAAATGTGCCGTCTTTCCTCGATCATTTGACGAAATTTGCCATTTTTCGCGATCTTTTGACGAAATTGGCGTTTTTTCGCGATTCTCTGGCGTTTTCCCCGCGATCCTATAACAAAATTGGTTTCTTTCGGCGAACATTTGTCGAAATTCGCGATATAGTTTATGTCCAAATTTTCGGGTTTATGACCGATTTTTTTTTTCTCCCCCCCGGAAGTGACTGCCTTAATTTTTCAGAAAATTCGGAACAGAATCACTGCTGGTCAAAAAATAGCGGATAAAACATGAATTTAGCCAAAGGGCTGCAGAAAAAGATAGCCTGAAATCAAACCGAACAAAAAAGAGTTTATTCGACCTGCAACAAAAAATAATTGGTGCCTGGAGAGGATTTTCCAATCCCTTCCCATCCCCTGCTGTAACCTTTCAGAAAATTTGCTGTGACTTTCCATTTTTTTTTTTTTTTTTTTTTTTTTTACTTAGAAACACGACAGTCTGTATTAATACAGACATGACAAAATAATTAATGTAAATCTGTAAGTAACAAGTAAAATAACAGTGGGTTTAATAATTTTTTTCTCCCTCCCAAATAGCTCAACTCCCCTCCATTTATAATGTTGGTAGGGAGACTCGCCTCCTAGGAAAAATTGAATTTCAAGCCCTGTAATCTATATTCGAGCTGGGATTGCTACCATCAATTTGCAATCATTACGTTTCAAATCGGTTTGGTATTTCCTGAGATTTCATAGAAATCTTAATTTAGAATATTTTTAGAATGTTTCTTGCTCATTTCATCCTTTTAAATTTGGTATTTTAGAAACTGGCCGTAAAGATCATTTACATCTTGTTCGTCTACCATGCCAGGTTTCAAGTTTCTATCTTTAACAATTCCATAGAAATCATAATTTAGAAAGCTTTTAGAACTCTTTTTGAACATTTTTAACGCCTTTAAATTTCGATTTTTTTTACAAACAGTTCTTAGAGAGCATTTACGTCTTATAAGTAACTAACATGCCAAATTTCAAGTTTTTACGACCTTCAGTAACACAAATATCGCATTTTTAGAACGTGATTTGCTCCTGCACCCACTTGGGAGTAGTGCCACCAGTATAAAACATAGCCTATGTTGAAACAAGGACTGTCACCATCAAGTTGCCACCATTACTTTTGAAATTGGTTCAATAGTTCCAGAAATTACTCCCTACAAACACACAAACTAACAAACAAACCTTGCTTCTTTATCATATTAGTATAAATAAGACTTCAAATGGAACACAGATATTTTTTGAGATCTCTAATGATAATGAAGATATTTTAATGAAATTTTCAATAAATTTACATTGCTTTCCCTTTATGCGAAATTCAATGTCACTTAAAGTGCTGGTAGTGCACAGTAATTCAGTCAACTATACTGTGTTTAATACGTTAACTACATTCCAAAATATAGAATACCTACTTCAGCACTGTTTGGACATGGATAATTATATTTTCCATCAATTCTCGCAATATTATTACATTGACACAAAGCAAGGTAAATCTATTGAAAGTTTTGCTGAACTTGCGTCATTATTAACCCTTTCAGGGGCAAAATATTTTAATTCTTAAAATGTTGAAATAAATGAATGACACCGGAATTTACAAACAAATTTATTTTTAAATAAGAAAAAGCTACATTTCACATATACAATAAAGAAATAAACCTAACATTTTTTCATTAAAATTCTGCTGCCATTGTGACGTTTGGGAATTAAAATTATGTAGCTTCATAAACATACCACCACACCTCAAAGGGTTAAACAAGAATTAAAATTGTCTTGGAGTGCAACCCTGTGTATTTTTGGCTGAAAAATTGGATTGCAACCACCAGATACTTTCCGATGAATCACTCGATGAGTTTCGATACAAAAAATGTTTGTTGTACTGTGTTATTCCATCTTTTAAAATTTGTCTATTATTTTTTTTAAACACTTATAAATCTAACATAGTTTTGTGTTATTTCATTGATGCATTTTAAATTTTGTAACTCTAATATTGTAAATACTGTTTAAATATATTATAACCAGCGTATCTGCTGATTCTAATATCTGAGAAAAAAAGCATAATGATTTCAACCATTAGATTTATTCGATTATCCATCGATTCAATTAACCGGCGACCCCCGTTACCAACAACTTCCCCACCCCTAGAGCCAAATTCTGGCTGCGCCACGGTGAAAAGAGTTTAAATTCTCCTAGGTTGAGTTTCACAAATAAAATACATTCAAAAAGTGACTTTAGCACTAAGCCTAGCTACAAGGACAGAGATTGTAGGGATAAATATCTAAAGATATGTGGAAAGATCAAGAAATGAATTTGAACTCATATGTTACCAAACTAACCGAGATTGAAAATTATGCCTACAGAGTTCCCCACTTCTTGTGGGGAATGAACATTGGACTCTGCATCAACTTCTCATATTTCCCAAAATAGACAATTTTTTATATGTTTAAGAAAACCTCATGATGGTACAGTAGTAAGAATGGATATAACACTGCATGTAGTGAAAGGGATAGGAAAAGTTAGATTTAAAATAAAAGAAAATAGTGGGGTTTCAATAATAAACTTGCACAATGTACTATATGTACCGGACATTAATCAAAATTTAATTTACATGTCAAAAATGGATATAGCCAGCAAACTTGAGAAATGAGACAATGGATTTAAAAATTTTCTCCCAAACTGGAAGTACAGTATAGGATCTGTTATCCAGAATGCTTGGGACCTGAGATATTCTGGATAATGGGTTTTTTCCATAATTCGGAACACTTTACTATAAGTATTAAGAATAGTACAAAATATCACTATGAAATGTATAAAATATGAATAATATATGTAAATACATAATTACAAATTTGTTAATTTAATAACTTATTTACACAAAATAAAAAACATTTTAAATTAAAATTCAAACTTTAAAAAATTATGTTAACATATAAGCAGAATCCTTTCATTTGGATTTTTCGAACATTTTTATTACAATTGGTTACTTATAGTGACTCTAATTGATCTTATACTCTTGTGCACTAATTGATCTTGTATACTGACACGATTTGCTGTTCATGGAAGTAGCTTCTTTGTTGCATTTCACAAATCAGTTCAGTTGAAAAATATCAGTAACTGATTTGAAATTTTTTTACCTAACTCATTCAGCTAGTCTTCATCATCAATTCCATTAAATATATCATTTGTAATTATGTGACAAATCTCACTACCAGTCGTCTCATGACTTACAATAGTATAGTCATCAACAATTACATAATCTTCCACTGACCCTTGATCCAACAATAGAGCTTCTGAACATGAAAGTTCTTTAACTTAATCCAGCAGATCTGTAATAATTTCATTCTCCTTGGAAATTTTAGAGTCTTAATCTTCATACTCATTTATACAATTAAAAAATATTGAAGACGACCACAAATTGTACCACCCATGGATGAGTGTACACATGGCTGCTGTATCCCATGCTTGACATAAAATACATCTTTAATTTTCATGTTTTTGAAATGAAAAATTGTTTTGGTACCTTCCAGTTCACCGGGCACCAGTGTTACATATACATATGTATTGTTAGCAAAATAAGATGCCTTATCCTTGTGTCTTATCACCTTGCATATATTTTTTATATTTATTGGCATACTTTTAGCATACTTGCCCATAATTATATGTGGCTTGTATTGCATGTATGCATAAATATTTCTGCCTCTAATCTTTCCCTTGGTAACCAATTACTTTGTTTATTTTTACTAAGTTTATGTTATATTTTATCTGTAAGGAAAAATAAACTTACCTTTTACAATAAATCCCTATCTATGATTTTTCTTCTTATCTAAATATAAGGAAATAGTACTTTTACTTTTTAGTTTCTTTTACCTCTTTACGATGAATGCTGGCATCAATATTTTGCCGTAACTCTCGCATGTCCAACTCGATCATCTATTTTTCCTAGTGGTTACTGTTATTGCTGATAGATGGCGTTGAGGGATGACGTAATCACGGCTTGTTTCGTGATTTGCGTCGCTCCGTCAATATTTACATATGACGTCCTGGAAACAGTTGGGAAATAGTTGGGTCATGCGTATTGGCCAGTTTTCGGACATCGGCAGAGGATAAAAGGAATTACCTTTAGCCTCTGTCAACCATTGATGCCTTTGAGTACCTTGAGAGGTGTGTGGCTGTTCGGCGATGTTTAACAATGTTAGTTTTTCCCTAAGTCATCTTTCTTTAAGTATAATGTTTAATATAAATAAAAGGAGCTTTTCGGTGGAATATATTTACGACTGTTGAGATTGTGTAATGAAGTCCTTTGAATAAAGTACTCAATGTCATGCTGTGTAGGACAAATAGTTGTCGTCATCAAGTGTGTTTTATTGAACTGAGTTTATCATCTGTACTAGTATCATGTCATTTTTTTCCTTTGAAGTTTTATCATGTATTTAAATCATCGTTTCAGTCTGACTGTGATCGCAAGTAAAGTGGTTCTTTTATAAGAAGTTGAATATCTTCTTGGATCCAGCCAAATTTACCTTTTAAAGTTCCAGTCATTAAATACCCTTTTATGTGATGTGTTATAGAGAGATATTGTATTCATCACGTCATGAGTATTCTACATTCAATCGGTTAAGTTTAATATTGTTTCAATTGTACTTGAGTAAACTTAACGATCTATCTCAGTTGGTTTTTAAGAGTTTATTTTAATTATATCTAATTTGGAGTTATAAATCAGCCCTAACGCTTTTACTGAATTAAATGCAGCTCTGTTTATTCCTAACACCTGGGAAATACTTTTGTATTTCCCAATATGTATGTCTATATGCATGTATATACAGTCGAACCTCGTTAACCCAACACTCTAAGGACCAGGACAAAGTGTCGTCATAAGCGGGGTGTCGCGGTAACCGGAGTTGGAGAAAAATGTTTATATAAAGCTGTATTTTTAAGTAATTTAAGACAATTTCAAATTCATAACTGTTCTTGCAGTTTTAAGCAATAAAACATTATTATTAAACAAAATAAACACAAAAACAAAATTGAAAAGAATAAAAATTAGATTTATGGTGACATGTTTTTTTATTTTTACATGAAATATTGATAAATTAAGGTTTGCATATCCCTAGATGTGCTTCCTACAATTCTTTTTCAATATTATACAATGAATTGTAATCAATACTGTAAAAGCATTTATTTTCGCGAGGCTTTAATTTTCGCGATTTTAGCGAGCCCTCCGTAATCGCGAAAATTTAAGCCTCGCGAAATATATATATATATATTTCGCCTCAAATAATAATGAAGAATCAGAAATTTTTCACTTTCGAAATTTAATGATTACAGTTACTTAAATAAGAAATGAGTTAAAAAATTTCTTGGATACTTACAACTATTTCTTGAACATTATACAACTACTTCTTGAATAAAAACAATAATACAACTAATAGAATGCAGCTCATTCACTTACAATATTTATACCAGCTTCTTTGAAGCCATTCATTTTTAGAGCGATGGGGAGAGGGGGCGTCGAAGAACTTTTCTGTCAAAAGGAAGTTTCTTAAATTGCCTTATGCAAAAGGGGTTCTATTTAGGTATTTTCGAAAATTTTCAATTTTCGGTTCAATTCATATAAAATTCGCGAAATTTTCAGTTCGTGAAATCACAGATATCTTCATTTTCGCGAAAATTACGGCTCGCGAAAATAAGGGCTTTTACAGTATTCGTTGTTTCAGAAGATGTTAGATAATTTCTGATCGTTTCAATGCAATGCAATGCTTCGGTTTTAGTCGGATAAAAATGCCTTGTAACCAAAAGAAAGCTCCGCCTGACCAGAACAAAAGACCGCAAGTAGACTGATACGTCTATCTGGAGCTTAAGTGGCTCATTCATAGAGTTTGGGTTTATTTAATCAGATAAAAGATTGAAGTAAAATTTCTGATTTATCTCAATGAGTATTTTAGACACTTTTATGAAAAGTTTGGCTAAGACATTTCTTACCGCTTAATTTCAGTGCTTATATGATGGATTATGAAAAATGTACAATTTTCCTAAACCGTCAGGATATCTGGAGTTGAAAATTATACAACGATGTAAAATCCAGAGTTTATTTACATTAAAGTCATATACAGAAAATCGGGACTTTGAAAAACTGACGTGATAAGCAGAGTGACGTGAAAACCGGGTGTCGGGATAACGAGGTCCGACTGTATATAGATAAATATATATATACATATATGTGGATATATATGTGTATATACAGTACAGAATCATTTATCCGGAATGCTTGGGGTCAGATGTATTCCGGATAACTGGTTTTTCCGGTTAACTGGTTGTGCATTAAAGCAGTATCCATTTGATATGTTTTGTGGAATATGTGTGGTTGTGACATTATTTCTGATTTTAAATTATTAGATTACTTGGATTAAAAATCAATGCAAGAAAGATCAAAAGTTAACCAGATTTTAAAAGAAGGTAATTTATGGAAATCCCTTATGGGAATACCCTATAAGGGTAATCTTTGGAACAAAAATTCTCCTGTTTCCTCTGCATAAAAATTAAAACATCTGAAATACAACTAAATATGTTTTCATTTCAAATACTAGATGTTGTCATTAAATTATACAATTGTTTCAAGCAAAGCCTATGTCAAACTAGCAGTTATGACACCTTTTTCTGAAATCAGTCTATCAGAAATATCATTCCGGATAACTGGTTTTCCGGTTAACTGGTTTCCGGATAAATGGTTCCATACTGTATGCAATATATGTATATATATATGTATATATACATATATATGTCTACCATATATATATAAAATCCTAATGAAACGAATTCATGAAACGACTGAAATGAAATGAATTTATGAAACGATTCTTTGAAACGACTGATTAAACAACTGATTATGTTTCATGACGATTTCTCCTAAAATATGGAATACTATACAATGAAATTAACACCAAAAATCCATATTGATCCGCAGATCTCAAAACTTAATTAAACTAATTTTTAAATTCACATTAGTTTTCGAAATATTAATTTTTTTCTAATTTTAAATACTTTTTTCTAATGAGGGCAACACAAATTTTAATCATAAGATTTTTTTTTTTTCATATTTTAGAAAAGGTTACTATTTTAAACTAATTTGGTGACCAGTTTAGTCTCCTTTAAATCTATGTTAAGAACAATGCTTTTTTTTATTATTTCATTATCATTTTATTTAATACAAAACTTTAATTTAAAACTGAAACATTTAAAATTAATAGCTTTCACTTCTTTCTTTTTTTTAAATAAAATGGAAAGAAAAATATTAGGTGCAGATGCCATATATGCATTGTGGTACCTAATTGGCGCCAAAATGGCTTTATTTTACCTGGCATGGTAACCAGGCTATTGTTGCTTATTTATTAATAAATGTTTATTTACATTTATTTTCTTTTTATTAAAAAAAATGTTATAAATTGTTTTGTTCTAAAGTTATTAATTATTTTTTTTATTTATTTAATGTTTTTTCATTTTAAAAATAATTTAAAAATACATATGTAACTGGTATTAAAAACTATGTTTTCGCCAAATTGTCGTAAAAAAAAAAAAAAAAAATCAAGCCAAACCCGTTGCGTATATGACAATCCAACAAATCATGACATTTATTTTCAACTTCAAAGCAATGTTTTAATGGTACTACTTCTCCCGGCGACCAATTTCGTCAAATTATATAAATCGCCAAACCACTCGTCAAATTATACAAATTGACATAATTTTTTATTTTAAAAAACGAAAGAACAAATAAATGAGTATAACATTAATAAAAATACAAATAAAACGTCGAAATAAAAATCACTTGATGGCGTAAATACGTTTAACTTCTTTAAAGTCTTCTTTATGAATGTGACATTTATGATCAACCATTTTTGGTATTTAATCTTATAGTTTGGCGACAGAGTTTTTGGTCGATGGGATAACAAAGTAGCACCATTTTTTTAATTTACCAGTCGAAAAATAAAAAAATGCTAACTGGCAAGTTAAAAAAAGCTATTGGCAAGATTTGCACCTGGCTAACATATAAGCACCAAAAATTCTTTGCAATCATGGCAAATTTTATGTAATTTTATTCGAGAAAATAACTTTGATTCTTTAATCAAAATGGAAATTTTTCTTATGAAAAGTGAAGGGATAAGCCCGTAATTGTTTATGGCAGTTACATGACTTTGACTATTATAATACAGGGTTACGACTCATACAGGAGAATGAAATTTCCTGACTTTTCCAGGTGTATTCGAAGAAAATTCTAGTCTAGCGGTGTAATAGGTAGTGGACATGCTGAGGTAAAACAAATGTTATATCACTCAAAAAGGCTAAAATTTCCTGAATAGAGTTGCTAATAATCAAAAGCTGCTTATCCTAATTCCACTCATGCCCCTCTCAAAAAATAATAACCTTGCTTTGAGGTTTATAATTGGAATTGCTCCTTTTAATAATTTGTGATCACTACGAAGCTTTCATTTAAAGTTTCCTACAAACTGCACAAACTTTAATAACAAAACACAAAAACAAAAAGCTACACAATATTTGTGCATGGAGTCATCATTACTTCGTCAACTGTATTACAAATTCCCTAATGTTCAGATAAATTTTATTTTCAACAGGAGGCAAAAAGAGAGAGGAATCAGACATTTCAGTGGGGAGATGGAGGCTTGTGATAATTATTGCTTGAAAAAGTTTTAAAATCTGTAATAATTATTAAAAATGTAAACATTTGCTATAGTAAGTGGACAGGAAAGGGGTGGAGGATGAAAGTGGAAATTTTTGAAAAAAAGGTAATTTAGATGTTTTTTTTCTTTTTTTAATTGTGGAATTTGCCAAACCATAGAAGATTCTGGCAGCACAACAATCAAACTTTCTTGGAGATCACAATGAAAGTTTATCAGAATTCGCTAACTTTTCCAGATTTTGGAAAAAAATATTGAAATTCGCTGACTTTTCCCTGATTTATTTGGCCAATTTCCAAATTCCCTGACTTTTCCAGGTTTCCCAGGTGGTGTAGCAACCCTGTAATATAAGTGAAATTATGGTGATAGAATAATATTTGGCGACTTATCCCCTGTGGCTGGTTAACATTAAAGTACCAAAATGGCTGCCTGCAATATAAAAAGCAAAGGGATCAGCCCATAATTGTTTATGGCAGTTACATGATTTGGACTATTATAATATAGGTAAAATGATGGCGATTGAATAATATTTGGCGATTTATCACCTGTGGCTGGCTAACATTAAAGTACAAAATGGCTGCCTGGAAATAAAAATCGAAGGGATCGCCCAGAACTGTTGATAATAGTCACATGACTCAGGCTATTATTAGAGAGATTGTTTTCAATTTCTAAAAACAGCGCAAAGAATAATATTTCCTAACAATTAAAAATTTATTTACATGTGACTATTAAAAACAGCAAAAAACATTTAAGATTACTGTTAAATGAGTACGTGTTAAAAGCAGGAAAATATTGAAAATTATGTCTTGAAAATTGTATTTACACATGAATATTAAAAGAGAAAGGAAAGTTTAAAATAATAAATACATTAATATGCATTTAACCCTTTCAGGGGCAAGGTATAGCTGTTCGTAAAATATTGAAATCAGTGAATGGCACCAGAATTTACAAACAAACTTCGAAATATAAAAATGCTTTTGTTCACTTACTTAATAAAAGAAAAATTTGCATTCCAATATTCTGGTGCCAATGTGGCATTTAAGATTTAAAATTAAGTGCTCCAAAAATGAACCGCCGCCCTTGAAGGGGTTAAAAGCAGTAAATTGTAGTAATTGTATTATGTCAATCATTTTATAATGCTGCTAAAAAAATACCGGGAGGCAAAGACTCTGTTTACTTAATCATTTTATTTTAGCTTCTTTTCAAATGTTTAACTGATCTTCTTTAACCAAACATGAAAACAACCATTGGATGTCTTAACATCAACTGATTCGGCCTTAAATTTTCTCAATCAAAGGGAATTGAATGGAAACCCGTTTACAGGGAGATCGCTATAGGTTTTTTCATTATAATTCAATCTTCTCTAATCTTTTTAAAACTGATCATATTAGCGTCCTTTTAGATTCTACGGTGTCTGAACGGGGGTTGGCGAGTGTAGCTTGCAGGGGACAGAGCCCCCTAGTATGTATATATAACACTGGCGCCTGGCTAACCGAAAAGTACCATTATTTTTCAGTTATCATTTTGCATTCTGCTTTTCGGAACATTCCGGATATGGGGTTTCAGGATAATGAGTCCCATACTGCATTCATATATTGCTATACTTAAAGATAACTTTTATGTGGACCATTACAAGAAAAAGAAACTCCTTATGAGTCTTTCATCCTAGCAAAGAATATTAGGGCAACCTACCGTAATTAGATAACATTAGATCAAGAGAAATTCTTGAGCTTGTTCATATTGATGTTTGAGGTCCTGTCCTCATTACATCTAGAAATGAACATCAATACTTGCTTACATTCATAGGCAACTATAGCAGAAGAGCATTTTGTTAAAGGTTGCATTCTAAAGATAAAGATTTTGCAAAAATAAAGTACTTCATTGCATTTGTTGAACGAGAAACCAATAAGAAAGTGAGAATATTAATAACTGACAATGGGCTTTAATATTGCATAAACAAACAAAAGATATGCTCGAAAAAGCAAGAATTAAGCACGAAAAAACAACGGTATATAATCCATAAATGAATGGAGCTGCAGAGAGATATAATAGAATACTACTAGAAGGTATACAAACTTTTTTTTTGCAGCAAATTTCCATGCCTCACTATGGGTCGAAACTATTATGGCCACAAATTAAAACCGTAACAAGATACTTCATTCAGGCATAAATGCCATTCCTTTTCAGCAGTGCTATGGGACTAAACTTTCAATTCGGCACTTAAAACAATATGGTTGTGTTGCATATGTGCATCAACCAAAAGAAAAAAGAAATTCACAGCAGAAACGAGGCGAATATAATATGTGTCACATTATTTGATAGACCTGCTTCCTTGAAACTCATAAGTTGACTATTATTATAAACTAGCTAACTTGCCCGGCGTTGCCCGGGTACGTAAAAAAACAGCACGAATTGCAAAAGACCGCTGAAAATCACAATAAGATATCGCGAAAAAATTTTAAATCGCTGCACAAATTTCGAAAAGAGAAAAAAAAATCATATATTGTGCTCGAAGATCAACTGCTTGATTCAACTTCTATCAACGTTTTTCACTAATGTGGAAAAATGGTAGAAAATCGCTAAAATACACTAAAAATCATACAAAATACCGGCAAAATTCAAAAATTGTTATACGAAATCCGAATAAACTTTATTGAAATGAAAGTAGAAATTACTTTAGTATTATAGGTCAAAAATGGAATGTCAAAAAATTGCAGCAGATCGCAAAGAAACGTAAATATCGAATTAAAATCACCTGATGACGTAACAAACACGTGTAAAGTTTTTAATGTCTAGTAAATTTGACATTTACGATCACCCATTATTGGCATTTAATCTTATAGTTTGGCGATATTTTTTTTTTGGTCTACGGGATAATCAGGTAGAACCACAAATTATTTCTGTTCGTATTTAAAAGTAGATAAATAGCTCTTCTTTATATAAATAAATAAAATAAATATTGTAAAAAAATGCTTATATGTATATGAAAAGTAAATAGTTTCCCAGTAAATATACATAAAATTCACTTCACTCGCCAAGGCCATTTTCTCTAACTCCCCAAAGCCCATATATTAAAAATATACCAAATACTCTTCAATCTGTTGCCTGATACTAAGTAATCACAATAATGTAAATAACTATTAGGCATAGATACGTATCGGGTTTGGCGCGATTTCTTTTCACGCCAATTTGGTGAAAACATCGTTTTCGAATACCAGTTACATATATATATTTAAATTATTTTCTATTATTTTAAAAGGAAATAGCAATAAATAATAAAAAGTTTAATTAATGTCTATAGAACAAAACAGTTTATATAACTGTAAAAAAGAAAGTAAAAGATAATAAGCAATTTATTAATAAATAAACAACAATAGCCGAGTTACCACATGTCAGGCAAAATAACGCCATTTTGGAGCCCATTATGTACCATGGAGCGTATATGACATATGTGCCAACAAAACTTTCAATAATACAGTAAATAATTCATTTGGTGGTGGCTTGATTATCAAAGATTATAAAAAAAGTGTGCATATGGGACATTTTTACACTAAAATTTAAATACTTGACTACATAGTTATAATTTTTACTCCTTTTTATATAATTTACATTTGAATATAAAGATTTACTCCAAAATGTTCGCCTATACTTAAAAAAAAATTATTACGACCTTCGCCTGGCTTATTTCACACTTCTGCCTTTGTGGCTTAAAATTGCATTGTTTGGCGACCAAGGTAATAATTAAATAGCATGTAACTCACAAATAAAGTCTTTCTCCTGCAAGACATACGATGGGAAAATTACATAAAAATGATAATTAAATTGAATAAAGAAAAAAGGAAGGACTAAAATACTGTTACTTAAATTTTATTTCTTCAAGCTTTTTCAGGCACATTTTTATTAACCTGGTGAAGCGAAAAATCGCCAAATAATGTATCAATTGCTTCTTTCATACTAATTTATTTTTTAAGTTTTATAAACATTCCTTTCATATTTAAATTAAATATTTTCATTTTATAAATTTTATCTCGCATTAAAAAGGTTTTTGATTGTTTTTTTTTTTAATTAAACAAATAACAGTTATTTTCTTTTAATTTGCGAGTTGTTTACATTATTTTCTAACGGATATAGCCATTTCAATTCATTTATCAACTATAATTTTCGCCAAGATGACCACTGGCAACCCTTTCGTCGAAAATATCAATAAAATACAATAATCTAAACGTTGTATTATGTTACTTTTATTCACAATTTAATTTACTTGGATTCCGTTAAATATAATTAATATAATCCCTTAAGTTAATATTAGTTTTTGTTGCATTAAAATATTTCAATTGGTTGATTTTCTGTAAGCAAGTAATCCATATTGGTTTACAATGGAAGTCTATGGGAATTTGGCGAAATATTAAGAGACATCGCCAGGTTGGCATCACTTTTGGCGACTCATTTTGGTCGCCAAATTTGGCGATATACCGCCAAGTTGGCGACAAACGTGGCAGCGTTTGGCGACAGAACTGTGTCCCTCTACGGTAACCTCCTTATAGGTATGGAAATGCATTAAATGCTGTTCAATAATTGCATAAAAAATTCGCTAAAAATTCAAAAATCGTTGCATGAATTCCGAATAACCTTTTTTGAAAAGAGAACAAAATTTACTATATTGGGTTAAAAGAAAGAAACCATATTCTTCTCACTTATATGGAAAAATCGACTCGAAACTTAAAAAAGTGCTAAAAATCGCATAAAAAATTAAATAAAAAAATCTAATAAAAAAATCGAAAATCGGGCTTTGAGGTGCAAAACTTCATATATAGACGTACCTTTTCCAAAAATTTTGTAGCTCTACGTGCAGTGGTCTCTTCAGAACGCCGTCGACACACTCACTCACTCACACACAAACTTCTTTCTTTATTATTATAGATGTTACTAACTTACATTCATACACTGTTGTCTTTTCCTTCATAATTCATATATCTTAAGTTATCTTTAATAACCAAACCCTATTTTCAGTTTGGCTGTTACCATCTATGCTTTATTTCAATCTCCATCTTTTCATACTTCGTTGTCATTTCACAGATCTAGATCGCAAATTCGATTATTTCCTGATCCTATATCGATTATCATAATCGATCCTATTAACAAGCCGATAGTTCGTCTAATGCTCTCATTGCGGTAATATCACTGAGTCACGGGAGTTCCCAGTTTGCATCTAGCAACTACATCATATCGTAATTTTATATAACGTAATAACGTATTTTCTGTGATTCTTTGACAAAATAATCTTTTTTTACATGGTCCTTTGAAGAAATTTGCATTTTTTCCGCAGTCCTTTGATGAAATTTGAGTTTTTTTCGCGATGCTTTGACGGAAGTGGTGATTTTTTCTGTGAACGTGGCGAAATTGAGTTTTTTTCGGTGACCATTTGTTGAAATTCGTAATATTTTTCAATGATTTTTTTTTATGTCGGAATTTTCAGTCTGGTGACCGATTTTTTTAAAATTTTCGAAAATGAATGCCTCAAATTTTCGTAAAATTCGGAACAGAATCACCCCTAGCAAACAGTAAATAAATTGCACAAAAATTTTTAGAAAAAAAAAATTATTCTTGTAACTTAAAAAAAAAAAAATTAAAAATATTCTCCAATTTTAAGTTACAATAATAATTTTTTTTTTTTCTAAAAATTTTTCCGCCCATGCGTCTACATTATACACCTCTGGTGGTCCCCTTGTTAGACTAAAAGAAATGTTTTTATAGTAAAAAACTGAAAAAAAAAAAAAAAAAATCTCTAACTCTGATGGACTTTTTCAAAAAACTTTAGAAGGGGAAAGAAACTTTTTTTTTTTTTGATGGAAATAGATGGGAAAGTGGGGCATTTTGTACGATATAAAGCTTTTCGCATTTAATTAATTTTGAAATGCAAACCTGGACTCCTGCACATAAATCTATTTCTTTCATTTACTGTTCATTTCTGCTGAGCGATCGGCCCATATGGCCTCCGATTACGTTTTCACAGTTCAGTGGAGTTTTTTCGTAACAGTGCTTTCCTTTTTCTCCATTCGACCATTTTGAGTTGCAAATCGCAATCTCATAAAGTTTTTTCATTGTTCAAAATTGCTTTTTCTATTTAATTTTAAATTATGTTTTAGTTATTTTTTATAAGTTTTCTAGTAATTTCATATAATTTAAATGTTAAAAGTAAATGTCAATTATTGTAATGAGTATGCAAACTCCATGCTCGTTTATCATTGTCTCGACGCGTCACAAAAAGTTTAAAACGCTAGCGATTTTGTTTTCAAGTGTGATTTTTCTCTTTCGAGATGATATCAAGTGAAAGTAAGCTTCGGCATACTTATATTTTTTTTAATGAAGTTTAGATATGGCATTTTAAGTGTTAGAAGTTTACCTCTTTCAAAGTTCTTCATGATTATAAAAGTTTCATTGAACAGATTTAATTTTAAAAGTTGTCTTTTTTGAGTTCACAGTAGAAATGCTGTTTAAGCATCAAAATAACTTGCTTATCTTGCTTTTTGCTCAAATATCATTGTATTTTCAGAAGGGAAAATTCATCTTTTCAAGTATCAAGGTAACACTTTGTTTCGTCGGAGCCCAGGTCCAAACAACTTGTATTTTGCACAGTTAAGATTCAATCTGTCCAGCCAATTTTATGTTTAAGACGAAGTTATGTCTCGTCAAGCAACTATAAATAGTCACCTTGTAAAGAAATCTCTGCATATATCAATAAGGCTCTACTTTCTGAAAAGATACTTCACTTTATACTCTCCACTCAACAAAGTTTAGTGTAAGTACTTTTTCTTTTCCTTTCTTAGCCTTGAATTGTAATGAAGACTATTGAGGCATATTACAAAAGAACAAATTGCATAGTATATTTTATATGCATGCTATATTATTATTTAAAGAAACTGTTTTTAATTCATGAAGGTAGACTCCCTGAAATTTGCACAGCTTGGGACCAGAGGTTTTGTGGATTTTAGAATTTAGCAGATTGTGAGAAACATGAAAATCACATTTCACTTACTTTGCATAACTTTACTGGTCATACACTGTCATTGCATTGCATCATATTTAATTTTAGGTGTCAATATACATGGACATTTATAAACAGTTGAAGGGAAAAAAATATTTAATATACTATGATATTTCAATAAATTTTTGCAGCTGTTTGCTAACCGTCCTCAACTAGAAGCCTCTTATGTTATAAAGACCTCATACCCCTCCCCTCCCTTTCCATCAAAGTTTCTTGTACCAGGGCTTCTTTAAAATGACTTGCTTTGGCTAGATCTTGATTGATTTTCACAATATACATACCTGATAAACATGCTGAAGTAGTAGTCGATGGTTGAATAGATTTTTTGGGGCTTTCAGAAGTATCTTGAGGAAAAAAAATATGATTTGTGGAGAATGATGAGGTAGCTACAGCCAACTGTTGTGCAGCAGCAGTTGCTAGAACATTAGTAGGACTGAAGAAAGGTTGTGGAGAAGAACCTAACTTTGAAGAAACTGCCTGAAATTAAAATATAAAGAAAATTTACAAATTTTAGATGAATAAAATTTTATTGATTACAGGTATCTATAAAAGTATACTGTGTGAATATAAAATCCTATAATCAGGGGCCACGGTAACCATTCGCCTATTTGCCAAATGCGAATACACCGTGAAATTGGCGAAAAAAAATTATAGCGAAAAAGCTGGCAAATGATTTTTTTTAGACTCTTTTGTTGCTGTAATTTTGCAACGTAAATGAATTTCCTTTTTTAGCGCGAGTTCACGTACGGCCGCTTTTCCAGTCTATATTCTTCCTCTTCTTCTAATTAGAGGTGATTCTGTTCCAAATTTTCAGAAAATTTAAAGCATTCATTTCCGAAAAAAAAAAAAAAAAAGGTCATCAATCCAAAAATTCGGACATAAAAAATATCGCGGATTTCGACAAATGGTTGCGAGAAAAACACAAATTTCGTCAATAATCGTGGAAAAAACGCAAATTTTTGTCAAAAGATAGCGAAAAATAGCAAACTTCATGAAAAGATTGTGAAAACCCCCACAAATTTTATCAAAAGATCGCAAAAAAAAAAACCAACTACAAAAGCTGCTTATACATAACATATTTAATAAACCTACTTCAGGCTTGAAAGGGTTAATGATAATAATTATATATATGAGATATAGCTGTATGTAATACAGATATATATCATATATATAATGTAATATACATGATATATATAATATATGCATAATATACTTTTGGCTAATGTGTTGGCTAAAAGTCTTAATTTCTTAGAGCGGTCCCTGTATAATGATATATATAATTTTTTAAGGAAAGCAAAGGATACTTACTTATTATTCAGGCCAACAATGGTACCAATAATATTAATGATGAATGTAGTTGCCACGTTAAAGGCAATTTCAAATGGATTTAAAGATAAAAACATAACAGTACCTGGTAGACCGAGCCTCACTCGGTAATTTTTTACACTCTTTTATTTAACTCAACATAGATTTTATATGTAAAGATAGAATTTTGTAATAGATTTTTAACCCACTCCTTGATATGTTAAAATGATAAAAATTGTGTTCATAGGTACATTTCGGATGATAATACAAACTTTTAATATTTTTAAAACATACTTATAAATTAACATATTAATTTTAAGGTATTTTTATGTATGCAGGTGATACATTAACAAATATCCTCTATAACTCACACACATGTATGGAATTTGAAAGAACAATGGGTTTAACAATGCACCAAAAATTACTTGCCAAAATATGGCAATAGCGGTGAAACTGCAGCAATGAAACATTTTAATGATTAAAAAGTAACAAATTAAATTATAAATAAAAAATGAAGTGTGTAAAATTTAAAAAATACATGCTTTTATGAATTAATGGTTTAATATTAATTAATGTACTATTATATAATGAGAAAGCAATACAGAAATCCTAAAAAGTACCACAGTAGTACCAAATAGTCTTATTTATCATTGTTATATTTAATAGATGATACAGTAAAAATTACATTTTCAACATTTATAATGGAACTTTGCAGAGTCTCTGAATGGTTAACAACCAAATTTAGCTTTTCGGTCGAGTCTAAAAAGTACATTATAGCCAGATTAAGGCTTTTGTATACTCCGTTATAGTCAAAGTTGATGGAAATATAACCATCCTGTGATCAGCAGTAAACAACGAAAACAGGAAATGAAAACATTAATTTTCAAGGACAATAACATTTTCGAATTCTTATCAAAATAAATTAGAGTGTAAATCATTGAATAGTAATCGTACTGTTGAAATATCTAAATCGTATTTATCTGAAGTGCAACGTAATAATCATAAATCAAACTGTTTATTCCTCCCACATGTGATGCAAGAGACTCGTGTGACTGTTATAAAAAACTGAAAAAAAAAATTTCTACTTTTTTATTATTATATCATTATGCTGAAAGATTTTGATCTGAAAATATGTAAAACATTAAATCCCTACCGTACAATGCAGCGTAGCCTATATGTTAAGATATTAAATTTAATGCTGTGAACTTTACATATAATATTAATACAGTCAAGAAAAGAACTGGCTTATGAGTGAATTCCCTCATGTGTTCAGAAAATATTATAACACAACATTTTTTTCCCCCTCTTATCACACTTTAGTGAAATGCATAATATGAGTTTCATCAAATAATACCCAGCTTGGATTACTGGGCCATACATCCAATCAAAGAATTGCTGCAACGGAAACATAAAAGGTAAGAAATTTACCTATAATATCTATTTGATTGATCTATTAAGAATGGCCAATTTATATTTACTTTATTAATTTCTGAATATTAGCACGCATGGCCTACTGTGCAAATAGAGGTTTCATTTTTGCCAACATACTACTGTCTAAGACGGAATCGATCGGGACCAAGAAAATTTTCCGGCGTAGACAATATTCCGCCTTAGACGAATTTTACTCTATGTCTATGGATTCGCAGGGACTTAGAAATCTTTCCGAGTTAGACAGATTTCTGTCTTACACAGAGTCCGCCTTACAGAGAGTTTACTGTATATTGATCATGAAGACTGAAATGGTCTGATATTCAGTGTTAATAGAGAAAACTACTGGCCGTAAAAGTGTGTATAGTAAAAATATAATTGTTGAACATATACTAAATTAGTGTAGTGAAATATCCTAACGAAATAAATATTGTGTATTTTTGATGGTATATATGAAATGTTAAGGATTGAATGATAAATAAACATATGTAAGTTTTTATATAAGATAACATAAAAGCAATTCCTCTTAGAAATATAAGCTTAAATTACTAGTAAAAATCGCTGCATCAAGAGAAATCCAGTTGGTAGAAAAGCTTAATACACATGGAAATTTAAAACCGAAATGTTATTAATTAAAGAAGAATTACTCGAAGTAATTACTGATGATAATTCCACGCCGGTCACAAGCGATTGGCAGAAGAAAGACAGGAAGGCTAGGGCCATTATTAACTTGGCAATTGACGATTCTCAAATAGTTCATGTCAAGGGGTATACAGCCAGAGAAACTTGGAATGTGCTTAAAACAATACATGAAAGAGCTAATTTATCGAGTAAATTATTTTTGTTAAGAAAACTTTATGGAGCCAAGCTCCCGAAAATGGTAACTTAATCAATCATATAATGTGCATTTTAGAATTAATCGATAATTTATCTGCAATCGTGGAAACAATTAGCGACTCACATCTTTTAGCTTTATTACTGTGTTTGCTACCCTTGAGTTATACTTTAATTACCGCCCTTGAATCGCGAAATGAGGACAAGCTTTCACCATAATTTATTAAAAGTAAGTTAACAGACGAGTATAACAAAAGGGTTGAAAACACGAACCAGGCTGAAAATTCCACAAAAGCATTTAAAACGCGAAAAGATTTCGAAATGATAATTTCAAAAGAGAAAAACAATGCATGTACTGTAAAATGAGGAATCACACATACAGAGAATGTTGGCATCTCAAAAATCGAAACATTCACCCAAATACACAAAAACAACAACAAACATACAAAAATAAACATTACTCATCATCGTTGTGTTATCAACAATTGGATAACCAAATAGGAAACACTGACCATGAATCAGTAGATAAGACAGATTATAGAACGGAAGCAAAACCAGATCAAAGCAGCGACGCAGCCTTTCTATTCTAATAGACAAAGCAGGAAAACAAACCTGGATCATTGATTCTGGTTCATCCTCACATATCCTAAACAATAAAAATGAGTTTACTAAATTAAATGACACAGAAAAAACAACTGTCATAATTGCCAACTGAAAAACAGTAAACTCGCAAGGCTCTGAAGAAACTACATTCACGACAAAAGCATCTGGTGGAGGCACCAATAAAATTACGTTGAAAGAAATGTTGCATGTACCTGAGCTGGAATCTAATTTAATTTCAGTCAGTAAAGCCACAAAGAATGGGTATAAATTACTATTTGATAAAAATAAATGCACGCCGTCCCGAAATGGGAAAATCTACTTGGAGGCAAAAATGAAAAATAACCTATACGAAGTTGAATTATTAGAAAATACAGAAAGCAATATAGTAAACATAGTGCACAAATGCAAAAATAAAGATTGCCTAGAACTTTGGCACAAACGCCTGGGATAGAAATTATATTAAAATAGCAATTAAAGCCTTTGTGCAGGAATATTAAAAAGCAGAAAAACAACGTTTAAAAATGCACAAATAATATGTAAAAAGCAGCAAACAGATTTTCGAATCTACTAGCGAGATTCTTCTTCAGTGCAAGATAGAGCAAGAGACCAAATTCAGTCCATTCTGAAAATCATTCTAATTCCAACTTGAATACTTCAGTTGTGTTGCCATTTTTTCCTAAAATCAGCCAGCAAGTTGCTAAAATCTTAAGAAGGTTTGATTTTAATATTATTTTTTCTCCTGTTAATAAAATCTCTTTTTTAAATCTTAAACACCCCATTGATCACCTAGATAACCGGGGTATTTACCACATCTCTTGCCAGTGTGGTCTATCTTATATTGGGCAGATTAAACATGCTCTTAGATTTCGTTTAAAAGAGCATGAAGGTTATGTTAAAAATCAGGAGCTTAAACGTTCTTCTATCGCTCAACATTGTTGATCTTTTCAACATAGGTTCAATTTTCCCTCAGCCATCATTATCCAGAAATGTTCTTCTAACCTTGTTCTTGATTTTTGGGAAGCTTACCACATCTCATTAAAAATCTCACTCTTTAGTCTATGACTTATCTAGTACTCTTGATTTTCCAAGTATTTGGAAAGTATTAATTTAATTTCCCCTTTTTGGTTTCTTTTTCTCTCGTTCTCCGGTAGATGTCGTTACTTGTCCACTCATTCGTTTCATCTGCTTCTGCCTCATTGGATGTTTTTGGCACATTTGCTACTCATATCGGGTATATAAGCCGGCACGTCTCTGTCATTTTGCTCAGCCTTGCTTTTTCTAGCACACTGTGTCTTGCTCTATCTTGCACTGAAGAAGAATCTCGCTAGTAGATTCGAAGCAGCTGTTTGCTGCTTTTCACATATTATTTGTACATTTTTAAACGTTGGTTTTCTGCTTTTTAATAGAAATTATAATTCCATAAAGGAAATGGTTAAAGATGATTTAGCCTATGGCATAAAACTAAATAATGGCAATCATGGAACAACATGCGAAACATACATACAAACAAAAACAAGCGATGCTCTCTATCCCAAAACATCGTATAAAAACAAAACAGGTAGAGTACTCAATCTAGTGCACACGGATGTATGCCCAGTGATAGGAACCCCCACAATAGTTGGTAAAACAATGTTTGTAACTTTCATTGATGACTACTCTAGTTTTACTATAATATACTTATTAAAACATAAACATGAAGTACAGGATAAATTAATTGACTACATAGCTATGGTTTGAAACCAGTTCGGGAACTATCCAAAAGCAATAAGATCTGATAATGTGGGAGAGTACATAAATAGAGGGGCAGAGGATTATCTAAGAAAAAGGGGCATTCAACATCAATTAACCATGCCGTATTGTCCGAGCCAAAATGGCACTGCAGAAAGAAAAAATAGATCACTATTAGACATGACTAGAAGCCTACTCAGAGAAGCGGATCTACCACAAAGATTTTGGGGAGAAGCAATTAACATCGCAAACCATTTACAAAATCGTTTACCAACGAGATCGACAAATAAAATCCCATTTGAGATATGGTTTAATCGCAAACCGAATTTGCACTATTTGCGAACATCCGGGTTCAAAGCTTACATATACATGAATAAACAACATCGAGGAGAATTGGACGATAGAGCTCAGGAAGGGATTTTTGTAGGATACAACAACAATTTAAAAGGATATCGCATATACACTAAAGAAAACAAAATTGTAATTGGCAGAACAGTGAAATTCATAGAAAATAGCAAAATTAACCTAAAAGAAAATAAAGAGACAGAAAACTGGAATGACGACAAAAAATACATTGAAACTGATATAAACAACACAACCAAAGAGTCAACCGCGTCCAAACAACCGACCAATGAACCAAGAAGATCTGAAAGATCGAACAGGGTGGTACCACTAGACAGATATGTCTGTTATGTAAAAAATAATATGATGGAACCTACTAGTTGGAATGATATACAGGAAATTAATAACCTCACAGAAAAGGAAAATTGGCTTAAAGCCACATAAGCGGAAATCAATTTGCTGAAAAAACATAACACATGGGAGTTAGTGGATCCTCCATCTAACAAAAAGGTTATAAGTTGTAAGTGGACATTCAAAATGAAATTAGACAGTTACGGGAACGTCAGGGCTCCCACTCAACTTTTGTAGTAAAAAATGGAAAAAAGGGACCACAAATTTTGTAAAAAAAAATAGACCAAAAGGAAACTATTTTAGCAAATCATAAAATAAAATAAACACAGAAACCCTCCTCTCCTTCAATTGTCACTTATTAATAAATGTTCAAAGTATAATTTGTTATGAAGAAAACGCTTGCTTCTATTCAAATTCTGAAATTCATTATCTTAAAGCCATTGTTATTGGTAGAGGTTAAAAACCTTCTAAGACAGATTGAATTTCACGAATTTTTCCACGACTATTTAAGAAATTTGCATGTATTTGGAGATCCTTAGATGAAATTTGTATGTTTTTCACTATCTCTTGACGAAATTAAAGTTTTTTAAATCTTTTGACGAAATTGTTTTTTTTTCTTTCAATCTTTTCACGAAATTTGTTTTTTTTTTTTCGCAATCTTCTGACCGTTTTTTTCTGTGATTTTTTGATGAAATTCGCATTCTTTTCGCAATCTTTTGACGAAATTTGCATGTTTTTTTTGATGAAATTTGCATTTTATTTAGAGATCTTTTACCGAAATTCGCGTTTTTTTCGCGATCCTTTGCCGAAATTTGTGGTTTTTTTCGTGATCCTTTGCCGAAATTTGCATGTTTTTTGCGACCTTTTGACGAAAATCCCGTTTTCCGCGATTCTTTGACAAAACATGCGTTTTTTCGCAATCTTTTGACTGTTTTTTCGCAATATTTTGATGAAATTCGCGTGCTTTTCAAATTTTTTGAAGAAATTTGCATTTTAATTAGAGATTTTTTGATGAAATTCACGCCTTTTTTTTTTTTTTCGCGATCCTTTGTCGAAATTCGTGTGTTTTTTCAATTCTTTGACGAAATTTGCATTTTATTGAGAGATCTTTTGATGAAATTCGCTTTTTTTTTGCGATCTTTTGACAAAATTCTTGTTTTTTTTCGCTATCTTTTGTCGAAATTTGAGTGTTTTTCACGATCCTTTGTTCTAATTTGCGCGTTTTTGCGACCTTTTGACGAAAACTGCATTTTCCACGATTATTTGACAAAACTTGTGTTTTTTTCGCAATCTTTTGAGGAAATAGTCTTTTTCGCGATCTTTTGAGGAAATAGTCTTTTTCGCGATCTTTTGACCGCGTTTTTTCTTTCTATCTTTAAACAAAATTCACGTTTTTTCGCGATCTTTTGAAGAAATTTGTGCATTTTCGCGATCTTTTGACTGCGTTTTTTCGATATTTTAATGAAATTCTGGTCTTTTCGCGATCTTTTGAAGAAATTTGCACATTTTCGCAATCCTTTGACAAAATTGCTGATTTTTTTCGTGATCGATTACCGAAATTTAATGGTATTTTTTGGAACATATTTGCGAAAAGCACGATTTTTCTGCGATGTTCGGCTAAATGCCAAACATCAGTAAAATTTAAAATAAAAGTGTCAAAAAACGGGCTTTATGGACCTAATAATGAAAAAACGGACCAATACGGACTTGAAGCAAAAAAACAGACCTGGTGGAAGCCCTGGAACGTTCAAAAATATAAAGCACATCTGGTAGCTAAAGGCTATAATCAAAAATACGGTGAAAATATGACGAGACTTTTGCCCTGTAGTCTCACAAGTCACAAACCATCAGAACTTTTTTTGCAGCAGCCACATATCACAAACTAAATGTTAGACACATTGACATTGATACAGCCTTTCTCTATGGCGAGCTAGAAGATGAAATATATATGAAGCAGCCGGAGGGCTACACAGAGAAAAATTCAGAAAATAAAGTCTGCAAACTTATAAAATCAATCTACAGACTCAAGTAGGCAGCCAGAACTTGGAATAAACATATAGAACATTCTCTGAAAAAACTGAATTTCCGACAAAGCACAGTAGTGTCTATACATGCTAAAAGAAAAGAACACTTCCACTTATATAATAGTCTATGTGGATGACATTTTGACAGGTAGTGAAAATCAAATAACTGAAGCAATAATAAAAACTTTAAAGCAAGAATATGAGCTAAAGGACCTTGGGGAAGTATCAAACTATTTAGGCATGGAAATAAGAAAAGCACACAACGAGTACACATTGAATCAAAGATTAAAAATAGAAAAACTCGCAAGAAAATTTAACCTAGAAAATGCAAAACCAATAAGCACTCCAATGGATCCTGATTTTTACAAATTAGAGGAAGAAGAAAACTTATTGTTTAACAATAGAAAATTCTGACAAGCAATCGGATCACTACTCTACATAACTACTACTACATGCCCAGATATATGAGCCGCTGTGAACATTCTGAGTAGAAGGTGCAAAACTCCTTGTACTAAGGACTGGAACACCATGAAACTAGTCATAAGTTACTTGAACTATACCAATAATCTAAATTTCACAATTAATACACAGCAGGAACCAACCCTTATCGGATTTGCGGATGCCGACTCAGCAGGGGACACCAAAACAAGAAAATCGACCAGTGGGAATTTATTCATGCTGGAAAATAGTCCCATACAATGGTATAGAAAAATTCAAAACTGCATAGTTTTCTCATTGGCAGAAGCCAAATTTGTCTTAGCTGCTAGTGCAGGGCAGGAAATTGCCTGGCTAATAAAACTTTTGTCCGACTTAGACTTAAATAAAAAATTACCTATAATTCTCTATGATGATAATCATGACAGAAAAAATATACCTTTTTTCCCTTCTAGTCTTGTTATTCCAATTACCTTTTCATTTGACTTTTTTTATCCAACCTTTCTATATTAAACTCTATTTAATCTTACCTATTTAAGTTTGCATTCATTTCTAAATAAACTCTGATTATATAATTTAAATTTCATGTTTAAACACTTTTACTTATCTTTATTTTCAGTGTTTAAATATGGTTTTATAATAAATACAATATTCTTAACTTACCTTATTTTTACTTTTATATAAATCCCTTTTCACTCGTTCATAATGTTTCTTCCATTTATGCACGTTTTACGGCATTCAGGTTCTTTCGTTTTCCCCCGATGTCAACATCGTATTGAAAGTTCAGCTCACAGACTGAGGAGTTTTTGGTGGCTATCGGTAGATGGCATGACCTGTCCGTCGTGACATACTCCGCTCAGTGACCGATCACAGGTCCGTTTTCCCGAGATCGTCAGACATCGGATGTGACGTTGACCAGGTGATCAGAAGTCGCGTGAGGGGGCGTTGCCGGCAGATGGAAAATACTATTTATAGCTTGGACTTCAGTTGAACGATAGCTTGGCCTTGTCGATGTCTTGTGTCTGTGCGTGTTGGTACTTCGGGAAGACGATAGCTCACATTTTTAAATGTTTTTATTACTGCATTTAATTTTAAGATGAAGTGGGTGGCATTTTATAAATAATGTTTCCCGGTGTTTAGCTCTAGTCATCTATGCTTTTTTATGAAGAAATGTTTTATCACATGTGTTAGTTTCTTACAAGTTAAAGCGGTTATGGCTTAAGATATTGGTGTGGTTTCTCTATAATGTGTGAACAGAAGATAGAGGAACTACCACCGTTCGTTTGGCTTTTTAGTATCCAGAGAGGATGTGCCTGAAAGACGTTCGTGTTGTGAAGTTCAGTCTATTGGAATTTGAGATACGCCTGCTGCCTACTGCATATTTCTCAGATAATATTTTTCTTTTTATTCCTATTTATTGAAATAGTCTGACATTTATTTACAGTTAATATTCTCTCTTCTTTTAAGAATACCTTTTTAAGTTCCAGACATTACTCTGGTTTCACTTTTTGGAATCTTGCCAACTTTCCTTTTAGAGTGGAGGAACGAGCTGTAGGATTACAATCTGGTTTCCAAGAGACCAGGGTTTTTCCCGTTTCGATGCTACGGATAGGTTGTGATAGGAGTTTGTCCGAAACACACGCAACAGCAGATTACCGCACGGTGTATTCGACACTGTTACGACTTGTGACATCGTGATATTTGTGATTCCTAGGAAACTCTATCAGATGGATTTCCCTAGGGGGTTTCCATTTAGGCATGCTGCAGTTCGGAAATCCCCTTACCATTAACTTTTAGTTAATGTCTTGCTTCTGGTCTTCAGTTTACTTTTGAGGGGCAGTTAAGGGTATCTGGAGATTTCAGTTGAGCTAATGTTGATAAATAAGTTGTGCTTGCCTTTACATGAAGTCTTTTATATAGGAGAAGAGACTGAATTTAATTAAGTAATATAATCTTTTTCATTAATAATTTGTTTTTCTTAAACGTTAGTAATTAATATTGTTACCTCAGTTGAACTGGATTAAGTTAATATTTTCCTCAATATTTAATTGAAATAAATTTACATTTTTGCTTTTGAGATAAATACCTTTTGAAATTAAGCTTTACTTTCCTTTTAATCAGTTTTTACAAAATAAAGTTAATAGTCTTTGATTAAAGCTTAATATTAATTAAGTTTAATTACAGTTTTTATAAGTTAAAGTAAAATATGATTTCATTGAAATAATATATTTACTTTCTGGTGCTCTGGTTCATGTCTCAAACATGTTGATAGAGAGTCACGGAGAACTTATGTCATGTGTTTGAAAGTTTTATTCTATTTTAATGATTTTAATTTCTACTATTGTTTTTATTTAAAAGTTTTTAATAAAAATTGTTATTTGTTTGAAATTGGTTTGGTTTTCTTTAAATATTCTTTTACAGATAGTTTTATAATGCTTTATCTCATCTGCAGTTAATAGGTTTCTGGGCAAACACAGTCAGCAAATGGTTCCATTTGCGTGTTAACTCTCAGTTTAATGTCTTTCAGCAGTAATTAACTTTTGGTTATTACTTTCAAATCAAAGTTGTATAAAAATGGTGGAGAATGAAAAGTTACAAACGAACCAAGCATATTGAACTGCATTACCGCAACATAAAACAGATGAAAGAAGATGGTATATTAGATCTTCGTTACTGTCCGACTCAAGATATGATAGTGGATAGCGGACTGTCTAACGAAACCTCTGCCAAAACCTCAATTAGTAAAACACAGAGAATTCATGCAACTACTACATGATGCATCTGAGGTGGTTAAGGAAAGATCATAGAAATATAAACATCCACAGATCAGCAGTAAACAACGAAAGCAGGAAATGAAAATATTAATTTTCAAGAACAATAACAATTTTGAATTCTTAGCAAAATAAATTAAGACTGTAAATCATTGAATAATCATCGAACTGTTGAAACATCTAAATTGTATTTATCCAAAGCGCAACATAATAATCATAAATCAAACTGTTTATTCCTCCCACGTGCGATGCAAGAGACTCACGTGATTGTTATAAGAAACTGGAAAAAAAACTTTTCTACTTTTTATTATTATGTCATTATGCTGTAAGATTTTGATCTGAAAACATGTAAAATATTAAATTGCTGCCGTACAATGCAGCATAGCCTATATGTTAAAATATTAAATTTAATGCTGTAAACTTTACATATAATATTAATATAGTCAAGAAAAGAATTGGCTTATGAGTGAATTCCTTCATGTGATGTGTTCAGAAAATATTATAACACAACATTTTTTCCCTCTTATCACACTTTAGTGAAACGCATAATATGAGTTTCATCAAATAATAGCCAACTTGAATTACTGGGCCATACATCCAATCAAGGAATTGCCGCAGCAGAAACATAAAGATAAGAAATTTACCTATAATATCTATTTGATTGATTTATTAAGGATGGCCACTATATATTTACTTTATTATTATCTGAATATTAACCCACGTGGCCTACTGTGCAAATAGAGGTTTCATTTTTACCAACAAAAGTTGCAAATCATTACATTATAGATATACCGTATTCCCCCGCATTAGCCAGCATGCCGGAAAAACTCGTATTTACCGGCATGCTGGAAAACATGAGGTTTTACTACTGGAGGACAAGCGGACAACATTTTTCATTTTTAAGTTAAAAAATCAATACTTATTTTTCTGTTTGTCTCTCTCCATATATATTTATTTATATTTAATTGATTATTAAATTTTATTTATCTTACTAACCGAAAGGCCGGCGTTGCCCGGGCCTGTAAAATGAACCTGGCATTTGTATTACAAAATCTCATAAAAAGACACCAATCTCGAAACAAAAGAACCTCGAACTGGGTCCCCACTGCCTACTGTACCGTTTAGCAGGCATGCTGCGCACACACTGCAAAAAGAAAAAAAAAATATCTCGAATCTTTTACTTCCTCATTCCACCAGCAGGGCACGAACTCTATTCTGAACGAAACTCTGTTAAACAACCTACCTGTAGATATATTAGTCAAGGGGGTGGCGGACTTAAGCAAGAATTTAAGATATTTGTTGAAATTACTATTCAAAAATAGTGGTAAGTAATTTTGAAATTTTATATTAAATAAGTAATATTTATCTCATGGCTCTGTTAACAATCCGCATCTAAAACGGTACGATTTTAAATATTTGATCCCCCCCCCCCCCTAAAAAAATTTATAATAAAAAATAATAAAAAAAAATGCTTGTTTTCTTTTAAATGTTTTTTTTTTTTTTTTTTTGGTGGGGGTGGGCAGTCTAGAATTTAGATTTTGAAGTGCATAGCATTCATTCGAGAATGTAAAAAAAGTTTTAAAGTTTTAAAAAAAAAGAAAAAACCTTTTTATACAGCAGGAAATTTGAATTGTCATTCATAAAAATAAACATGTTTTATATGAATGCAATTTTGTTAGGCATATCTCGAGTGCTATTTTCCATATTTTATAAAAATGTACTGTAAAATTCCGTTAATCTCCCCCCCCCCCCTCAGATATTTGATGAAATTTGCGAGGGGTTTTTGCGATCCTTTGACAAATCACATTTTCTCCGCGATCCTTTGATGTAATTCGGGAAGGGGGGGATCCTTTATCGAAATTCACTTTTTTTTCGATCCTTTGTCAAAATGCATGTTTTTTTTTTTTTTTCGTGATCCTTTGATGAAATGTGCATTTTTTTTTTTATTTATTTCTTTTTTTCACGATTCTTTGATAAAATTTGCATTTTTTCTGCGATCTTTTGACGAAATTCATGTTTTCTCGGCAATTCTTGAATGAAATGTGCATTTTTTCACAATACTTTGGCAAAATTTGTATTTTTTTCATGATCTTTTGATGAAATTTATATTTTTTCATGATCCTTTGATGAAATTCGCGTTTTTCCGTGATCCTCTGACTTAATTCACATTTTTCCAGCGATCTTTTATGCCGTTTGCATTTTTTTACGTGAACCTTTGACAAAATTTGTGTGGGCTTTTTGTGTGGGTCTTTTTTGCTTTGACGTAATTTGTGCTTTTTTTACCGGAATTCGTGCTTTTTCAGCGATTCTTTGACACCGTTTTTTAGATCTGGCATAATTTGTTTTTTCCTGCTATTTTTTTATGACATTGGAGTTTTTCGTGATCCTTTGACGGAATGTGCGTTTGTTTGTGATTCTCCGACGAAATTTATGTTTTTCCCACAATCCTTTGACAAAATTTCCTTTTTTTTTGTGATTCTTTGGTGCAATTTGTGTTTTTTAGCAATCTTTTGCCGTATTTTGCTTTTTTTTCCCTCCCTTTTAAAGCAATCCTTTAACGAAATTTGTGTTTTTTCGCCGATCCTATGTTGACATTCACGATTTTTCCTGCAAATGATTGATGAATTTAATTTTTTCGAAGACCATTTGTCGAAATTCGCAACATGAAGTGAAGCGAATATGTATTGCACAGGATTTATAAATTTTTGGTGTGTTCAGGAATGTGTCTCACCTAGAGAAATTCTCATGCTTTATGGCCAGATTTATGGATGTTCAATTTATTTTACGTGCTTTAGCGAAGCTGTGTATAATGTGTTTTGTCATCTGTATTTAAAAAATGTGACTGTTTAACCTGTGTCAAGCCTTTGACATGGCCAACACATCACAATATTCTTTTATTACTATCATTATTTATATTATTTTACAATATAAACTGGAAAAAAATACTGAAAACAAACTTACTTCCTTATTCTGTGATAACTGAAGAGATGACAAAGAACCAACAGAGCTTGGAGAACTCTTCAGAAGAGAATTCAGTAAAGGTGAGGAGGCTGGAGTAGGTCTTGGTGAATGAGATACAGAAGATCTTGGTGATGTTTCTTGAGATTTTGCAATAATTGCAGCCATATCTATTTCTACACTTTTATCAATGGAATCAGACTTAAAAAAAAAAAAAAGACATTATAGTATACAGAATTATAAATAATTCCTTAATTTGAACAATTTTATCAGAATACTAAGAATTGAAAACATTTATAAATGTTAAATAACAGCAAGAGAAAAAGAAATGATCTGAGCAAAAAGTTTTCTGTAAAAAAAAAAGTGTAAATGTTTCAACCACATAAAGTACTGATATGTGAAGTTTGCACAAGTTAAAAGCCAAACATCCCAAATCTTTTAACCAAAATGGCTTACTGCGACTTGGCCATAAATGCATTTTCTAGGACTGGATTTCAAAATTAATGATTAGAAATTATGCATTTGTGAATTATTTGAATACTAGCTGACCCACCAGGCGTTGCTTGAGCACATGATGAATGACCCTTAAATGAACCTCAAATTTGTATGATTTTTAACTCCATTTTGTCTGAATTTATATTTTTAAATGAAAAAAAAAAATTGTGAAAAAATATTGAATTAAAAGTATATGCTATTTGGTATTTTATTTTCAGTGTAATTTTATTTTTGGAGTCTATGCGTACCGAAAGTTAGCGAAAACATGACAAATTGATTTTTTTGATTTCATTGAAATTTTCACACATTTCATTTTGAAAAATGATTGCATCGAAATTTTCTTACATTTTATTTTGTAAAAAATATTTCTACCCGTATGAACGTTTCTAAAACTTTTGTAGGTGATGTAAATCTGGTCTATTGAGATGCGCTAAAAAGATTGTATTGAAATACACACATTTAGTCAATTTTAGCATAGAAAAAATATCGTTTCTGTGAGGCTCGAAGCGACCTGTGTTTCCCAGTATATTTGAAAGGGTTAAAATTCATATATTTTTTAATCGATTGCACCATCGATTAGAAAAAGATTTCAGCTTTAAGAAAATATTTTTGGTTTGTTGGTACCTGTAAAATTGAACCTTGGAGGGGCGAAAACGGGACAAAAAACTCAGGTTTTTACTAATTTTGTTGAAATTTTCACTCATTTTACTTTGTAAAAAAATATTTCTATCCGTCCAAACGTTTCAAAAATTTTTGTAGATGATGTAAATATGGTCCATAGAGATGCTCAAAACAGATTGTGTTAAAATACGGACATTTAGTTACTTTTAGCGTAGGGAAAATATCATCTCCGTGAGGCACAAAATGACTTGCATTGCCGGGGTATTTGAAAGGGTTAAAATTCATATATATATATATATATATATATATTTTTTTTTTTTAAACCAATTACACCAGTGATTAGAAGAAGGTTTCAGCTTTAAGAACAATTAGATATTATTATTAGAACAAATTAAATATAATTATTAATTAAAGAAATTACTAGAAATAAAGATAACTTAAATAAATAAATGTGGTGGTGTTAAAGTAAAGATGACATAGTTAAAATAAACTAACTTATTTTATTAACATTTAAAAGACAAAAACAATATACATATACTTTAAGTTAAAAATAAACTTTTAAACAAATGAGATAGATCGTTAAGTTTACTCAAGTACAATTGAAAACAATATTAAACTTATCTGATTGACGATAGGATACTCATGACATGATGAACACAATATCTTTCTATAACACATCACATAAAAAGGCATTTAACGACTGGAACTTTAAAGGTAAATTCGGCTGGATCCAAGAAGATATTCAAGTTCTTATAAAAGAACAACTTTACTTGCGACCACGGTCAGACAAAAAACGATGATTTAAATGCGTGAGAAACTTCTAAGGAAAAACGGGGATGATACTAGTACAGATGAAGAACTCAGTTCAGCAAAACACTTCATGACGACAATTATTTATCCTTACACAGCATGACATTAAGTTCTTTATTCAAAGGATTTCATTACATAATCTTAACTGCTATAAACGTATTCAACTGGAAAGCTCCTTTCATCTATATTAAACACTATACTTAAAGAAAGGTAACTTCGAGAAAAACCAACATCATTAAACGTCGCCAAACAACCACACACCTCTCGAGGTACTCAAAGACATCAATGGTTGACAGAGGCTGAAGGTAATCCCTTTTATCCTCTGCCGATGTCCGAAGACCGGTCACTATGCATAACCGAACTATTTTCTACCTGTTTCCAGATCGTCATATGCAAATATTGACGGAGCGACGTAAATCACGGAACAAGCCGCGATTATGTCATACCTCAACGCCATCTATCAGCAACAACAGTAACTGTTGGGAGGGTGGTGTTGTGTGTCATTGCAGGTTGCCCCTCCCACGTAAAAATTCAGCAGAGTGACTTGACAAATTAGTTTAAGTTAGATATGAAACTTTAAAAATATAGTTAAAATAATAACTTTGAATAAGAATATGTTGAAGTATATGCAACTTCATGAATCCTATATATATACTATGATGTTTCATGAATAAGGTAAGTGTAAAATGTACTTACAGTAATGAGCCAAAATGATGAACAGAAGAAGGATTGATTTATTGGTGCTTGTTGTACATGAACTTGACTTCGTTCTTGAATTAAATTAATGGACACTTGCGACGATAGTCTACCCGAACTCGAGAACACTGCATCATTCGACGACATAAGTAACTTGAAATATATTATCCACACCTCTATCGCCGATTTAATTAACAATTCTCGATGAAACGTCTTAAAAATAAACCACTATGCTTAATAAATTCTCACAATTATATTGGTATTCAGCCATATACCATACATATTCGCTGACACTTCATAAAACATACCAAATAATACCATAAGTCAGCCTTCAAACATCGCACACCTCACACATTGCATACCTCGAAAAAATGAAATCGCTGTCCCTTTAAATCAGGACGAAAACCTATCGACCAATCAGAATCGACTATGCAATTTGCATAAGTCGGAAGATATTTAACATTTACTTATAATTTGAATAACATTTAATAAATATTACAATGACTTTAGAAAAATTACTTTAATATAAAAATGACTTAAAAAGATTATTTTACATGTTAATTAAATTTAAATACTTATCTAAAAAAAATGAATACTAGCGAATGCGATCGCAAGTGAAATTGCCGTATACGGTCCACGACCGAAACGCGATACGCAACCATCCAACCGTGGCGGTAAAAACGTAAACAAACGGCGAAAGGCGGCAAAAGAAAAGAAAATATCGTGCTGTCGAGTTCAGGTAGACCTTACAAATTGTTTAATGAAAAATAGAAATGAAAAATGCTTGGGAATAATTTTCCCACAGAATGCCCCTCTTTCCCATTCATTTTGATTTTCTGCAATAAAGTTCCTTACAAAAGTTTGTAATAATGGCAGTATCAAAAGAAAGTTTTTTTTTTTTTCGTGGAAAGTTCATTACCATAAGAAAACGTCTCTGAATCTAAGAAAGGAGTCCTTTACGAGGGATTTAGTCAAAATATCTGCATAGTTCTCTTTTGACATAACATGCTTAATGTCGAAGAGGCCATTGTTATACCAGTCTCTTATAAACTTGTATTTTAAATCAATATACCGATTCTTTATGGTATCAGCTTTCTGTTTGGTGAAGGAAATGGCAGCAGTATTATCACAAAAGAGCATTGGATGTTGAATAGTAATGATGTCCAAGTTAAGACTTTTCTGAATTTCAATTAGAGACATGTTTAAGAATTTTAGATCTTTTACAGCTTCTGTCGCTGCTATTATTTCTGCTTCCATTGGACTCAAGGCTACGCAATTTTGTTTAGTTACTCTCCAGGTTACTGGAATATTGTTTAATAAAGCAATGTAGCCGCTCCAGGATTTTCGATCAGTAGTGTCACTTGCCCAAGAAGCGTCGACGTAGACAGCTAGCTGAATTGGAGGGTCAGATTGTGCCAACTTCAATCCCAAGGATTTTGTCGAAGAGAGATACATCAGGATTCGCAGGAGTGCCTTGTAGTGCAACAGGTTGTGGCTCTCTGTAAATTGTGAAAGTGCAGCAACAGGCCAAGCAATGTCTGGACGGCATCGATGAGCAATGTACTGTAGACATCCCAGTAAGTTTCGGTACGGCAAGTTCTCGGGAAATTCGTCATCTTCAGCAACTGGAACAGGATTATATCCAGGAGGAGAAGGAAGAGATATATTAGTAAGATCAGGGACATCAACCTTCTTTAAACACTTTTCAATATAATGTTCACAGTTAATATTAAGTATTGCATCCTCTTCTCTTTTAAAATTGATACCTAGTAACATTGAAATAGGACCTAAATTTTTAACTTCATAAATGGATTCAATTAACTGTACTACCTCTTTTAAAACTTCACCATTCTTCGCAAAAATAGGCAAATCATCCACATACACTATAACTATTGCTTCACTTTTATAAGAGTATACACAAGTTAACCCTTGTACTTCACTGAATCCATTTGCAATTAACTTATTATGCAAATCATGGTACCAACATCTTCCAGCTTGGTGAAGCCCATAGATTGCTTTCTTTAACTTTAAAACACAGTGTTCTTTCCCTGGAATTGTATAATCTTCAGGTTGTTTGATGCAAATTTCTTTATCAATATCCCCATATAAGTATGCACATTTAACATCAAGAAGACAATGCACCCAACTCAATATTCTAATAAAAAAAGCTATGAAAAGACGAATGAGTGTAAAATTTATTACTGGACTAAATGTGTCGTTGTAATCTAAACCTTCTCTCTGATTGTTACCTAGTGCAACTAAACGCGCTTTAAATATGCAATTCTTTCCTTCACTATTTTCCTTTACAGTATAAACCCATTTGGTTCCTATAACTTTTTGATCAATTTTTGGGACAGGTGTCCAAACGTGTCTATCTAACATGGTTTGGATCTCTTGATCCATTGCCTCTTTCCATTTTTGTGCCTCTGGAAGTTGTTTTGCTTGTGTCGCATTTTGTGGTACAATTATCTCAGTTAGGAGCGCTTCTTCAGTTAATTCACTCTCTAGTTCCTTATCTAGCTTAATTGGGCCTTCATATGTATTCCCTAATGAAAAATTTGCCACAGTATCATCTAATATGATTTTATGCATTTTACAATATTCACGTAAATCTTGTTGCGATCTTAATCTGGAACCAGTAGGAGATAAGATATAAACATCAATTTTACCTTTAGTTCTTCCTTTCTTTCTTTTCTTCATAAATCTATAAAATGTTGCTTCTGCTTCTTCCTGTTCCCTCAGAATATTCTCTTCTAATTCATCTTCAGATGTTGATACATCATCTTCCATTTTCTCTTCGGATCTAGATTCATCTTGCTGCATTACTTTCTCAACTTCTGTCGGAGTTGTAGAGCTACTCGGTTGATGGACAGTCAAATCATCTTCCATTGTCGGTGAATTGTTAGGACCTGTAAAGAATTCATTATCATCATTTGAAAAATCAACAAATGTGCGATGTATTATTTTCCGTTCAGGAGAACCGTTCAGTTGAGCTTCGTCAAATGTCACATGCTTTGACTCAATTACTTTATTTTCTTTAGGGAAATAAATGCGATATCCACAGGATCCTATACCATATCCTACAAAAACTCCTCTTTTTGCTCTTGATTGAAACTTATTTCGTTTTTCTTTAGGTTGATGTACATACGCAATGCATCCATAACGTTTTAAATGACGAATGGATGGTTTAGCTCCGTACCATCGTTGAAACGGTATTGCTTCTATGCCTGTGTGAAATATTCGGTTGCGAATGTAATTTACTGCCATAACTGCCTCAACCCATAGATTAGGCGGCAGATTAGCTGCTTGCATAAATGTTCTAGTTCCTTCAAATAAAACTCTGTTATATCGCTCGGCCACGCCGTTCATCTGGGGACTATATATTGTGGTCCTCTCATGCTTGATTCCCATCTTTTCTAGCATATCTTTTATTTGCTTGTTGCAATATTCTAACCCGTTATCAGTTCTCATGACTTTGACTTTTCTGTTAGTTTGGCGTTCCACAAACGTGATGAAGTGCTTTAATTTTAGGAAAACTTCATCTTTAGAGCGTAGCGGGTAGCAAAAGGCTCTTCGACTAAAATCGTCAATAAAAGTAAGTATGTACCGTTGCCCATTCCTTGATGTAACTGGAGCCGGGCCCCATACATCGCTATGTATCAATTCTAACATTTCTTTTGAGCGAACTTTCTTTAATCTAGGATATGTTGACCTAGTATTTTTAGCTAGAATACACGGTTCACATGGAGTCTCTTTTCCCTGTAATTGTCCACAATTTTGAACTAAATTTTCACGAAACATTTTCTTAATTATATCAACATTACTATGTCCTAGCCTTTCATGCCAGAGCATGATGTTGTTACGCTCACTGGCAAATGTAACATTGTAATTTTGATTTGATTCTTGTATATTAGTTACTTCCCTGACATTATCTTGTATTACATGAACACTTCTTGAATTAGTGTTATAGGCTTGATTTAAGGATTTAGTACAAGTAGAAATTTTCAATTTATTCTTATCAGAAAAAGATGGTTGATCAGCAAGCTCTAAATATTGGTTCTTAACATTAGATTTAGTTTTGTCATAACTTTTAATGGCTTTAAGAACATAAAAATTATCTTTTAGAGTGGCAGTATATAAGTACTTCCAATGCTTATCAAATACTTTAAACCCATTGTCCATTGTGGCATGGAGACCAGCTTTATCCATTTTTGACATGGAAATTAAATTTTTATGAATGGTAGGAACATACAACACATTATGTAAATTTACAATAGATACTTTATCCTTTTCCTTTAATTTAAAACTTACTTTTCCTATTCCTCTAACTTTATGAGGTGTTGTTCCCATCCTAACAACTGCACCCTCTGGTGGCTCACTTAGATAAGTAAAGAAATGCCCATTTTGGCAGACATGAGATGTGGACGCTGAATCCAATGTCCACTCCCAGCAAGGGGGGGAAACATTGCACAAATCATTACTTTTACATTTTAATTCTGCGACGTATGAATCTAAATTTACCTCATCCCTTTTATCACCACTTTTCTGTTTCCTACAATTTTTATCCCAATGGCCATATTTACCACAAACTTCACACTTTAAAATTTTATTTCGAGAATGAGACTTAGGGGAAACTTTTTCAGACATTTGAGTGGTTCTATCAGTCATGAGGGTTTCATTTCGTAATCTTTCTCTCAAATCCCTCCTTGAACATTCCTTTAGAATCTCTTCTTTAACATCCTTAAATTTAAAATCTTTTTCTGGCAAACGGTCTAATTCCCTAATTAAATAATCATAATTTTCTGGTAGGCTTTCTATTAATTGGTAACAACGATGCTTTTCTGCAACTTCCTCCCCGGAATCAACTACGCGACGATAAGCTTCTTCAAACCTAGCAATATAAGTTGGGATATCTTCATCTACATTAATTTTTAAATTCCTAAATTCATTTACATGAAACGATTTTAATGCTCTTCCTGGGATTTCCAGATTTAATTTTAGTGTTTCCCATATTTCCGACGGATCATCCAAATGACCTATTGTTAACCCAATTTCAGGACTGACATACGTTTTGATAATTCCGGCTGCCCTTTGCTTTGACTGATTTAGCTTAAACTTATCAAGGGGCTTCAAATCTGTATAATCTGGCCATTCAGTTTTATTCACCCAGGTATACAAACCTTCAGTTTGCAATGTGCATTTTATAAAACGAGTCCAACTTTGATAGTTATCCCTACTTAATACTACTATATCTGGTGCAGTAGCCATTTTACTTACTTTTACTTAAAACAATAGATAGATATAAAATATAAATAGAAATGGTACTAAAACTTGCATGCACATATATATATAAACATTAAAATATTTCATACACTAGATACTTGAAAAAAACACTTCATTAATTAGCTTCAACATTTTCATTTTAAAATACTTTTCTCTAGCTTTGCCACAGTGGAGGTGCTTCTGGGTACCATAACCTCTGTTGGGAGGGTGGTGTTGTGTGTCATTGCAGGTTGCCCCTCCCACGTAAAAATTCAGCAGAGTGACTTGACAAATTAGTTTAAGTTATATATGAAACTTTAAAAATATAGTTAAAATAATAACTTTGAATAAGAATATGTTGAAGTATATGCAACTTCATGAATCCTATATATATACTATGATGTTTCATGAATAAGGTAAGTGTAAAATGTACTTACAGTAATGAGCCAAAATGATGAACAGAAGAAGGATTGATTTATTGGTGCTTGTTGTACATGAACTTGACTTCGTTCTTGAATTAAATTAATGGACACTTGCGACGATAGTCTACCCGAACTCGAGAACACTGCATCATTCGACGACATAAGTAACTTGAAATATATTATCCACACCTCTATCGCCGATTTAATTAACAATTCTCGATGAAACGTCTTAAAAATAAACCACTATGCTTAATAAATTCTCACAATTATATTGGTATTCAGCCATATACCATACATATTCGCTGACACTTCATAAAACATACCAAATAATACCATAAGTCAGCCTTCAAACATCGCACACCTCACACATTGCATACCTCGAAAAAATGAAATCGCTGTCCCTTTAAATCAGGACGAAAACCTATCGACCAATCAGAATCGACTATGCAATTTGCATAAGTCGGAAGATATTTAACATTTACTTATAATTTGAATAACATTTAATAAATATTACAATGACTTTAGAAAAATTACTTTAATATAAAAATGACTTAAAAAGATTATTTTACATGTTAATTAAATTTAAATACTTATCTAAAAAAAATGAATACTAGCGAATGCGATCGCAAGTGAAATTGCCGTATACGGTCCACGACCGAAACGCGATACGCAACCATCCAACCGTGGCGGTAAAAACGTAAACAAACGCCGAAAGGCGGCAAAAGAAAAGAAAATATCGTGCTGTCGAGTTCAGGTAGACCTTACAAATTGTTTAATGAAAAATAGAAATGAAAAATGCTTGGGAATAATTTTCCCACAGTAACCACCAGGGAAAAATATATGATCGAGTTGAACATGTGAGAGGTACGGCAAAATATCGATGTCAGCATTCATTATAAAGTGCTAAAAGGAACTAAAAAGTTAAAGTACTATTTCCTTATATTTAGACAAGAAGAAAAATCACAGAGAGGGATTTACTGTGAAAAGTAAGTTTATTTTTCCTTACAGATAAAATACAACTTAAACTTAGTAAAGATAAATAAAGTAATTGGTTACCAAGGGAAAGATTAGAGGCAGGAATATTCATGCATACATGCAATACAAGCCACATATACACTGGTGAAAACAATTAAAGGGACAAATGGTTTTTTTGCAATTAAAAAAAAAACTAACAAAGCAAATAAAACCAAACTTGGCCAAAATATCATTCGATATAAGACTAATGTATGGGAAAACAAAAAGGGGCACAACCTGCACCCTAAATAAGGTAACTGGTCATGTGTCCAGTACAGCAGCTGACCGACGCCCTGTCAGTCAGAGAAAAACATGTCTAATAGAGTGTATAATCGTCTGTAACAACTACACAACTCTCTCATCGGCGTTTCATACTGCTTACCAGGGTTCATATCAATTTCTATGGCAACTGCACCCACTTTTGCACCAAGGCACCCTTGAGCTCATCGATGATCCTTCGAGCTGGTCTTCGAGCTTCAATTGATCGTCCAAGGGCGTCCCATATGTGTTCGATGAGATTAAGGTCAGAGGACATCGCAGGTCACTCCATTCGTTGAACATCCAACGATTCAAGGTATTCGTCCACCAACTGATCCCTATGTGGACGGGCGTTATTGTCCATAAAACGAAATTTGGATCATATGCTCCGTGGAAAAGTCTCAAACAGGGTGCAAGAATCTCGTCCCTGTACCGCTGACCTGTCAGAGTACCTCTATCAAACACATTATGGTCGGTACGCCCGTCTACCTTGATGCCTGCCACAGTGGTTAAAACCAGCGGTTGTAACCGGTTAAAACCGGCATGGCAGAAACTAGTTTCTGCCAGTAAGTGGCAAAAACTGGCAGAAACTAAGAAATAATATTAATAAGAACTTTAATGTGTAATGATTCATAATTCACACAATCACATATGTATTTGATATGCAAACAATTAAGTTAAAATTTAAAATTAAAGATTATGAATGTTATTCAAAGTTGCAAAAAAGTTTCAAAATGATCATATAAATATACTTTGTTTATATAATACTTATTTTCTTTCACTTGAAAAATAGAAATTTTCATAATGGTAGTCTGATGCTGTACAAGTTTAACTATTAATATTATTGTTCAGAGTTGAATTTCTATTTAAAAGAAAAAAAAAGAAATTTACAAAAAATTCTGTGATATTTTAACAAATGTGTTTTTCAGAGTATTTTTAAATAAATAATGCAATGCAATAACTTAAAGATTATGATTCTTGTGAAAACATATAAGTAAATAATTGAAGCACAATAAATCTGAGAAAAAAAAAAATTAATGAACTACCTTGTACAATTATTTTACAATATTGAAAGAACAAATTGCCACTCAAATATACTATTATTACTTTTCCACAGAACATTCCATAGCACAGGACAACTTTTGCTAATCTTTCTGAACACAGACTGTTTCTTAGTTTGTTCCGAATAAAAGAAAAGTTCGAAAATATTCTTTCAAGACTGTCATTACTTGCTGGCAATGTCATTATTGAGGATGCAAAATTTGAAAAATCCTCATTTTCACCAGTATTCGTTTTTAAAGACGACCACCACACAGAAGGCAAGACATTTTCTAGGGCTTCCTTTGAGAAATGTGTTTCTGGGACAGGAGTCGATTTTGCTTTAAATGATATTATATATGGTACAAAATTGGGATTAATACCAGAAAGCAATTTCCTTGCCTTTTCTTTATGTTCATATGTCAATTTCGATCTCATATACTTAGGATGAAGTAATTAAGCTAGCATATGGTAGTCGGTTATTACTGTATTAAATCTTCTTTGAACTTTTGTATTTGTTTGTGTTGTAAGTGCAAAATCTGGTTGGAATATTTTCAACTAACAGTCTTAAATTGAAAAAAAAAAAAAAAAGGTCAAATTTGTTTCTTTGAATACTGTATTTAAATGAAATGATTTTTAAATCCATGGAATTACAAGATCCACATATAACTGTAACATTTCTATGAGAGATTATTTTTTTACTGTTATTATTAAATTATTATGTTAAATTACAGAAAGGTATTCTGAGTAAGTTTTGATTATTTTTCTTTTCTTTTCATTGTTTAATTTAAAATAAGTATTGGATATAGTTTTGTATTTGATTTTTAAACTGAAATTTTAAAATACTCTAATAATTGTTTACATATAAAATTATACAATAATTTTACGATAATTTTCGACAATGCTAGAGGGCCGATATCGACTCTCGGGTTCTCTCCAGACTGAATCGCGACTCATCACTGTACAGAACCACCCCAAACTATCCTTTTACCATACCAGACGGGACTTTTTGTGGTTCACAGCCAAAGGGATGCAGACTACAGGGCACCTGGCATACAGGCCACCTGCATTAAGTCTCTGGGTGACTGTTTTCCGTGAAATGGATGTTCCTGTAGCAAAATACAGGAGACGAGACAGTTGTTTCGCTGTCACAGACCTATCCCTTTTGGTTAAAAGTCTCAAATAATGGTCTTCAGCGGGTGTTGTTGCCTTTTTTAGGCCTTGACCAGGTCCGGGGAACATTGTTTTGATCTCTCTGAACTGTTTCCACAGAGTAGACACCACATTTCATGGAACACCAAGGTCCATAGAACAGGTAGCCTGTAATTGGCCGGCCTCGAGTCTTCCAACAATCTGCCATCTTGTGGCATCATCTAGATGATGTCGACTAGCCATACTAACGATGGGTAAACAAAAAAATTTAAAAAACAAGAATTGGGTTATGCTACGATGCTTCAAAACGCCCTTCCGCTACAAGCTTCGGCAGTCAAATGAGGCACCTCTGCACAAATCACAGTGCCACTTTCTTATGACCACACATACCACTTGTGTGGCAGGTGTGTCCGCGACGAGCTTAACTATCATCTGATACCTTATTTGCGTATAGGGATAACTTATTTTTTATTTTTTTTTTTTTAAAAAACCGTTTGTCCCTTTAATTGTTTTCACCAGTGTAATTATGGGCAAGTATGCTAAAAGTATGCCAATAAATATAATAAATATATGCAAGGTGATAAGACACAAGGATAAGGCATCTTATTTTGCTAACAAAAATCAAACAAAATGAAAGTGTCCCATTCGGAGATCTCCAACATATGGTAGCAGAGCGTGGTTGCGCTGTTTTGCTTTTTTTTTTTTTTTTTTTTTTTTTTTTTTTTTTTTTTTGTGGTTTTCAGAATATTTTTCGTAAAGAAAAAAAAATTAATCCTGGGGAAGAATGTTCAGTTTTTCGCATACAGAAATTGGATCGTGTAAATTATCGACAATGGAAATTCAACATAAAAATGTTATTGATGCACCAGGGACTTTACGGACTTGTCGAAGGATCGGAAAAGAAACCAGAAATGAATGATAGTAAAATCGTCGATTGGATCAAAAGAGATGCAAGAGCATTATCGACGATTTGTTTATCCATAGAAGATGATTTTAGAAATCTGGTTATGGACTGTGAATCGGCGGCAGCTGCATGGGACGTTCTAAGACAGAACTTTGAGCCGGCTACGCAGGCTTGAATTGTATCATTGCGTGATGATTTTATGAATGTAAAATTGAAGAAAAATGAATCAATGTCAGTATTTTTGAGTCGTCTTCTAAGATCTGCTAAAGATTTAGAATTGGCGGGAAAATCTGTTCCTGATGACGAAATCACGTACCAAATGCTTTATCAATTGCCTTCAAATTGTGACAATGTAGTTATTCAGTTACACCAGCTAGATAATACAAGTTTCCCCTCAGAAAATGTACGAAAAGCACTAATTGCCGAATTCGATCGTCTTAATCACCGTTCAGAGACTGTATCCAGTTTGCTTGATGGTACCAGTATAGTGCTGGCTTCCGAAATCGAAAGAAAGAACAAGTTGAAATTCGGTAACAATATAAATAAGTATTATAAAGAACTAGGGATGCACCGGATATTGATTTTGCCGGATATCGGATACCGGATATCCGAAGCTCCTTTGCCTGCCGGATTCGGATATCCGGCCGGATATCCGGTACTAGATATGTTTTTAGATATATAGTGAATTATTTCTCTATATAATGTCATCTCAGAATAATAAATTACAAACATGTTTCACACATCATTAAAACATTTTAAATCCATTGAAATATAATTTACAAAAACTATATCTCTTTGAATATCAGGGCTTGTAATTCAAGTTTTCCCAGGAGAGGAGTTTCATACCCAAAATTTATAAATGCAGGGTAGTTGAACTGTTAGAAAGGGAAAAAAAAAATCTTTAAACCCCGTTATTTTTTATGTGCTACTTAAAGAATTACATTTATACAGACATGACAAAATACCATTGAAACAATTTAAATTAACAACTCAAGATAATTATTCAAAATTTTTATTTTATTACAACAAAGGAACAGAATCAAGCTTTATATATACCATGTCTATTTTTCAACTTTCACCTAATGTTATGGGCAATTAACAATCGGGTTGCTAAATGAATTTCTTAATTTAGATTTTATTCCATTTTGCGTACCTACTTTAGCCTCTTTCACAAGTTACACTTTTGACAAACAGCACAGAGCGACTTTTATAACTTTAGAAATTATCGGAAACACATGGTTATGCTCTCTTAAAAAATTTTAGAAAACTTTGCAAAATCTGATTTGTATTAATTTTTAACTTACATGAATAATGCATATCGGTGATGGTATGTCACTTCTGAACAAATTTGTTTTATTATATCCTTAATGGTATTATATTCAAAACTGTAATCCCTGGTATTTTTGTTAATTGAACTATGTTCTATGCATTGGAATTTTAAATCCACATCCAAAGTTTGTAAAGGGAATAGTCAATTGATTTCTTCTATTACACGAGAAAAGGTTGATTTCAAAAAGTCATCTCCTACTTTCTGTTATATGCGAGAAACAACTAGTTTATTGTTTCTAAATATTTTTTTGAAGTTCATCAAAGTTTTTTTTTTTTTTCATATGCACCACAAGTGTAATCTCATTTTGCTTAGTGCTGACTATTGTCTAATTTAGTATAGCTTAGTCTCCGGTGGCCGTTTCTGCCCTTTTAGTTATTTCCAATTTTGGGCACACTGGAAAAACATCGCAAAATACGTAAAACGGTCATAGAGAAAACATTGCTGATTTCGTCAATCATGGTTAAAATAAATAAAATAATTTGTCGATTGGTTACGAGAAAAAAAACTGAAGTTCATGGGAAATCGAAAGTGGAAAAATATCACGAAATTCGTCAATCGATCATGAAAAAGTATCGTGAAATTTGCCAGTCCGTCACGAGCAAATACCGTGAAATTCCTCAGCCGGTCGCAGAGAAAAAAAAGCGAAAATTTCCAATCGGATGCGGAAAAACAATCGTTACTTTCATCAGTATGTCACAAGAACAAACAGAGAAATTTTCCAATCGGTCACAGAATAAAATTTCTAAATTTGTCAATTGATTGCGAAAAAAAAAAAAAAAATTATCAAATTCATCAATCGGTCTCCAAAAAAAAATAAATAAATAAAAAAAAAATCTCCAAAAAGAAATTCGTCAGTCGGGCAAGGAGAAAAATCACAAACTTTTTTGGTCAGATGCAGAAAAACAAACACTAATTTTGTCAATTTGTTGTAAGAAGAAACTGTGAAATCCGCAAATCGATAGTGGAAAATATCATGAAATTTGTCAGTCGATCCCGACACTTCGTCATTTTACAAAGAATCATTTTCGGAAAATGATTTTTTGGAAACCGGAGCCGCCCTCCCCCAATATTCTTTAGGGCACGAATCCAGCCATTTCATCTCGAAATTCAAGACATGTATGTGCCATTCAAGCCGTATAATGTATATTAATAATGTTGTATAAAAAATGTAATTTAAACATTAAAATATTCTGTTTATTTGTACAATGAAATGCTGATAATTGCTACTGGATTTGGATATGGGATTGACTATATTCATAATTGCTAATAATTAATTTATACAAGGAAATGCTGATAATTTGTGTAACAAATTTTAACCAATTAATAGGCTTATAATTGTAAAGTATTTTCACAAAGAAATACATACCTTCTTTTTATAATTTAAACATGAAATATGTTCTAATATACGCATGATTAAAGGGTTATTTTCTCTAAATATAGGTTTAGTTGATGCCTTTTTTCTGTTTTAATTATTTAATACTGTTTTGCTTTGAGTGACATTTAGTTTTATTTCAAGTTAAATTACTGTGATATTTATATAAGTAAAAAGAAAATTACTTTTAATTTTAATTACTAGGGGCTCTGCCCCCTACGAGCTACGCTCGTCAACCCCCCTTCAGACACCGCAGACTCTAACAGCACGCTAATTTGATCGCCTTTAAAAAGATTTCGGAAGATTGAATTATAATTTGAATCTGACACTTATAATTTGACGTAATTTTCACCAAACTTTTCTTTCTCTTTTTAATATTCACGTCAAAATACTTTTGTTAGAAATGAAATATTATGATCATCTTAAAATGTCAAGTAAATGTCTCGCGCAATTTTTAAATTAAAACTGTTTTGCAATATTATTTTTTGTTCATTTTACGCAATAAGTGTAATATGACGTAAATTCTCCTATTTAGGACTTCTAACGCATGTTACTGAATTTATTATTTTACAATATTCTTTCTCATTTAAAATTCACATGTAACTATAGTTTTTATGACGTAATTTTCAATGAGTTCCTGCTTTTTATATTTTTTGTTTATAATAGTCACGTGTAAAATAAATTTTTAATTAGAAGCAAACATTACTGTTTGCTCTGTTTATACAGTTGGCAACAGTATAAATTAATACAATTTTCTAAAATTTGTAAAAAATATCTCTCGAGATGCTGAAAATTTAAATTTAAAATAGAAATAAAACCTCGAAAAATTATTCAAATTAAAAAAGTCCTTCCGGCCAGTGCCGGGAGGAAGAGGTAGCTTTCATATTCCTCATTTTAAAAAAGCCAACTTATATTATTCAAACACACGAAGCTCAATTAAGTGGAGACCGAATGTAGGAGATTTAATACTAATTTTTATCAATACTAAATCATTATGAATGAGAATTTCGGGAAATTAGTCAGCTTTATCCAAGCTGCTTTTATTTAAAGTAACTTATATTTGGCTGCCAAATTCGGCGATTTCTTAAAGTGCCTGCCATTTTAAGACAACATGGTGGATGAGGCTAACCAGTGAACTTGGTCGAAACCTTAGTAATTGCTGTGCACATGCTCACTCACATCGGAATCGGTTGATATATACGAGTGCTGTCGCAGGCAAAAAATCAGATTTTTCAAAATGTCACCAACGTTAGAAATTGAAACTGAGCCATTTTTTTGAGATAAAGACAAACAAAAAATGATCCTGAATCCTTATATCAAGGTCAAATACTTAAGAAAGAAACCTTTTTCAATTTCTAATTTTTTTGCACCTCACTTTAAATATATATATTTTTTAATTTAATGGCCGCCATTTTGAAACAAGATGGCTGATGAAGCTGGCCAGCGAACTTGGTCAAGATATTGATGTATACTATCCACATGCCTTCTTCCATCGAAATAGGTGAATACGTGTGGTATCGCGAGACAAATACAAGATCGTTTCAAAGTGTTAGCCATGATAGAAATTCAAAGTGCTATAATTCAACCACTTTTTAAGATATAAATAAAAGAACAAATTTTCAGAAACAAAAACTGCTCCAGAATCTTTGTATCAAGGCCAAACACATAAAAAAAATCTTTTTCATTTTCCAATTTTTTAATACCTTATTTTAAATTTTAAATTACATTTTAAAAAAAATGGCAACCCTTTTGAAACAAGATGGCGAATGAAGCTGGTCAACGAACTCGGTCGAGACATTGGTATGTAAGAACAAACAATCTTCTTGAAACACCATCAAAAATTTGTAAATGCGCTAGGCCTTTCGAAAGATCTGAGTCTTTCTTCGTCAGGCGCAAAAAAGACGTCCTTCTACTATGAAAGCAGAGGCAAGACTGAAATGAGAGACAAGGGAAAGGAAACAAGCTGAAGAAACAGCCAATAGGAAGTTAGAAATCAACAGGCAATAGGAAAGTAAAAGACAACAGCCTATCACAGAAGAGAATAATCAAAACAAAAGAACACAAAGTAGGAGGGGCAAAAAATGGGAGGGGGAAAAATACATATAATCCAATATGGGAACACATGAAATTAAAATGAATAAATAAATGAATAATATATATTAAAAAAAAAAACAAAAAAAAAACAGACTAATAATAATACAAAAATAAATTAAATGGTAGTACTGAAAAGGTTTTTCCAAGCTGCAGAGAGCATTGTGGAATCAGATTTATCATTAACAATAACATCACAATTAATATAAATAGCTAAATTTTCAAGAAAGTCCAATTCAGAGATACTATTGGCATTAGAGATAATTTTAGCATTTTGAAAATTAAAACTATGGCCGGAATCCCAAGAGTGCTTGGCAATAGAAGATTTAGAAAATTCTTGATTGATTAACGCGAGTGTTCTTTTAAGCGGATTTCGAGATTCCTTTTAGTTTGACCAATATAAGATAAATCACAACCATTACAAGGAACTTTATAAATTCCCCATTTACGAAGATCAGGAACAGGAGATTTAGTGGAGGGGAATTTGAATTTATTGACAGGTTTAAAGATAATGTTAAAATTGAAACGCCGTAAAACTTTAGCTAACTTGAAACATAAAGGAGGATAAAAGGGGAGGACAACCAAATTATCAGGTTTGCTTTTGACAGATTTGGAAAGAGTTTGAAAGAAGAATCGCATTTGGTAACTAAAACATCAAGGAAAGGAAGTTTATTACAATTTTCTAATTCAAAAGTAAACCGAATATGTGGGTCGATAGAATTGACAGTATGAAGATTGGTAGATATATCAAAAGGATTATCAACTAAAACAAAAGTATCGTCGACATAACGCATCCAACATTTAAAATTAACCAGATTTAATAATTTTTCCTCAAAATAATGCATATAAATATCACAAAGAATTGGAGATAAAGGATTACCCATACTTAAGCCATCTGATTGTTTGAAAAATTTATTATCAAATTCAAAAGTAGTTTGAGTGATGCAAATTTTGGTTAAATTAACAAAATCTTGGACTTCAATATCAGAGAAATGAAATTCACGTAACCTTTTTTCCAAGCAAGAAAGAGCACCTTCAATTGGAACATTCGTAAATAAAGATTTGACATCAAGAGAAAGCATAGAACAATTGGATGGGTTAATATTTTTTAATTTACTAAGAAAATCATAAGAATTTTTTATCGTATGAGTATTAGAAATGCATAACGGAGAAAAAATGGATGTTAAAAATTTGGCAAGAGGATAAGTAACAGTACCAATATTAGAGACGATAGGTCTTAAGGGGACATTGGTTTTATGAACTTTAGGCAAAGCATAAAAACGAGCATAAATGGCTGAAGAAGGAATAACACTATATTTAGTATTGTCATTTAAAATAACAGAATTCTTAACAGCTTTTTTGAGAGTGGAAAGATGCGAATTAGTAGGATCTTTTTTTAACTTCAATATAAGGACCTTCAGATAAGAGAGCATAGACTTTATCAGAATAATCTTTTTTATCCATAAGAACAATTTGACCTCCTTTATCAGCTTTAGTAATAATAAGATTATCATTGGACTTAAGCTCATTCAGAGCGATATTTTGAGAACGAGAAAGATTAGGCTTAAATTTTGAATTATTAGAAGAAATAGTATCAGCAAGGATGTGACGAAGAGTTTCTTTTTGAAAAGGAGTGACTTTACTATGTTTAAAGGAAGACTCAATAGGAGCAATCAATTTAGTGAGAAAAGGTTTGTATGACTGAGAAAAATTTAAACCAAGATCTAAAATGCTTTTTTGCTCAGGAGTTAACATTCACTTTAACTCCATTCACTTTAGGAGTTAACATTCACATCACTTATTTTCTTTACATTGGTATGTACTATGTACAGACCAAGTTACATTCAAATCGGTTCATAAATACGCCTGTTATCGCGTGACAAAAATCAGGTCGTTTTAAAATGTCAGCCACAATAGAAATTCAAAATGTTATAACTCAGCCATTTTTTTAGATATAGACGAAACAAAACCTGTTCCGGAATCTTTGTATTAAGGTCAAACACATACGAAAAAACTCTTTTTCATTTTCCAATTTTTGGGGTATCTCATTTTAAATTTAATTTTTTTTTTATTTTTTTAAATGGCCGCCATTTTGAAACAAGATGGCGGATGAAGCTGGGCAACGAACTCGGTTGAGTTATTTGTATGTACTATGTACACACCAAGGTACATCCAAATCGGTTCATAAATATGTCTGTTATCACGTGGCAAAAATCAGGTCGTTTCAAAATGTCAGCCACACTGGAAATTCAAAATGCTATAACTCAGCCATTTTTTAAGATATAGACGAAACAAAAACTGCTCCCGAATCTTTTTATCGAGGTCAAACACATAAGAAAAAAATATTTTTTCAATTTTCAATTTTTTGGTACCACATTTCAAATTTAAATTTTTCTTAAAATTTTAAATGGACGCCATTTTTAAACAAAATGGCGGATGAAGCTGGCCAACGAACTCGGTCGAGACATTGGTCTGTACTATGTATAAACGAAGTTGCATCCAAATCGGTTCAAAAATACGCCTTTTATCACGTGACAAAATTCAAGACGTTTCAAATTGTCAGCTTCGCTAGAAATTCAAAATGCTATAACTCAGCCATTTTTTAAGATATAGACGAAACAAAAACTGCTCCCGAATCTTTTTATCGAGGTCAAACACATAAGAAAAAAATATTTTTCCATTTTCAATTTTTTGGTACCACATTTCAGATTTTAAATTTTTTTAAAATTTTTAAATGGCCGCCATTTTGAAACAAAATGGCGGATGAAGCTGGCCAACGAACTCGGTCGAGACATTGGTATGTACTATGTACACACCGAATTACATCCAAATCGGTTCATAAATACGAGAGTTACAGTGTGACATAGGTCAGATATATATATATATATATATATATATATATATATATATTGATATATATATATATATATATATATCAATTTTGAACGGAGGGTGGTTTCGGGGTCTAGGGGTCATGATCTATGAAAATATACCAAAATTTTTTGAAATCGCTTTCCTCCGAACGGCTGCAATAGGTAGCTTTTTGTAAAGAAAGCTACCTAAAACTAACTGCAATCTGCACACCGGGAAATTCTGACGCATAAAATGATCTAAAAATGATTAAATTCCTATGTACAGTTTTTGCTCCTATAAAACTTTTTTAATGGAACGATTTTGTCCAACTTTGGCATTAAATATCTCTTAAAATAATTCTTCTATTTGAAAACTGTCTGCATCAGCGTGTTTATCAAACAGTTTTCTATAATACTACCGATTTTCATATTTTTGTATGCAACAGTTTTTTTAATATTAACGAAGAAAGACCTCCGGTCACAAAAAATTCAAAACCGGCGGCGGCGGCGGCGGTGACAGCGGTAGTTACTTTTTTTTAGAATACAGATATTTTATTTATAATGAAGTTACAAAAATAACTAATTGGATGTGCCAATCCCAAAACTTTTTTCTATCTCATACATCTTAATATTTCAAAAAGTAGTTCCAATTATTAATACTTCGATGTTATTAGTTCAATATTACACCAACTTTGATTTTGATCTAAAATTTCTGCTCGTCAATTAATCAAAATAAGAATAAGTTAATCTCGATCATGATATTTATTAAAATCAATAATTTTTTTCGTTATTCGGTTGTACATCAGCTGATTGTGAATAGCCAGTTTAGCAGGATGCGAAGTTCCCATGGCTTCACGAGCCACCAATATCTCTCTATTCTAAAAAAAAGTAACTACCGCTGTCACCGCCGCCGCCGGTTTTGAATTTTTTGTGACCGGAGGTCTTTCTTCGTTAATATTAAGAAAATAATGCATACAAAAATATGAAAATCGGTAGTATTATACAGAAATGTTTGATAAAAACGCTGATGCAGACAGTTGTAAAATCGAAGAATTATTTTAAGTGATATTTGATGCCAAAGTTGGACAAAATCGTTCCATTAAAAAAGTTTTATAGGAGCAAAAACTGTACATAGGAATTTAATCATTTTTAGATCATTTTATACGTTTGAAGTTCCCGGTGTGCAGACTGTTTTCTTTTTTTTAATTTGGCTAATTTTTTGAGGTTTTATTTCTATTTTAAATTCAAATTTTCAGGATTTCTAGAGATATTTTTTACAGATTTTAGAAAGTGATTAATTTAAACTGTTGCCAACTGTATAAACAGCGGAAACAATAATGTTTGCTTCAAAAAAAGAAAAAAAATATATTTATACGTGTAATAAATTAAAAATTTATTTACACGTGACTATTATAAACAGAAAAAAACATTTGGAATTAGAATTAAATAATTATGTACAAAAAGCAGGAACTTATTAAAAATTACGTCATAAAAACTATAATTACACGTGAATTTTAAGAGAGAAAGGAATTTGTAAAATAATAAATTTATTAACATGCGTTAGAAGTCTTAAATAAGAGAAATTACGTCATATTTACGTTACATTACAGTTATTACATAAAATGAACACCAAATAATATTGCAAAACGGTTATTTAGAAATTGCGCTAGACATTTATTTGATATTTTGAGAGGATACTTTTCAACTATTTTTGTTAGGAAAGAGCAAATAATATTTCATTTCTAACACAAGTATTTTCAAGTGAATATTAAAAAGAGAAAGAATAGTTTGGTGAAAATTACGTCAGATTAAAAACGATTAATTTAAAATGTCTTATTTAAAAGAACTTTCTTTTCGCTTTGTTAAAAAATACCGGGAGACAAAGATTCTGTTTACTTAATTCCTTTTATATTAGCTTATTTTGAAATGTTTAACTTATTTTACTTAATCAAAGACGAAAACAGTGATTGACATATGTATTTTTGGTACTACTTAGTTATCCCGTCGACCAAAAATCTATCATTCGCCAAACTATAAGATTAAATGTCAATAATGGTTGATCGTAAATGTCACATTAACTTGACTTTAAGCAAGTTACACGTGTCTACGTCATCAAGTTATTTTTATTTCGACGTTTTATTTGTATTTTTATTAATGTTGCACTAATTTATTTGTTCTTTCGTTATTTAAAATAAAAATGATGTCAATTTGTATAATTTGGCGAGTGCTTTGGCGATTTATATAATTTGGCGAAATTGGTCGACGGGTTAATCAAGTAGTACCGCAGCGGATTTGGCCTTAAAATTCCCCAGTCAAAGAGAAATGAATAGAAATCCGTTTATAGGGAGATTGCCATTGTTTTTTAAATTATAATTCAATCTTCCGAAATCTTTTTAAAGCCGATCAAATTAGCGTACTTTTAGAGTCTGCAGTGTCTGAACGGGGGTTGACGAGCGTAGCTCGTAGGGGGCAGAGCCCCGTAGTACAGTACAAAAAAATGCGAAAAATTGAGAAAATTTTACAAAAAATGCTGTCACAGTGCCACCTTCTGGCGGAATATTTCCAAATTCAAGAAAAAACTGCCTGCCATAGCCAAAAATATACACAAAAAATTGGTTCAATTCTATGCTTAGCTTCATACACTTATCGATGATAAAATAATGGAAATAACACAAAAATCACTATTATAGAGTCCCCTTCCAGCAGAATATTTTCAAATTGAAGGAGGACCAGTTGGCCATAGAAAAACATACCTCCAAAAATTGGTTCAATTCTATACATAACTTCATATACTTTTCGATGATACAAGAATGAAAATGGCACAAAAATCACTATTACAGCGCACCCTTCTGGCAGAATATTTCCAATTTAAAGGAGAACCTGCTGGACATAGTCAAAAACATACACAAAAAATTTTGTTCAATTATATGGATAACTTATCATTACATATTTAACATACACTTTTCGATAGTGCAATAATGAAAATGGCACAAAAATCGCAATTACAGCACTCCCTTCCGGCAGAATGCTTCCATATTGAAGAAGGACCTGCTGGCCACAGCCAAAAACATACACAAAAAATTTGGTTAAATTCTATGCATAACTTCATACACTTTTTGATGGTGCAATAATGAAAATGGCACAAAAATCACGATTACAGCGCCTCCTTCCAGTGGAATGTTCCAATATTGAAAGAGGGCCAGCTGGCTATAGCTAAAAACATTCACAAAAAATTTGGCTCAATTCTATTAATAACTTCATACACTTTTTGATGGCGCAATAATGAAAATTGCACAAAAATTACGATTACAGCGCCTCCTTCCAGTGGAATGTTCCAATATTGAAAGAGGGCCAGCTGGCTATAGCTAAAAACATTCACAAAAAATTTGGCTGAATTCTATTAATAACTTCATACACTTTTTGATGGTATGATAACAGACATTTTGTATAAACATGTTTTGGGATCTCTGAGCCCTAAAACGTCTAAGCCCACCGAAAACCAGAAATCGAAAAAATCTCAGTTACAATACTTTCTTCTATTGAAGATAGAAAAAAGTAAAAATAGGCCTGTTTAATTGTTAAACTTAAAAGAGAGAAAGAAAATTAATAAAGTCATACTTTAATAAACAATTTCAGATTTTGTTTCACATTCTGAAAGTAAAGGTACAATTTTCTAAAAGATGTAAACATAAATTCTTAAATTTATTATAAAGAGTTCTAATACCAATGTTAGGAAAGCTGGCAATTCCTTAAACTTTTGAGAATTACCTTTTACTCATGAATAGTGGACTTACTTTCATATTTTGCATTATAAACAAAAGTTGTTCGGCATTGTTTGGGTCAAACGCTTCGCTTATCCTTATATATTTGCTTTGCTACGTATTGCCGGATATCCGGCAGAGAAGTCGGATATCCGGTGATTGTGATTCGGATATCCGACGGTATTTTGGATATTGAAAAATCAGCCGGATATGCCGGATATCGGATATTTGCCGGATATCCGTTGCATCCCTATAAAGAACGAACTTGCTTTAAATGTGGACTACCTGGGCATGTTACGAAATTTTGCAAAAAGAACAGTAGGAATTTTCCAACGAAAGAACTTCCAGCCAAATACGAAAGTAATCCGAAAAAGGGACCAGATGTGTTTTTAGCGGCAAAGACGTCCGCGGTGTGGACAAAACCAAAACCTGCAGCAGTGGAATTTGTGATTGACTCGGAGGCAACAGAACATTTTTGTAACGATATTAATATATTTTGTAATTTTAGTGGACTAAAGAACTCTAAATTAGCAAACATAGTTTAAGGATCAACACCTATCTGTGGTTTTGGTAAGGTAAAATTACTTGTTCATCAAAATGGAAGTAAGGTTCCTTTAACATTAAATAAAGTGTTATATGTGCCAAAAATGTCAAGAAATTTAATTTCTGCATGTTTAATTGATAATTCAGGTTACAGTATTATTATAAGAAATGGAAAATTGGTTATTAGAAGGCCAAGTGGTTCGTTTTTCATTGTATCATTTTTGAGTAATAATTTTTATGTAGTTAATGCAAATGTAATTGAAAATGTTGTACCTGAAGCATACATTACAAATGATAATATTATGACTTGGCATATTAAATTTGGGCATCAAAATGTAAAAGATTCGTGTAACTTAATGAAATCTGATGTTATATATGCAATTTGTTATTAAATAATTAATTTAAAAGCAACTAATTAAAAATTCAAGAATTTTTCTAATGAAACATTTAAGTTATTTACCATCAAACTGATTGTTGCACTATCTAGTTAGGCTAAATGGTGTAACCTCTTGTTTCAAGTTGATTTTAAAAAACATGTAATAAATCAAATAATTACAAAAGCAAATATTCTGCAACAGATGCTTGTTTGGACCTTGTGCGCATGCCGAACGAATTCCGTAGCTTTGCGGTCATGTGACCCAGTTCAGTTGTTCTTTAGCTGCCATTGCGGCACGTTGTGTATTCGAGCGGGTCTTATCCCCAAGTATAGAGTAGTTGTTCTTGAGCTGCCATTGTGGCACGTTATGTTATAGCGGGTCTTATCCCCAATTATTCTGCTGCTTATAGCGGGAGTATTCCCCAAAATATGTTTTACGAACGTCACTTGTTCTAACAGCGGGTTATTACCCCAAAGTCACCTCATCATTCTATGTGTTCTTCAGTGCTTGTGATTATTTGTAACATTTGTGTGCTGTGTGATATAAAAATGTGAAAAAGAAAACTATTGGTCTTCAATCTTAAAGTTACACACAGTATTCACATACAATTTTGTGGTCCGTCGATATCACAGCGAAATAGCTGCTATGGATAAATTAAATAGAACAAAAGGTGCTCTAAAAGGTACTATAACGAAATTAGAAAATTTCGTAAAAGATAATACAGACAAAATTAATTACTCGAGTATCGAGCTCGAAATAAAGATTTGAAAATTACCTGAGCTTCAAGCAAAAGTATCGGAAATACGGGATAAATATTATGATATCCCTGATATTAAGGACTTACCAGAAATCAAAAACAAGTTAGATAAACTCGAAGATCGTCTCGAGAAACTTGAGGCAAGTCTCAACATATTTCTTAAAAATCTTAAAGTCTCTGAAATAAATGTGCATGCTGATAGTATTGAATCTATAAGTTTGAATAATATTAAAGTTAAGTTACCTGAAATCCCACTACCAACATTCAATGGTAAATATGAAGAGTGGTCAATCTTTATAGTACAATTTACAAATTTAATTATTAATAATGTCCAGTTAAATGACGCTCAGAAGCTGTTTTATTTGCGAGCATCGCTAAAACATGAAGCAAAACAATTAGAAAGTCCAGAGGATTCTTTTGAGTCATTGTTTACTGCACTTACTGAAAGATTCGAAAATCAACGTTTGCTCATTGACACTCATTTATCAGCCATAATTAATTATGAAAAAATACATTACGAGTCTTCTAAAGAATTGAGATCCTTTATTGATTGTGTAAATAAAAATTTGAGGGCTTTAAAAGTATTACAATACGAACAAAACAATCTGTCTGATGCTATCCTTATCAATATTATGTTGCAAAAAGTAGATAAGGAATCTCGAAAATTATTTGAATATTCAATTAAAAAATCAGAATACCCACAATTTAATGAATTAATGTCATTTTTGGAAAACCGAAGTTCTACGTTAGACAGCGTAAATAGATACTCTGCTTCAAAACCCTTAAATAAAAACATTCCTCTTTCAAACAAACAAAAAAATTTCATGCTAAATTCGAATGATAAATCAAACGGAAAAATGTGTATTCTGTGCAAATTGGCTTTTCATAATTTGAACAAATGTTCTCAGTTTCTAAAAATGAATGTTTCTGAAAAATACAATTTTGTGAAGAAAAATAAGCTGTGTACCAATTATTTGAATAACTCTCATTTTGTAAATTCTTGCATTTCAAAATATAACTGTAATACCTGTGGATTGCGACACAGCTCATTGCTTCATCGAGATAAAGAAAACAAATCCAGAAATGAATTGGCTTCCCCCCAAATTTCCTCCCCTCTTAACGGTGCGGTAAATAGAGAAACGAGAAACATTTCGGTAAATAATGAATCTTTAAAGATCTTGAATAATATAAGTAAAGAAAGGAAATCAATTTTACTGAGTACATGCTTCATTTATATAGAAGATAATTTCGGAAATAAAGGAAAGTTTAGAGTAATTTTGGATAATGCTAACAATGTCAATATTTTAACTAAGAATTGCGCGGACAAGCTGAAATTTAAAAAAAGGATAATTAATGTACCCGTTACAGGATTAAACGGTTATGCTTATAATGTAAAAAATAAAATTTCGAGTGTAATTACAAACGAAGATGGCTCTTTCAGGGAGAATATAGATTTCTTAATTGTTCCCAAAATCACGGATGTAATTCCATCAAAGCAATTAAATGTATCGGACATTAATTTACCGAATATTGTGGAATTGGCAGACCCCACATTTTTCAAACCGGGAAAAATTCACGCATTGGTTGGGGCTGAATTATTTTATAGAATTTTAAAGCATAATTCAGTTAAGATAAATGATAAACTTTTTCTGCAAGACACTGTTTTTGGATGGATCCCAACTGGGGCGCTAGAGGAGAACACGCAAACAAACAATATTGCTATGTGCAATTTCGTTAGAGATTTCGATGAAATAAATGATAATTTAAAACAATTTTAGGAGCTCGAGTCTAGGCATTAAACATGATGATCCAAAATTGTCAGAAACGGATCAAGCACAACAAATATTCGATAAAACTGTCAAATTTGTAGGCAATCGATATGAAGTTCAGTTACCATGAAAGAAAGACTGGAAGGAATTAAATGATAATTTTAATGTTGCGAAAGAGCGTTTGGAAGATCTAAAAAGAAAATTTTATCGAAACCCAGAACTTTTTCGACAATATTCTGAAATAATCACGGAATATTTAAAGCAAGGAATTATAGAGCAGGTGCAAGAAAATGAACCTGTTTTAGACAGGGCAGTTTATTATTTGCCCCATCATGCGGTCTGTAAAGAAGATAAATTTACTACAAAGGTCCGAATCGTCTTCGATGCCAGCTCTCATGATAACAATGATTTGTCCCTTAATGATTGTTTATGGCCCGGCACCAACTTAAATCCACTTCTATTTGATATTTTAATCCACTTCAGATTATACGAAATTGCCTTTTCTTCTGATATCGAGAAGGCGTTCCTTCAAATATTACTCGCTGAAAAAGATTGGGTTTCTGTCCGTTTTCTGTGGTATGATGATGATTTAAAATCTTTCAAGGTCTTCAGATTTAAACATGTTATTTTTGGAGTCAATGCCTCTCCATTCCTTCTATCTGCTGTAATAAAGGAGCACATCAAGCGGTTTACGAACCTACACCCAAGAACTGTTCACCTACTCGATAAATATATTTATGTGGATGATTTTATATCTGGCAAAGATACTCTGCAAGACGCTCTTGATGTTTCCCTGAATGCTAACAAAATAAGGTCCGAAGCAGGAATGATTCTTCGAAAATGGATAACCAGTGATGAAGCGTTACTGAAGTGCTGACAAAAGGAAGGTTTAAATATTCAAGCAGAACATGCTGCAATAAGCCTAGGAAGCAATCTAAGCAAGGTATTAGGAATGTCCTGGAAAACAGAAGAAGATTGTCTGACATTCTAAGTCAAAAGTTTAATAGAATTCTTGTCATCGCAAAAAAGCTCAAAACGTCTACTATTGCAAGCAGTTGGTAAAATCTTCGATCCGTTAGGCATGCTCATGCCATTCACCATTAGAATCAAATGCCTGTTCCAAGAACTATGGCTAAAGAAGACAGAATGGGATGAACAGTTGCCAACTAATGTGCACGAAAGGTGGTTGACGTGGTTCGAAGAGCTTCCAAATTTAGCAGAATTAAAAATTCCGAGGAAAATTCTTGGTTGCTTGAATCAAGTAATAGCTGTAGAAATACAAGCCTTTTCTGATGCTAGTAAAATAGCGTATGGCTCTGCAATTTATCTGAGAATAAAAAGAGAGAGTGGAGTGGAAGTCAATCTCGTGACCTCGAAGAGTCGTGTTGCCCCGATAAAGGAGATAACTCTGCTGAGGCTGGAACTTCTCGGAGCCTTACTAAGTGCAAGACTGACCAATAAAGTAAAACCCATCCTAGATCAAAAAATCGCATCCACAGTGTACTATTGGACGGATTCCAAAATAGCCTTATTCTGGATCAAAGGATCATCAAATTGATGGAAACAGTTTGTGGCTAACTGTGTCATAGAGATTAATGCACTTTCAGATTCGAACTCTTGGCATCACTGCTCCAGCAAGGACAACCCTGCTGATCTCTTGACCAGAGGTGCGAGTGTTAATTCCCTTGTAGAGAATCCAATGTGGTTTAGCGGACCAAAATTCCTAACAGCTGATGACTTAGTGACTGAGCAAGAAACTATTTCTGTGCCAGAAACAGATTACTTTCCCGAGACTAAATCAAAATATAAAAATAATTGTAATGATTTCAATTCTAATATTTCTCTTTCTCTTTTCAGGAATCCTGAAGAAATAAATTTTTTTCTCAACATAAGTGGTAAATACTATAGTATTCTTCGTACACTGGCATATGTTTATAGGTTTTTTCACAATTGCAAATGTAAGTTAGCAGACCGGCGCAGAGGCAGCCTCACAACCCCAGAAATAAAAAATTCAGAAGTTTCTCTAATTAGATTAGTACAAAATGCAGAATTTCAGGAAGAGATTAAGAGTTTAAAATGGGAATCAAGGGTTCCCCTTCCAGTAAAATTAAATGTTTATCCCCCTTTTTGGATCCAGATAATATCTTAAGAGTTGGCGGTAGGTTGGAAAATTCAGATTTAAACTTTGATAAGAAGCATCAAATCATTTTGCGAAAAGGCCATGAGCTCACAAAACTCATATTTGAGCATTTTCACAGGAAGTATTTTCATATTGGTCCCCCAAACTTTAATCCATTACGTACGTATGCGGTTTTGGCCCGTAAGTGGAAAAAATTTAGCGCGAAAAGTAGTGCATGATTGCGTTGTCTGTTTTAGGAATAACCCAGTTACTGCTAAACAAATCATGGGTGACCTCACATCGGAAAGAGTAACTCCAAATTTTACGTTTAACCATACAGGAGCCGATTTTTGGGGCCCTTTTGAGATTAAATATAAAAATCAAAGAAAAGGGATTTTTCATAAGGTTTATGTCGCTATTTTCGTTTGCTTAGTAACAAAGGCTATTCATTTAGAAATAGTAACGGATCTAACATCTGATGCGTTTATCGCCGCACTTAAACGCTTTGTTTTAAGGCGAGGAAAATGCGCTTCTATTATGACAGACAATGCTAAGAATTTTAGGGGTGCTAAATCAGAATTGCACAAACTTCATGAGTTAGTTCGTAGACTGGATGAAAAATTAGCAAATTACCTTACTTCAGAAGCTATTGAATGGAAGTTCATTCATCCTAGATCGCCCAACTTCGGTGGTTTATGGGAGGCTGGTGTAAAATCTTTCAAGTACCGTATTTACCCGCATATACGTCGATCACGCGTATATGTTGATCCCGCGTATAAGTCGACCCCCTACTTTCCCGATCAAGAAATTTGAATTTTTTAAAATCCCGCGTATAAGTCGACCCCCCACATTTCCGATCCAGAAATTTGATTTTTTTTTAAATACATTATTCAAAATCACCTGGAAAAAGAAAGAAAGTACTAAATATACAATAATAAAGAAACTTTAATATTTTTTTCATTTATTCGAAATCACATGAAAAAAAGTACAAAATATACAATAATGAAGATATTAATATACTAAAGTAATATACAAAGTTAAACTGATTCAAGGTCCAATTCAGTATCGGACTCGCCAAACAATTCACAAAAATCCTCCGTCGTTATCGGCTCATCATGATGCACGTTTTCAATCTCTGTATCGCTACATTCTTCCTTGTCATTATCACTTTCGAAAATGACATCATCTTCTGTGCTGTCTAATTGTTGCTTATGCAGTATTTCTTGAAAGATTTTATAATCATTTGGGAAGGAATTTGATCCCACGCATCTTTAACCCACTGAGAAATCAATGCAATGTCGAGCTTTCTAACATTACCGCCCTTTGTAAATGTTGGACAACTGGACGAAATCCACTCGGCCCAATATTTTCTAACATTTGCTTTGAGGCAAACGTCTAGGGGGTTGAAAGACGGATGTCAACCCTCTCAGGATTACAGCTACAGTCGTTTTCAGTTCTTTAGTCACTTTATTCACGTTTTCATACAAGTTGCCACGAAAGGAGTCGTAAACTAAAAGGGAAGTTTTTTTTTAAAACAGTTCCCGTTTTTTTACCCAACACATTTTTAAGCCAGTCGACTGTTCCGTCAACATCCATGTACCTCTTTTCATGGACTTGAATCAGCAAACCAGATGGAAATGTAACGTTTTTCGGCAACATTTTTCTTTTAAAAATAATCAACGGATGAAGCTTACTACCGTCGGCCAAACAGGAAAGAACGACCGTGAAACGGGTGTTTTCGTGCTCAGTCATTTTACCAAAATGTTTTTTCCCCCCTTGCAGTTCACGGTTTTATTTTCTGGTAGGTCGAAAAACATGGGTGTTCGTTCATATTTCCTATATGGTAAAGTTCAAAATATCTCATTTTTCTTTGATTGATGACGTATTTTTGAAATTTCATAATCTTTGCTTCCAAGTCAGCTGGTCATTTTTGTGCTAGTTTAGTGCGCTGGCGTAAAGTCAAACCATGACGATTCATAAATCTAGTGCATGAATGTTCTGATGCACGAAACGTGTTTGGAATACCATACTTTTCTTCTTTTGCAAACTTCATAGCTCATAAACGTATTGCAGTTCTAGTGACAAGAAATCCATTCTGCCGGCACCCTACAACCCAATCATACAATACGTTTTCGGGTCATGGAAAGAGCGATTTTCCATGCGCAAATCCTTTTTTGATTTTGGGATGTTTTCTAGCTTTGCCTTATTCTTGCGCCAATCACGAATCAATTTTTCGCGAACCCCAAGCTGACGAGAAGCAGCACAGTTGTTAGACTCTTCCGCAAAAGAAATAACTTTAAGTTTAAATCCAGGTGCGTATGAATTGCGTTTCTGCTTTCTAATAACTAAATCAGCCATATCAGTAGAAACAAGGAGAAAAAGTGCAGTTAGAGAAACGAAGAAATAATGAATAAGTGTACTATCAAGAACAAGCAAGATATAACGCTTTTCACGTGTTTTTAGAGAGCCACGTGTTTCTAGCCACTCGCCAACGATTTAATTGCACATAGGGGTGATACATTCGGAATTTTATCTACTGATCTCACAGAGGGAGGAGGGGAGGGGGGGTAGTAGGCATACATTCATCGCCAGCACCAAACCCGTTACTCAATCTCCTTTTTTTCCTCTCCTGGTATGGAAATCGGCAGTAAACGAGGGCATTTTTGACTTCTGGGGAAAAAAAAAAATTAAGGACACTCATATAAGTCGACCACCCCAAATTGAATGTCTGTTTTTGTCCAAAATTTCTCGACTTATACGCGGGTAAATACGGTATTATCTTAAACAAACATTAAAGGGTGCTAGATTGACTATGGAAGAATTCCAAACAGTCACCACCCAAATCGAAGGGGTACTAAATGCGCGTCCCTTAACTCCGTTATCGACCGACATAAATGATTTTAATGCATTGACACCAGGCCATTTCCTAATTGGTCGGCCAATCGATGAAATTCCAGAACCTCAGTTGATTGATATCACAGAATCGAGATTATCTAGGTGGCAGAGAATCACTAAATTCATCCAATTAATTTGGAGAAATTGGCAATTAAATTACTTGAGTCATCTCCAAAATCGTTCAAAATGGCAGGTAAAAGGGGAAAACATCAAACCAGGGGTGATGGTAGTCATAAAGGAGGACAATTTACCTCCCTGTAAGTGGATGCTAGGGCGAATCTCAGAGGTTATACCAGGAAAGGATGGTAATGTAAGGGTTGCAAAGGTTAAAACAGCCTCAAATATCTTTCTTAGATCCATATCTAGATTGTGTGTCTTGCCCATTAATGAAACCTAATGTATATACTTTTTCTCATTGTTTACTTATTTTAAAGTGCACCTAAGATTTACATGTTATTTTACATTCAACTTTTCTTAAGAACAATATAGAACTATTTTTAGAAAATAGCTTAAATTTTGTAACAAAGAATTTAATTTTATTGTATTGTATAGTCCTTGTTATTGCAACTTATTATTATTGTATTTGTATTGTAATATTATTTTATGGTATTGGTATTTATAGTGTATTTTTAATATTTTGAATGTGCTACGCACATTGCAATGCGGGGCGGCATGTTCGGACCTTGTGCGCATGCTGAACGAGCTCCGTAGCTTTACGGTCATGTGACCCAGTTCAGTTGTTCTTTAAAGCTGCCATTGCGGCACGTTGTGTATTCGAGCGGGTCTTATCCCCAAGTATAGAGTAGTTGTTCTTGAGCTGCCATTGTGGCACATTATGTTATAGCAGGTCTTATCCCCAATTATTCTGTTGCTTATAGCGGGAGTATTCCCCAAAATATGTTTTATGAACATCACTTGTTCTAACAGCGGGTTATTACCCCAAAGTCACCTCATCATTCCCCCCCCCCCTCCCTGCTTTCGGCCTTGGGGGGAGGGGGGGGGTGTGCTGTGTGATATAAAAATGTGAAAAAGAAAACTATTGGTCTTCAATCTTAAAGTTACACACAGTATTCACATACAATGCTTTTCAAAACAAAGCAATATCATTACTTTATTATCTATTGTATAAAGATTTAGAGGATACAAGGGCTGTACTTATCCTAAAATTCCTGAGAAATTTAAAAACATCCTGAAATGTCCTAAAATATGGTAATATGTCCTGTCCTGAAATTTGAGTTTTGTGCTATAGCACAAATAATCACATATATTTTCTTTTTCACTGAATTCCAAGAATCGTTTATTTTTGCAGAATTTCACAAGAACAGTATTTTGGAATTAATAGGTGCATAGGAGAGAAAAAAATATATAAATGATCCAGAAAATAGCTGTGAAATATTTTGATATCTATGATGAAAAACTTATAAATTTCATCAAGTAGTCAAAGGGGGGGGGGGGGGATTGAGAAGGGGAAAAAAAAAATCAGAAATGTCGCCAATCATTTGCTGAAATTGGTAAATTTTGTTAATAATATGCTGAAAAAATTATGAATTTTGTCAATCGGTTGATGAAAAAGATCACGAATTCGTCAATCAGTTGATAAAAAATATCGAAATTTCATCAATCAGTGAAATAGATCCAGGGATGAGATTGACCAAAAAACAAAAAAGCTGAAAACTGCACGAACGACGTTTGAACAATGACAGTTATGAATTTCAAGCGCAACAAATATAATTGCTGTTAATATATATAATTTACATACAATTTAGCTTTGTGTAAATTAAAAAGAAATTAACATGAATTAGGCAGAAATTATTTACTTACTCTAATGAAAAGTTTATTTTTGTGATCTTTAAACGAAATTTGCCATTTTTTCGCGATCTTTTGATGGAAATTTGTCGAAAAGTATTCCCAAGCATTTTTTTATTTCTATTTTTTCCATTAAACAATTTGTAAAGTCTACCTGAACTCGACAACACGATATTTTCTTTTCATTGCCGCCTTTCGGCGTTTGTTTACGTTTTTACCACCACGGTTGGATGGTTGCGTATCGCGTTTCGGTCGTGGACCGTATACGGCAATTTTACTTGCGACCGCATTCGCTCGTATTTATTTTTTTTAAAGATAAGTATTTAAATTTAATTAACATATAAAATCATCTTTTTAAGTCATTTTTATATTAAAGTAATTTTTCTAAAGTCATCGTAATATTTATTAAATGTTATTCAAATTATAAGTAAATGTTAAGTATCTTCCGACTTATGCAAATTACGTAGTCGATTCTGATTGGCCGATAGGTTTTCGTCCTGATTTAAAGGGATAGCGATTTCATGTTTTCGGTGTGCTGGGTGTGCGATGTCTGATGGCTGACTTATGGTACTATCTGGTATGTTTTTATGAAGTTTCAGCGAATATCTATGGTATATGGCTAAATACCGATATAATTTATTAAGCATACCGATAAGTTTATTAAGCATAATGGTTTGGTATGAAGTCGTTTCATCGAAAAATTGTTAATTAAATCGGCGATAGAGTTGTGTATAATATATTTCAAGTTGCTAATCACTTAAAGATTACTTATGTCGTCGAATAATGAAGTGCTCTCGAGTTTGGGTAGACTATCGTCGCAAGTGTCCATTAATTTAATCCTGGAACGAAGTCACGTTCATGTATTTCAAGCTCCAATAAAGGAAACCTTCTTCTGTTCATCATTTTGGCACATTACTGTAAGTACATTTTACACTTACCTTATCACTGAAACATCATATAATATATATAGGATTCATCAAGTTGCATATATTTCAACATATTCTTATTCAAAGTTATTATTTCAACAATATTTTCAAAGTTTCATATATAACTTAAACTAATTTGTCAAGTCACTCTGCTGAATTTTTACGTGGGAGGGGCAAGCAACCTACACACACACCCCCCCACACACACACACAAAATTGCCGTTTTTTCGCGATTTTTTGACGGAAATTGTCGTTTTATAGTGATCTTTTGACAAAAACTGCCGTTTTTTTCCGTGATCTTTTGACGAAAATTGCCGCTTTTTCCGTAATCTTTTGACAACAATTCCTGTTTTCTCGCGATCTTTAGATGAAAATTGACGGGTTTTTTTTTTAATTTGTTAACGAAAATTGACGTTTTTTCGCAATCTTTTGACAGAATTTCCATTTTTTCGCGATCTTCTGACAGAAATTGTCGTTTTATAGCGATCTTTTGACAAAAAATGCCGTTTTTTTAGTGATCTTTTGACGAAAATTGCGATTTTTTTCGAGATCTTTTGACAAAAATTGCCATTTTTTCGCGATCTTTTGATGGAAATTGCCATTTTTTCGCGATCTTTTGATGGAAATTGCCATTTTTTCACGATCTTTTGACGGAAATTGCTATTTTTTTTAGAGATTTTTTAACAAAAATTGCTGTTTTTTTTCCGTGAACGTTTGACGAAAATTGCCGTTTTTTTCCCAGATCATTTGACGAAATTCGCGATACATTTTATGTCCGAATTTTCAGATTTATGAACGATTTTTTTTTTTTTTCGGAAATGACTGCCGTAATTCTTCGGACTTTTCGGAACAGAATCATCCCTGGTTCAGGGATCGAATGTGGAATCAGTGGAATAAGATAACCACCGCGCACGATAAATGACTTCTCGATTCGTAGTTGGTGTTGAAATTATAGGCATATTTTGATGCGGATTAAAATCATTTTATGATTCTTTTTTTATTTAAACGAATAAAAAACGGATGTCTGCACGAAATAAATTCTTGAAAAATGAGAAATTAAAAATCGAAAAAAAATGGCAAAAAAGTGAAAATTTGAAAAAAAAAATGGAAATTCAAAAATGACAAAAAAGCTGAAAACCGCGGATCCGCGGAAGAATCTCATGCCTGAATAGATCTTGAATTTCGTCAGTTGGTCAATGAAATAGGTTGTAAATTTCGTCAATTACTTGCTGAAATAAATAGCGAATTTCGTCAATCAGACAATAAAAGCGACTTTCAATTTCCTCAATAGTTGGTTGAAGAAGAGCACGGATTTCGTCAATTGGATGAGGAAAAAGAGCATGAATTTCATTAATCAGATGCTGACAAAGATTGTAAATTTTGCCAATAGGATGAAACAAAAGGTCATGAATTTCATCAATTGAACTTTGAAAAAGATATCGAATTTTGTCATTCCATCACTAAAACAGATCAGGAATTTCATTAATCGGATGCTGAAAAAGATCAAGAATTTCACCATTCCTTCGCTAAAAGAACCCCCCCACAAACTTCAGCAATCAGATGTTGAAAAAGATCAAGGCTTAATTTGAAAGAACACAAGTTGGGTTACTACTATATATGTGGTTTTACATGCGACTTTAATGCAGATTATAAAACAGTAATTACAGTTTCTTTTTCAATTTTATATTGAATCCTTGAAATAATCCCTATAGATCGTTTTGAATTTATGTGCATAGAAGTTAATCGGTAGTTCACTTTTTCAAGCTTAAATAAATTTTAATTCTTTAATGGTCGTGTATTGCAGTTAGTATGTGATGTAAAAAGATGTTCTGAAATTATGAAAGATGTATGTCCTGAAATTTCATTTAGCGCCTGTACTACCTCTGTAAACATTTTAATATCATTTTATCAAAACAGATATAAAACATAAATTTCTGAAAAGCAACATAAAAAATAATATTAAACAACAATACTTTATGTTAACTAAAAGAAACCTAGTTTCATTTTGTCAACAATTTTCCACACAGTAGAAACTTTCATTAAAATGTTACAATTTTTAAAATAAATGCAATTTTTTTAATGCAACAAATAATTTGAATCCTAGAAAAATGCAGATTAATAGGAATGTAATTTTATTTATTAAACTAAATATTAAGAGGTAGGGAAATCTAAAGTTTCACAGCATGCTGGAAAAATGTATTTCTTCATGCAAAATGCTGTATAAAAGCTCCATTTTAATACCTCTTTACAGTGAGAAGCCATGCTAGTGCTAGTTGGGACAGCAGAAGTTGGAGATTTGAGCAGAGATGTTAGAAGAGGCGAGACACTAGCTGTTACTGTTTTGGTTGGAGAAAGAAAAACTTCTGCTTTCCGAGTATTTTCTGCAGAACTGGGACTTGACTGAGATGAACTTTCAGTCTTTACCTTTCAAAACAAGGGACTTAAAAGTGAGCAAAAATAAATGTGCCAGAAATATTTTTCAAATGAAAAAGGAATGGGACAAATGTCATTATGCTAGATATCTTGACATATTCCATTTCAACATGAATTTTGTAAACTTCATATCATGGTCCAAATGTTTCAAGAAATTATAATTAGACAGTAGTAAGTAAAAGTAAAAATTTTCAACGAGGATAAAAAAAAGTCATATGCAAAGCAATTAAAAATGTGATTAGGGATAAGATATTTACTAAATTAAGTGCTAACAAAAAAATGCATCAAAAGATACAGGTATATAATGGGGGGGGGGGGGGAGAGAGACGCTATAAATATGTACATACTACAGTACACTTCTTATCTATTCATAATAAATAAAAGATTAAACTGGGGTTTAGCAACGAGCTCATTTATCGAATTTGAGACAGTATTATTATTATTATTTTGTAAGTAACTGAATAAGATGCAGCAATTTTTTTAAATGTTTCTATGATTAATTTTCCTAACACATAATGTTTGGCTTTTAGATTACACAACAAACAATCATATAATTATATTTGGTAGGTTTACTTATGGATCCAAATATTTGACTGGTGAAATAGTTGACATTTTTCAATAAATCTTAAAACTTTTGGACCATTTTAATTACTTGTAATAAGAATTTAAAAAAAAAAACTAACATAATATATAGCAACTAAGTGAATAAGTGCTAATAAGCTGTGAAATGCATGCAATATTAAGGATAGAAACTAACATTTTTAGATTATGATAAGCAAAGAGTATTTGTCAGTATTTGTTACATCTAAACATGCTGTGTTCCCCCCATAATAAAATTAAAATTATACCTCTTTTAAAGGTGAGCTGACATATGAAACAACAGGAGATGAAGCATTACTTGATGGAACACTACGAAGGAGAGATGTTAACAAAGGTGATGTAGGAGTTGTTGGTATAGATGATGGAAGGGCAATATTTGAAGCTTTACTACCTTCTAATAAGGCACTAATACTAGATGGTACATCAGGAATTTCTTGCTTAATAGTAATTGGTTTTGAACTCACTGGTGTTTCTGGATCTGATTCAATCTATCAAAAATAAATAAATAAATAAAATGAAAGAAAAATGGAAAAGTCCTATTTAGATCTAGTAATTGTTGGTATAAAACATTTTTACAATGAAAGTATTCAAGAATAAATTTCATACTATTGGGATCTATTTATATAAAATCCAAGTCTCTGTGTGTCCCTCACAATTCCGGTAGGACCGCCACATTGTAATGAGTAATTGTTGAAAAATACTAATGTAGGGTTACAACAGTAGCGCCAAATGTTGACCAACTTGGCGAATCATCGCCAAATTTGGTGACAAAAATAAGTTGTCATATATGAAGCCAACTTGGCGATAGCTGGCTAATTTGGCGAAATCCCCATTTAAAACCATTAATCTTTTATAATCGAGGTCACCGCAATTTAATTTAATCTCCGTGCTTTTAAGGGGTTTTTTTTTTCAAAATCTATGGATGAGAATTTAAAGTGTAATATACGAAAATGTACGTATTTACATCTTCATCCCGATAGATTAATAAATAAAGATAAAAGTTCATTAATTTCGTTTTCATACCTGTTCATATCATTTGGCAAAAAATCTCAATTCTGAATCCCAAATTATGACAAACTTTTAAAAAGTACGCCAAAGCCCTTATACTGGAAAAGTAATGCGCTTCATATAGCCGGATACAAAAGAGAAATTCTCGGTACTTTTCCACTTTAGGGACTTTGGCGAAGAAGGAAATTTGGCAACATAATTTTTGGGAACCTATTCCCTCTTTCATTTTATATACAGATACATTTGTTTTCAATATTTATACAATTTATTAACCATAAAGAAGCCATTTATGTAATTTTATAGAGAAACAGAAGTAATTTGTACATAAAAAAAACAGTAATAAATTACATTTTTTATGTATTCATTATACATAGTTTTTCATAAATGTGTTTCGTTTTTAAAATGCGTTATTTTCATCTGTCACTGCGGAATAAGCGAGAAAATCTCATATTCTTGCACATGTGCTGTATATAGAATCTATATATCACATTTTCTGTCATTTTTGACGGGCTAACTTTCTAGTATATATATAACAACATATATATTTATAACAAGCAAGCATCACTGTTTATTTTTATCACTGATGTAGAAAGTTAGAGAAGAAATATTACCAAAAAGAGAAACTCTGAACATAAATATTGATAATCCAGAAAGCATTATACACTACTGTAAAAGCACTTATTTTCGCGAGGCTTTAATTTTCACGATTTTCACGAGCCCGTCATAATCGCGAAAATTTTAGCCTCGTGAATTATTTTTTTTCGCCTAAAATAATAATAAAAAAATCAGAAATTTTTCATTTATCCAAAATTTAATGATTACAGTTACTTAAATAAGAAATAAGTTAAGTACAAAAATTTCTTGAATGCTATACAACTATTTCTTGAATAAAAACAATAATACAACTAATAGAATGCAGCTCATTCACTTACAATATTTATACCAGCTTCTTTGAAGCCATTCAAAACTATATCATGTTTGGCTTTAACATAACATCATTAAATGTTCGCACAAGCCAAGAAGCGTGAATCGGTTTTAGTGGTGATATTCTCAGGTCCACAGATTCTTTATCCTCTAGAAATTTAAGCAAAATGGGTTCTATTTAGGTAGTTCCAGTATTTTTCAACTTTCGGTTCTATTCATATAAAATTCTCGAAATCACCGATATCTTCATTTTCGCGAAAATTACGGCTCGCGAAAATAAGTGCTTTTACAGTATATGTTCCTTCTTCACAGAAATTTATTCATCTTGTAATAAATAAAAAGTTACCTTAGGTATTATTATATGTATTAATAAATGGAAATTATTCCAGAGAGAAACATTCGCCTTGCATACAATATTTCAAATAAATATCAAATTTCAAAGTAATTGCTTAAGAGGCGCAAAGGGCCAACACAGTGAAAAAGATTCCATGCAGGGACTCGAACCCGGGCCATCAGTATAGCACACCGACATTCTACCGACTAAACCACGTGGATCGATACCCAGCCTGGAAAATTTCTCACTATTATATGTTGACAAGGCCTTGCCAACATATAATAGTGAGAAATTTTTCAGGCTAGGTATCATTCCATGTGGTTTAGTCAGTATATTTTTAAAGGAAAGTGGTTATTAGCAGGTCACTTCAGACGTGACTTTGATATGATTAGAATAATCGAAAAATCAACATGCAACATTATGTTCATATTCCAAAAAATCACATCTTGGAAGAAAAAAGATAAATGGTATTAAAAATAATAATAATTAAACGTGGTGAAGCATCAAAGTTCAAAAATAAATAACAAGAATATGAGAAATATCTTTAACTTTTAAATATGTATTACATTTTAATTTCATGGTGCCACACTTTTATCAGCTCTAGATCTACCAATATCAAAATGTTTACACGCTCCAAAAGACTCTTGAGACTAAATACTTATTATTAAAGCAATAGAGTTGCTTATTGCTTTTGCGGAATAAATCTATTTATGGAAAATCACCCCAATTATGAATAAATATTTTCGTATCTATTATTGTGCTGTAATTTTGGCTTATGAAAGCTTTGAAATTTGCAGGAATATGCTCCAATGGGGAACAGAGATTGTGTTTCAGAAAGGTTTTTAACTATAGATTTCGATAATTTAAAATTGAAAGAAAATTTCCCTTCTTCCTTTGCGCTTTTCGATAAACACGGTGCCTTTAAAAATTAGAGGGATGTGAGGCGAAAGGCATTTTTTTTTTTTGCTTAATTAGTGGTTTTGGCTCGTGTTTACACATAAATGATGCCACATGTAAAGCCTAATCACAAATTGAAATTACTTGCTAAACTTTTTTAAGTCGACTTTCCTGTGCCATTTATTAAATGTTATTGAAACCAATGTTCTGGAAGATTGTATGATAAAAGGATGTTAAACATATATTTGTGATTGTTAAATTCTGTGCAAATCATGCCATTTTGTATAACTGCTATAAAATGCTAATATTTTCTGAAAGGAAAGCAGTTAATGATTTAAAATATGACGACGCTTTCACTAGGTTAGTTTTTCCTATGGAATGATACCTGTCGAAATAAATATCTATATTCTTTAACTTCATGAATCATTTAAAATATACATTTTAATTTATTTAAAACATGAAATTGATTAATGAAATCCAATATTGTTGTACATTTAGAAAAACATTGAAACATTATTTTTTATTAAATATACTAAATTTCAAGTAAGAATATGTATTTAAAATTTTCGGCCCACACCCTCTTAGATGTCTGCAATAGAAATTCCCAATTCAAAGAGCATAAAAGCAAAACCTGTTGGGCAGTATACATCCAAGCATAATAAGGATCTATTTATGTGATAGTGTAACTTAAGTTTGAATTAATTTCATGCATTAAGTTTTTAGATACAGCTATCATGAATATCGTGTAAAATGCAGTATAGCAGCACAGCCTGTTATATGATTTACATGAAAACCTAATCAGGAACAACTTATGTCAATGTCTAACAGAATATTAGGTTTGATGAATTTCTGTTCATTAGTTCTCGAGATATTCTAGCTAACATTGTGTAAACCCTGAAAAACAGTGTTGAATTCAGGGGGTGGTACCGGGGGACATCCCCCCGGAACATTGAAATGTCTCCCCCACCCCCCCCCCCTGAAAGCCTGACAGCTAATGCACCCGCAGGTTCTGTATGTACGTAACGCGATAACTCTTGATAGAATCATCCGATTTGCTTCAATTTTTTTTTTTCTAGGTTCACTCTGATAAGACGCTTCCCTGAATAGTTTTGGGGATTCATCGGTTAAGGATAAAGGGGAAAAGGCGGGCTATTCCCTCCTTAATTTAGATAAATGGGTTTTTCATGCAGAATTATTCGATTTGCTCCAAGTTTGGTATACTGGTTTATTATGTTAAAGAGCTGCCTTGATTAGATTTGGAAGTTCTTTAGTTAAGTATAAAGGGTGGGAAGGGGGCTAGACCTCCACACTTAATTTAGATAAATGGGTTTTTCATGCAGAATTATTCGATTTGCTCCAAATTTGGTATACCAGTTTATTATGTTAAGGAGCTGACATAATTAGATTTGGAGGTTCATTAGTTAAGTATAAAAGGGAAAAAAGGGGCTAGACACCTCCCCCCTTATTTTAGATAAATGAGTTTATGCAGAGTTATTCGATTTGCTCCAAATTTGGTACACCAGTTTTTTATGTTAAGGTGCCTTGATTAAATTTGGAAGTTTATTGGTTAAGTGTAAAGGGGGGGGGGAAGCTAATCCCCCACTCTTAATTTAGATAAATGGGTTTTTCATGCAGAATTATTCGATTTGCTTCAAATTTGATATACAGGTTTATTTCAATATGGTGCTTCCTTCACTAGATTTGGAGGTTCATTGGTTAAGTATAAAAAAGGGAAAAGGGGGCAAGACTCCTCCCCTTAACTTAGATAAATGGATCTTCATGCAGAATTATCCAATTTACTTTAATTTTTTTTCTATGTTCATTTTGATAAGGACCTTCTCTGATTAGATTTGGAGGTTCATTAGTTAAATATAAAGGGGGGGGGTTAAACACGCCCCCCCCTTAATTTAGCGAAATGTTTTTTTCATGCAGAATTATCTGATTTGCTTCAAATTTGGTATACCAGTTTATTATGTTAAGGAGCTTCCCTGATTACATTTGGAGGTTCATTAGTTAAGTATAAAGGGGGGAGGAGGACGGGGCTAATCCCCCTTCATTTATTTTTTGAGGAGGATTATTTTTGAAATAAGAGTATAATATACAATTAGTGTGAATAGCCTGTGAGCTCAATGCTATCAGTTTAACTGGGCACTTTTATTTTTATTTTTTTCTCACTAGAGTGGCGCAACCAGGATCTTCACCCTCACCTGGGAAGGATTTTGGATCTTTACTACTCATAAACTTAAAAAAAAAAAAATCATTGCTTTAGATGATTATAAATTAGATTTTAGTAAATTTGTGGCATCTAAAAACCAACGCAATAAAAAGCATAAGCAACCATTGTAAATTTAACATTTAGATGACTGAAGTCTTTTGTTTTAGGTCGATTTTATAACAGTCTTCAGGGTCGGGCTTATTCTTTTTTAAACTGTAAAATTTTACTTACTCTCGTAGGAAAAAAGTAAAAGAATATTTCTTTAAATATAGGAAGTGATCAATTACTTATTAGTAGCAAATTTATCAAAATATATCTAATTTATATCAAATAAAATTTATCAAAATATATTGTGTTGTAAATGCTTTTTAAGCTGCGTATATTTCTGAAATAAATTTAGTATTTATCTTTTTATCTCTGCTAAAAAGCCTTTTATTTAAGTAAAAGTAATTTAATTACTACTTTCGTAATCATTAATCTTTCAGATTCTCGTGGTTTCAATAAATAATTGAGGCATCTACCTGTTATGGCTCTATCCTATTTCTTTTTCTTCGTTTTTTCATAAACAAAATGATCACAAAAGCCCTGTTTTTTCTGTTCTAGTATAAGAACAAGAACGCTATTTAAAAAGAAAAAAAGAAAGAAAATCATGATATTTGCAGATTTATGCTCCACGTCGGACACTGTCAGCGAATGAGTCAAAAACTGTTTAGAGTTTTTAGATTACTGCTGGGAAAAAAAAAAAACAACATATAATCAAAGGATATATTTTTATTTATCTGTTAACCAAAGAAAAGTATGTTATTTCACTGTTAATGATTCTAGGATGAGAACTTTTTTTTTGTTGTTGTTAACAGCCGAAAATTTGGTAAACATTAAAGAGAAAGATATTTCTAAACTGTAAATGAGATAAGGAAATATATATTTTAAAAAGGGAAAGAAATTTTAGTTTAATATATTATTAAATAGAGAATTTAGCTTATTCATTGGGGGATAATTAGTATGTGGCATGTGATGATTGGTTAATTACATCATCACAGCTATTTTGAAAGAAGATTTGCAATAATTGCATTTGTCCCACACTTATAGGAGGCCCTAAATAGACTGAAAAACCATTTAACTTGTTAAATAAATTTAAAGCCTTCAAAATTTTGCTCATCTGCACATTTTTAAGATGAATGATGTTTATAGGAAGTAAGTCCCCATTTGTTTGGTTGAAGGAAATAAGAGAAGAAAGTACATCTTTTAAGGATGAAAAAAAAAATCATTTCTTCCTTTTTTTTTTTAATCTGACCGAGATAATATTTAAATATAATATGAATTATTTTTAAAATTACATCGTAAAAATAATAATTTTTAAAGTTAAAAAACCTTATTATTCGACTCAAAGGTAGCTTATTTCTGGGCCCCTGACATTGTCTAGGGCCCCCATAAATGGAGGTGAGGGGTGAGAGATAGTCGTTATGACCCTGCTGATTAACTAAGTTTCGGAATTACTATTTTTGAGCTTATCTGTGAACATCAAAATATCGATTCTAGAATTTGGGAATCTATTCTTATTGTGATTGATTCTATTTTATACGATGTCGATTTTAATCGATTCTCAAATTTTCCAGAATCGCCCATCACTACACAGCCCTGTCGATAAATATAAGACTAACATACGAAAGATTTAACAAAAATCGATATTTAAAAGCTTTAAATGTAGAACTCTAAAATTTGAGCTAATTCCAACAAGCAGTTTAGCAAAGCTTAAAACATAGCCACATTGCAGTTTGTTTTTGTAATTAAAAATAAATTTAACATTAGGAGTCTAAAACATTAAATTGCCATCATTCCTAAACTACATCGACAAATAACTTCCAGTTTGGTATACTAAGATAATATTTATGGAAAAATTTGAATATGATATCAAAATTAGATGAAAATTTCAGTTTGATACAATTTCTATATGAAGATTAGGCTCCCTTTAAAATTATTATTTTTTTAAACATAAATTTAAAAAAGACAATTTTCAGTCAAATGACTAAATTTTTTTTTTTTTTTTTTTTTTTAGATAATTTGATGATATTCTCTTTTTTATTTTTGACCATCTGTAATTTTAACAAATATATATATACTAGAATATAGCCCGTCAGAATGACGTGTTTGCATTTTCAAAAAAATTATATAGCATTGCATTATAAAAAGAATTGTGAAGTAATAAATTTTGTCTTGTCTGATTAATAGGGTCAGGTAGGGTAAAGTAAAAACAGCCCATTTTTCATTGAAATTTAATTGGCAAGAAAATTATTAATTGAATTGGTAAAATACTGATATAAAGTATGCAAATGAACTTCACTCATAAAATTTGAAGAAATATTTCACAAAAACATTCAAATTAGTACTAATAATGTTATTTTAAAACATATTGTCAATTAACTATTTTATCTGATGATATGTGGTAAAATAAAAGACAATTCCAACAAAAAGTTTATTTGTTTTTATTAATTGCCAAAATAATAATTATATAACTTAAATTTTAAAAAGTTGAACAGAGAAAATCCTGATTTTTTTAAAACTATGCATAAAAGAAACCTGTAATAAATTTTGATAATTAAAAATCATCTTTTATCACATAAGTAAATTGCAACTATTAATTACATTAACAATTTATTTTCCCAAATTCTGTTATTAAATTACAAATTTATTTTCCCTACAAAATACAAAATTTTATTTATTAATTTTAATAATGCATTGATATACTATATACATATATATATATATGTAATACACGGCATTACATATTTCTGATATTCTAATTTCATTTTATAAGAAATATTCATTTTCCCCCCCAATGTCTTCAGAATTCAAAAAACATTTTAAAAAGAAAATTTCTTTTTTTTAACTACTGACAGATGGCGCAACAGAGCATATAAACGTTTGTTTTAATATTTTAAAAGTTCAAGACGAATGAATCAATTGTTTGTTTACTTTCATATAGGGATAGATAAAGCTACCAATCTAATTTTAACTCAAGTTATTGCAGCTGAATATTAGATAATTGAATGTAATCTCTTAAATATTAATTTATTTTGAATAATCTGTCTAAAAATGTAACTTTTGCGAATAGTGGAAAAGAAAGCACGTTTTACTCAGCGTTTTAAGATTGAAAATTTAATCAACAATCACTCGTGTGTCGTGATGCCACATGTACAACACAAATTCCAAATCCAGAAGCAATTGAATGACTCTTTGAACGAATCATTAAAAAATACGGTCGACATCCGATTTTGCTCTTAAAATATTTGTAAAACCATAATAAAGCTTTTAAATAATTTGAAATATGTTTGTTTTTAGAAAGGAAACGTTAATCCGGTACAAAATAATTCACGGGAATGAATCACCGAATATAGCTATATTCACTGAACACCATAAAGTGTTCTCATTGGTCAGAAAATAGATAGCCTTGAAAAATAGAGGTAATTTTTCGCGATATTTTTAACCGTGTATACTGAATTCAAACTGTAAATAAATGTAAACAAAAGTGAAAAACGTATTTCAAAATATTAATATGCTTTTGCAAAATATTTTAAGAGCATTTAATGAATAGCTGAAAGAGTCATTCATTTGTTTTTGGATTTGTAATTTGTGCTTATGAATGGCAACGGTAATCGCTTGTATACATCGGAACCGTGTTGTTGGTATCTGGTTATTTTTAAATTAGATCTTAAAGCGTTATAATTGTATACTTTTTGAAGGTTTGAGAAAAATTGAAGAAGAATATGTTACATAACAAATAGATAGACAGATTAAATAAGGCAGTCGGCAAATACGGCATTGGAATGCTTAAGCCTAACGTGGCCGCGTTTGGATTATCAGGAAACGGATGAGTTCAACCCCGGAAGCGTTATACATTTTGTGTCATTCTATGTATAATATATATATTCTTAATTTTAGTATCATCAATCATATTCTGACACTAAAAAGACACTGCCATAACTATAAGTAGGGGGGGGGGGAGGAAGAAAGGAGGAAATTGTTTTTAACAAACAAAGGAAAAAAAAAAAGATGGAAAATTAAAAAAAAAATTCAACAGCTAATGACAGCAGTATGACTATATATTCAACAGCAATATGAATATAAATGAATTTCAGAAATGCATATTATTTTACCTAACTTATATCTCAAACTATTGAATATTTTTTAATAATATACCACTATACTATACTAGTTAATTAATAATAATAGTCTACACTAACCTCTGTTTTTATAGTGACGTCAGATAAAATAGAATGCATAGAAATGTCTTCAAGTTGTTCAGGATTAGGAGAATTTTTACGCTTAGCATCAAGATTTCTTGAAGGAGCTTTACCTTTACTAAGAGGTATTCTACATTTATTTAACTTTTTAGCAGCATTTAGACTATCTCTTCTAATTATCCACTCTTTACAATCATCATCTTCTTTCTTTTCCTGCCTAGAATTACAAAATCAAACAGGAAATATTTCAAATTTATGAAAAGGAATTTAGTACAGTATAGGATCTATTATCCGGCGTCCCGATATCCGGAACGCTCTAAAAACCGGAACGCTAATCGATCCGAAACCGAAACTTAGTAAAAGCTTTCATTTCATAAAAATTTGCAGTTTTAATTGAAGAGTTAACATGCTTTATAAATCGATATTTTAAACTTTTTCTCATACACCTCAAGGTACCGAAATATCCCATTAATCTCTCCCCCCCCCCCCCCCCCCCCACCAAACGTGGCAAAAAATCATGAAGTAATCGGAGAGGCCGCTTACAGGGATTAAAAGTGGCCTGTCGAAATCTACTGCCTGTTGAAATACGAAAATGTTTATAAGAATAGTCCAAAGCCTGCCCTGATATTCAGATTTTTCTTCTTTTGTTAACCCAGATAATTAAAAAACAGAACTTAAAAAGCACGAACTTAAAAGCGCACCCTACTTCGCATCGGTGTAACCTTTAGAAATATGGGAAAACTAACTACATATTCTTAAATTTCGTATTTTTCTGTTTCAAACACTAAAATCCATTATAAAAAATTTTAATTTTAACCTTTTGAAAAAAAAAATATTTCCGAAACATCACTTAGAATTTGAATGCGTTTTCCGCGATCGAAAATCTGTTGGTAAGGTCCGACCTTTGATATCCGACCTTATCTAAAGGCACACCTACAATTCGGCCAATTAGGAGAATGAGAGAAACGTTCATTTTATCGTTTTCAGTTGCGTCCATCGAACAGTAGAAAAACAGATATTGTAACAGATATATACAAATGTGTAATACAGTATTTTTAATATTATTTATGCTAACCACTATTTCATATTTATGTACATTAGAAAATATTTGTGGTAGTGTTCCGAATTATGGAAAAACCCCTTATCCGGAATGCCCCAGGTCCCAAGAATTCCGGATAACGGATCCTATACTGTATACTACTTTACTCTAAGCAATTATATGCAACTATCTAGATTACCTTTCTAAAACTATAACAGTGAAATTTTCATCCCAAGGAAATTAGACAAAATATTTTCACTTCAGAATAAAAATATTTTGGACTTAAATTCCCAATTTCTTTTTTTAACTAGCTGACTTGCTAGGCTTTGGGGCCTCGTTATAATAACCTTAAACAAAACTAAAGTTTGTATGATTTTATATCTTTGGCAAATCTTTTAAATGAACCAAGTTCAGGAGGCTCCACTGCCTTTGGCAGTGTCTAGTATGTTAGCAACAAACCTCTTTTTGAACAAACCTGTGACCTGGTTACCCACTACCAAAGGTAGAGTGTATACCGGAAGTGCTCTGCAAGTGCCAGCGACAATAAAAAAATCAATGAGCCAAACTCCATAGTAATCGGGCCCATAGAATCCAAGAAAAGAATGCACCATTTATGTTAGAAAATGTTGGTAACTGAAGTATAAAATAAACTTTTCTTTTACACTTTGTATTTTTTTTGTGATGTTTTCTAATTGTATGAAGCACAGGTATTCCATGAAAATAGTTTTTCTCAGAGATGACACCCTGACCAAAAGATTTCTAGATTTAAAAAAGGAAAACTAATCTGTCGATTTCAGAAAAAAATATTGAAGTTGCTGTCTAGAATCAGCAAAATATTTAAACAAAAATCTAAACAACACTTACTCATTTAATAGTACAACATTTAGTGCAAGTACTTTAAATTAAAGTGGATCCAAATACAAAATGAAATATTTGTATTTTAAATAACATGAGTGCAATGGGATCAAGAGAATATTTGGCAATTTATCGCCTGCGCTCGGTAAACAAAAATGACTTAGAATTGATTAATTTATTTATAATTAAATTCTATACATATTCTAAATATTAAAAAATGTTGTATTTTTATCAGAAATGCACCCTGTGTATATAATTTTTTTCAAGTTTAGCACATCAGGAATTGAGAAAAAAACTAAATCTTTACGTATATTAACTAATTTTTATGCATCATTGTTCATTACATAAATTTAAAAAAAAGGGAAAAAATTAAAATGATTAAAATTTTTTTCTCTTTTAAAATTCACATGTAAATGTGATTTTTATGACGTAATTTTCAATACTAGCCGCCGTTGGCGACCAGTTTGGTCTCCCTTAAAATTTATGTTTGGGAAAGCATGCTAAGCACTGTATCATGTTACTTTTATTCATAAGTTAATTTACTTGGACTCCCTTAAGCTAATATTTGGTTTTGTTGCATTAAAATATCTCAATTTGTTGATTTTCTGTACGCATGTAAACCCTATTGGTTTACAATGGAAGTCTATAGGAATTTGGCGAAATATTAGAGATATCGCGAAGTTGGGTTCACTTTTGGTACCTAATTTTGGTCACCAAGTTGGTGACAAACTTGGCAGCATTTGGCAACTGAACACGGTCTCCCTGCGGTAGCCTCCTTATAGGTATGGAGACGCATTAAATGCTGTTCAATAACCAATGAGATTCGTTTAATTCGGACGTTGCCATTAAACAATTAACAAATAACCACAATTTCTTTGCCACATACGATAGTGCAATATACAGGAGCGGGGAAATGTATCATTTTACTTGCCACTGGCGAGTGAATTTTCTGACAGGGCGGGTGAATTTTTAGGTAGTCTTTGAAAACTGCAAACTATAGAGATATTGTTGCATCATAAAAAATATAATGCATCATTTCCCATTCAAATTAATTTAAATAATATAATTTATTTCAATTTTACAACTTAAATTAACATTTTCAAACACCTAATTTCTAATCACAAGTTTTAAACTTACAATGTAAATTTTAATGATAAATAATTCAATATTTCCTTATTTTTCAATGTAAACATTATCTCTTATTAAGATTATTTAAGTGCAATTAGTATTTTATTATATTTCAGTAATTTAACTTTCAAATTTCTTTCAACATATATCGCGAATGTGTAAACACATCGGAATTTTCTAAGTCTAAAATATAAAAAATAGAAATCTTTTATTTATCAATATTTCCCTTTTAAATTATATTATGTGGATAGAAATATTTATTTCTAGCCGATTGCAAAATTTTCAGTGACTTGTGATAAATACTTTGGCAGAAATACGCAAAAATGTATTTTCTATCTTTTCTCATTTTTAATTTCGGCGCGCGACGCCATGAGATCATTCTTTCCGACATTTTGAAAGTTCCAACAAGAAGGGTATTCCCCTTTGCCAAACAGACGCTTAGTTCAAAACCGGACGTCTGCTAAATCGTTTAACATTCCTTTTGGAACACGCACGTTGTGTGTGACGTCAGGCGCGGGGAGGATAGGCGTTTTTAATTGGCTGGCGCGCTCTGTAATGGTTTTTCATGTTTGAAACTGGGTTCTGGAAAAGTCATCATTCTTCACCAGGGAGCCGTTAAAGCAAGTAACTTGTGGGGGCTGCGACGCCGTGCTTTTTTAGCCGGTTGTTGCGGCAGAAGAGTTCGGCTAGCCAGTGAGATGAGATCGACGTTCTGTTAGGCCTTGGCGGCCGTATATCATCTAAAGGAAATATAATATTTTTCTCTTCAAGAAGCATTTCTAAGTAAATTTCATAGAACATTAATTGGAAGCCCTGAATTGTTCTTCTGCTCATCGACATTTTATTATTCTTCGACTCTTCTTTGCTATAAAAACATGAATTGATTATCTGATTTTTTTTGTCGATGCAATAAATAGTAAATTGCCTATGTAAAGAACCGAAATCGTCAAAATCTGCATTTCTGAAAGAAGTCCTCAAACTTCCTATTTCCAATTTTCCAAATCCGTAACTTCTCATTCGGCTCAGATTCGCATTGAATAAAAAGAAATAGAATCTACATTCCCGAAGGAGGATTGTCGACAGCATGTATCCAGTTCTCCAAATACAAGGGTCCTTCTATGATAAGAGTTCGGCTTTATATTCCTGAACTTTATCCCTAGTTTGACTTTACATTCCTGAACTTTAATCCCTAGTATAACTTTACATTCCTGAACTTTAATCACTAGTTTGACTTTACGTTCCTGAACTTTATTCATTTTGAAGGCCTTAAAACAAAAAGAAATATTACGTAAACTTCTGCTTTTTCTTAGATGACAATATGTCTCTAATTGTCTAAAATCATAGTAAATTTTATATTCACTTTGATAATCTTTACATAATTCATGATGTAAGAATGCATTCAAATCAGCAAATTTTATATATGTTTAAATAAACGTCATTTGTGAATTATCTTTCTGTGTTCAAGTACTTGGGTGAGTGTTTTCTTTTCTTTATTTTTTTTCAGCTACGATAACTAGTAAACATAATTTTATTTGATCTTAAATAATTTAAAATAATTCTTAAAAAACCACATTTAGCAATGTCAACCACTTACGTCATCGGCTGTAGTGTAATTTTGAGCTTGTGAAACGGAATTAATTTTGTTCAATTCAAACTTTGGATTGAATTTCACTCTCCGATTCATTAAGCCCAACTTTACAGTACATTTATGGTGCCGTTAACTTAGTGATTTCATTCTTGGAGTTATTGTTTTAAGCCTTTTTAATATTAATTTTTTCTTTTCATTCATAGGCATTAATTGATGCCATAACTTTAAAGATCGGAGATCGGGTTTCATTACTTTTTCATGATAATAGATAAAGTATATTTATTAATTAACTTATTAATTATTTAACCATTTATTTTAAAAATAATACTCACTAAACTTATATATATATTTTTTTCTCTCTATTTCATGTGCGGACCCCATATTGGTGCAATATATTTTTAAAATATACATGATTTATATTTTTATTTATTTTCCTTTTAAGATTTGATTCTATAAATATATGTAAAGAAAAGAAATTTGATTTTTCAAAGATTTATTTGCTAATATTTTTTCATAAATTGAAAAAACGAAAACTTTATATATTACGCTTTGAATTTATAATGATTTATTGTTGCATGTTTTGATATTTGTAATTATTGTGTTCCTTTTTTTCTATTTTGGGGGATTTGTACATTTTTGCATATATTTATTTAGTTTAACTGTATTGCACATTAATATGCATTTTTAGAAAATTTTAAAAAAAAAGTAATCTTCCATTTTTTTTATAATTTTTTTTCTTTCCTTCATCATTTTAACAAATTTTTCCATTATTATTTTTTTATTTGCTTTGCTTTAAGATAATTTATTTGTCATACATCAGTGTTTTAGTATACCTTTTGATTTTTCACGTGTATACAAATTATTACGATATGGCAAATGATTTGCAATTAAACGCGCTTATGGCAGCGATTCCCACTTTCCATGGAAAAGAAGGGGAAAATGTACATTTTTTCATTAAAAACATTAGTGATGTCTGTAACATACAGAATTGGAACGACGAGAATCGTATTCTACTCTTCCGCCTGTATTGTAGAGACAAGGCGCAGGAATATGTTGCGAGCGATCCAGAAATTAACAATATTGATAATTTTGAAAACTTTGTGCGTTTATTTAGAGCAAAATTTAGCAGAGAAGAGAATTTCCAGGAAACCTCTTATCAGTTCTCAAATATAAGACAAAAACCTAAACAGACAGTGAAGGAGTTGGCTGAGGTAGTAAAAAAATTAGTCAATCGATTGGTTCCGAACGCTGAGGATATTCCTCAAATGGTTATTCTAAAGCTAAAATTGATGTTTAATAAATTGCTCGAAGCTCTTAGACCGGATATTAAAACAGAGGTACTTAAACTTGGAAAGGAAAATTTCGATGATCTGGTTTCTAGTGCTATGGATTGCGAAAAAGCTTTGGAGCAGCAATGCGCTTTCTCAGTCAACACCATCAACGCGACGCAGGTTTCAAACAACAGCAGTCAGGACTCGTTGATTACAATTTTGTTGAAACAACAAGAAAATTCAAATAAATTATTGCAGAGTATGGCGGAGCAGTTAAAAGAATTAAAAGAAGAGCGGACTGTTTGCCATATCTGTAACAAACAGCATAATACGCGCGATTGCTGGTTTTTTCCGTCTTTGCATAATAGGGGATTTTTTTCGCCGCAGCAAAATTTTTCTGGTCAGGGTAACAGTGCTGCTAATCAAGCAAGTAATTTTTTAAGTCCTAACAGTAATTCTCCAAGTAATGATAGATATTTTGAGAATCAGGGCAGAAACTTTGCTGGAGATTTTAGAAGAGGTAGCGATAACAATGTGCAGAGATTCAATAGGGGCAGAGGTAGAAATAATTATCGACCATATCGTGGCAGAGGCAGAAGAAATAATTTAAACTTCTAGAGGGTTCTGATGATATTTTGCACAATTTTTCCCCTCAATCTCACAGAGCCCTGGATGATAAATTTTTGCACGAGGGTATGAATTATTCTGATACTGCTGTTAACATTCCCAAATCACTTATGTCATGTTTTTCTGATGATTCTCCACTTCCTTTAATCAAATTAACATTTGGAAAACATAACTTTATTGGTCTTCTGGATTCTGGTGCAAATCTTTCTCTTATACAACCTAAAACTATTAACTTACTTAAACAAAACAATAAACTTAACTTTTTATCTAGATCTGTAAACATCAAGACCATCAATAATTCCAGTGTTCCTTATTTTTCTGCTGTACAATTAAACTTTAAAATTCGTAATAAATGGTTCAGCAATGTGTTTTTCGTTACCCATGATAATTGGCACTCTAACTACCAAATTATTCTCGGTTATGATTTTTTAAACCGAAATAAAGTTTTGTTAGACTCTGCCAACTCTCAACTTATCATGGGAAACCTCACATTTCCTTTCGAAAATAAAAATCCTGATTCTACTCAAACTTCTAATTTTAACAATGAAAATCTAAGTTCCAATGACAATAATACTATTCATGATATTTCAAATTCCAATGCTGAATCATATGAAAATATTAATTCTCTCTCTAACGATATTAATCATGAAGATTCCAAAAACTTTGTCACACCAGCTAACCGTGTCATTATTCGGCCAAATCATGGCAGGATTATAAGACTTAAAGCATTACATAAAATTAACAATTCATTTAACTATTTATTTGTTCCATTAACTACCAAATTGCCACTAAACTTAGATCTTAGCCTTCATGAAGCAAATGTTAACAATTCTATTCTTCTGTATGTATTCAACAACAATAGTCAAAAAATTATCCTCAACAAAAATACTAAATTAGGTTACTTAAAACAAATTTCTAAAGATCAAATTTCTACGCATGACAACAGTAAAACATACCAGGTAAATTCGCTAATTTGTGATGATATTTTAGAACTTCGTAAAAATGAACTAAAAGCTAATAATTTTCAAGTTGATCACTTACCTGAATCAGATAGGAAGAGAGTTCTCAAACTTCTTATGAATAATTCAGCTGTTTTTTCTTCTTCATACAGTACACTGGGATGTACAGATAAAGTTGTTCCTCAGTTTAACTTACTGCATGATTTTGCTTTACAAACAAAACCATATCCCATTCCTAGAATTGCCAAGGAGTTTGCTAGAAATGAAATCGCTGATCTTCTGAAGGCTGGCATTATAGAAAATTCAACCTCAAACTACTGTTTTCCAGTCATTTTTGTTAAAAAGAAGACGTTACCTACTGATGACCCTAACAAACTTAAATTTCGTATGGTTATCGACTATCGATTACTTAATGCAATAACTGAACCTTATAAAATTTGTTTACCAAAAATCAACGACATTATGCAAAATATATCGGGCAAAAAATTCTATACTGTTTTGGATTTAAAAGCCGCATTTTTTCAAATTCTTCTTCAACAGAGGGATAGGGCCAAACTGGCATTTGCAACGGAGTATGGGAATTATCAACCTAAACGCCTGCCATTTGGATGTGTGAACTCAACTTCTTATTTTCATACTTTAATAAATAACTGCCTTAGCTCATTAAGAGGTAAAAATGTTCAATATTTTCTAGATGACATAATTGTTGCTGCTGATTCGTTGGAGGAAATGTTAATATGGTTGCAGAAAGTTTTTGACAAATTGAGAGAATTTAACCTCACTTTAGACCCTAAAAAGCTTCAAATATGTAAAGAACAAATAACATACCTAGGTTTTAAATTACACAAAAACGGTCACTCTCCTTCTACTGATAATGTAAACAAAATCAATAGATTTCCCATTCCTACAAACCTGAAACAAGTTCAAAGTTATCTGGGTATGATAAATTATTTCCGTCATTTAATTTTCGATTTTGCAAAAATAGTACAACCTATTGTAAATTTAACGAGAAAAAAAGTAAAATTCTTCTGGAGCAAGGACTGTCAAAATGCTTTTCTCAAGATTCAGGAAATTTTGCTTACTAATCCAACAGTTAAAAATTTTGATGATAGTAAGGATGTTTATTTGGTTACTGATGCATCTATGGTTGCAATTTGCGGAATTCTTATGCAAAAACACAATGACAAATTCTACCCCATTGAATTTTATTCCAAGCAATTAAATCAGGCAGAATCTAAATACCCTTCAATCAAACGTGAGTTTTATGCTATCTATTCCTCTGTTAAACATTTTTCTGAATTCTTGTACGGTAGACAATTCAAAATTCTAACAGATGCTAAAGCTTTAACTTACCATTTAAACCTAGAAAAACAGGCTGAAATTATAACTAGATGGCTTTTATATTTGCAGAGTTTTAATTTTAAGGTTGAGCACATCCCTGGGCTTGTTAATCCAGCCGTTTTCTTTCTCGTGTCGTGGACCTTCCTAATAACCCTAATTTATATGTAAATGCATTAAATATTTTTATACCTACTAACGACTCACTAACTACTGAAAATATACTAAAAGAGCAGCAAAATGATGAAAAACTTAAAGAAATCCGAGAAAAAATAATTGCCAAAACATGTTCTAACACTAATTACTCAATCAATCCTAATAACGATCTTTTAATGTTTGCTAAAAAGAAATCTGGTAATGTCAATAGAGTAAAGAAAATCGTTATTCCTAAAACATTAATCAATAGTTGCATTGCCCTTGCTCACCAAGCTCATTTTGGAATGATAAAAACGGTTGAGACAATTTCCAGGAATTATTTCTGGCACGGAATGGTTCAGGATGTTCAAAATTTTGTAAATAACTGTGAAAAATGTCTTCCCTACAAAAGTAAACAAACCAACACAAAACCTTCCTTCATTTCCAAGTGTGAATTAGCTCCCGGAGAGATGCTTGCAATAGATATTGTGGGTAAACTCCCCAGGTCACATGACGGTAAATTTTTTATTCTCACCATCGTTGACCACTATTCACGCTTTCTGGAAGCTATTCCGCTTAGAGATGCTACTTCTCCATCTATAATTAAAGCTTTAAACGACTACTTTTCGAGGTTTGGTATACCAAAAATTATATTATCTGATAACGCCAAAAACTTTACCTCTGATGTCTTTCTAACCTTTCTTAAATCTCTCAATATCAAACGTAGAAATTCGTCCATTTACTTCCCGAGGTCGAACGGTGTTATTGAACGTATCCATCGATCCCTGAAAGAATCAGTTGCTTCACTATCTGATCAAATAATTGAATGGTCTGATAGATTGAAATTTTTTGTGCTTCACTACAATAATTCTAAACATTCTGTAACTAATTTTAGTCCTGCAAACTTATTTTTTGGCAGAGATTTAAACTTACCTATTGATACTTTCTTACCACCTAAAGATGCTGAAGAACCCTCCCAATACTTTAAACAACAACAAGAACATATCAAAACAACCAGAGAATTAGTTAAACTTAATGAACAAAAATATTTTAAAATGAATGCAAAATTTCTTAAAGGTCGTTCTCCTCCAAAGTTGAAAATTGGCGACAAAGTTTATTTAAAGAATTTCAATCATACTAATACTTTCCATGCAAAAAATTCAGGTCCTTTTAAAATTATCCAGATATGCAATAACGATAACTATCAAATTCAACATATGACTGATCCAACAATCAGAATTATGACGGTGAATGTATCAAAACTCATCTCAACAGGATGTTAGTTTTATTTGTTTTCTACTCACTTAATTTTCTTTGTTATGGACATTTTAATTTTTTTGGGGCACTACAATCTTCCTACAAATGTAAATCCCATTTTTTCTAATTTCCATTTTAGTGTCTTCATATGTATATATATCTCTCTGAATTACAATTTTTTTTTAAACAATACAGTGGTAACATCTGTATCAATTCTATGAGTTTTCAATATTTTGCTGGCGAAATACTAGTGGTCACGGAATGTAAGCGCTTACGTACTGTCCATTACTGTTCACTCATACAATTGATTAAGCATACTGATTTATTGATTTCATTATTTTACAATTGTATATTTTATAATAGGTACTATCCTTCATCTAATTTTTTTTTTCTACCTTAATTTAAATGATGGGAATGCAATATTATGTTGCCACAGATTTTTTTTTGTATGTTCATCTTTGTTAATTTTTGAACAATATATATCCATATCATATTGAAATTGAAGGGTGATCTCAACATATAAACTTTTACTGCTTATCCATGTGATGTTTTATTTTAAATTTAATTATAGGATCCTATATAACTATTATTAAAAATTATGAGAAAATATATATAAAAAATTTAATATATTTTTGAGACAACTTTAATAAATTACAAATAAAAAATACAAATGAAAATTTATATATGTTCCAGAAATTATATGAAAAATTATCAATGCTCAAATCTCCTAGCTGCAGCTCTTTGAATACTAGTGGAGATATTTTATGAGAATACGATGGAGCAACTGCTCTAAGTTATTTCTCTTTTTCTTTCAGTTCCCAACAAATTTATAGCGAGCACACACAGAAGGTAAATTCGGCATAGCTTGGGGCAAAAAATAATCACAAAATTAGTACCCTTCTGATAAATCCTTCAAGGTGCAACTATTCATAATTTAAAGGGAATAACATTCTATATTGTAAATTTCAGTGTCCAAGATCACATATGATCTATTTTAAAATTCACAGCTTAATGTCTTAAATTTTTTTAATTTAATGGGCACAACTATCATTCTGAACAATGTACATTTGTTTTTTGTTCAAGAAATTGATGGTATTTTACAATGTAAACAAAATAAATACTACAAATAATGATATACAGTTGTCTCAGCTACATCACAATTGCAGTATTATCCTGTTTTAATTTTATTGGTTTTATTTTGCAATACTTGAAAACTTTATGCAGCATTTTGTTTGTTTTTTTAAATATGATTACACATATAGTTTTATTTTTATCATAGTTGCAATATGTCTACTGTTAGGGGTTTGCACATGAAAAGATTACATTTTTATAGGCCAATTGGAACCTCACCCATGCAGTGTTTTGTTTATATATAAATTTTAGTGGTTTGTTTCTACCTGTACCATGTTTGTTATTGTTTGATATTGTGTTACAATTCTATTTCTACTTGTACTGTGTATTCTTGTTTGGTATTGTGTTTATATATTTGTTTTGTTGTATTGTGTTTATTGTTGTTTAATATTGTGTAGTTTACCTTTAAATTTGCATAGAATTATCTGCAGATGGTTCATCTTTTCGAACCTGTCAGCTAAAAATTTTTTTTTATCCTTTTTTTTTCTGCTACCGGGAGATAAAATGTTGCATCATAAAAAATATAATGCATCATTTCCCATTCAAATTAATTTAAATAATATAATTTATTTCAATTTTACAACTTAAATTAACATTTTCAAACACCTAATTTCTAATCACAAGTTTTAAACTTACAATGTAAATTTTAATGATAAATAATTCAATATTTCCTTATTTTTCAATGTAAACATTATCTCTTATTAAGATTATTTAAGTGCAATTAGTATTTTATTATATTTCAGTAATTTAACTTTCAAATTTCTTTCAACATATATCGCGAATGTGTAAACACATCGGAATTTTCTAAGTCTAAAATATAAAAAATAGAAATCTTTTATTTATCAATATTTCCCTTTTAAATTATATTATGTGGATAGAAATATTTATTTCTAGCCGATTGCAAAATTTTCAGTGACTTGTGATAAATACTTTGGCAGAAATACGCAAAAATGTATTTTCTATCTTTTCTCATTTTTAATTTCGGCGCGCGACGCCATGAGATCATTCTTTCCGACATTTTGAAAGTTCCAACAAGAAGGGTATTCCCCTTTGCCAAACAGACGCTTAGTTCAAAACCGGACGTCTGCTAAATCGTTTAACATTCCTTTTGGAACACGCACGTTGTGTGTGACGTCAGGCGCGGGGAGGATAGGCGTTTTTAATTGGCTGGCGCGCTCTGTAATGGTTTTTCATGTTTGAAACTGGGTTCTGGAAAAGTCATCATTCTTCACCAGGGAGCCGTTAAAGCAAGTAACTTGTGGGGGCTGCGACGCCGTGCTTTTTTAGCCGGTTGTTGCGGCAGAAGAGTTCGGCTAGCCAGTGAGATGAGATCGACGTTCTGTTAGGCCTTGGCGGCCGTATATCATCTAAAGGAAATATAATATTTTTCTCTTCAAGAAGCATTTCTAAGTAAATTTCATAGAACATTAATTGGAAGCCCTGAATTGTTCTTCTGCTCATCGACATTTTATTATTCTTCGACTCTTCTTTGCTATAAAAACATGAATTGATTATCTGATTTTTTTTGTCGATGCAATAAATAGTAAATTGCCTATGTAAAGAACCGAAATCGTCAAAATCTGCATTTCTGAAAGAAGTCCTCAAACTTCCTATTTCCAATTTTCCAAATCCGTAACTTCTCATTCGGCTCAGATTCGCATTGAATAAAAAGAAATAGAATCTACATTCCCGAAGGAGGATTGTCGACAGCATGTATCCAGTTCTCCAAATACAAGGGTCCTTCTATGATAAGAGTTCGGCTTTATATTCCTGAACTTTATCCCTAGTTTGACTTTACATTCCTGAACTTTAATCCCTAGTATAACTTTACATTCCTGAACTTTAATCACTAGTTTGACTTTACGTTCCTGAACTTTATTCATTTTGAAGGCCTTAAAACAAAAAGAAATATTACGTAAACTTCTGCTTTTTCTTAGATGACAATATGTCTCTAATTGTCTAAAATCATAGTAAATTTTATATTCACTTTGATAATCTTTACATAATTCATGATGTAAGAATGCATTCAAATCAGCAAATTTTATATATGTTTAAATAAACGTCATTTGTGAATTATCTTTCTGTGTTCAAGTACTTGGGTGAGTGTTTTCTTTTCTTTATTTTTTTTTCAGCTACGATAACTAGTAAACATAATTTTATTTGATCTTAAATAATTTAAAATAATTCTTAAAAAACCACATTTAGCAATGTCAACCACTTACGTCATCGGCTGTAGTGTAATTTTGAGCTTGTGAAACGGAATTAATTTTGTTCAATTCAAACTTTGGATTGAATTTCACTCTCCGATTCATTAAGCCCAACTTTACAGTACAGATATGCAAAGACTTTTTTTTTTAGTAATTAGCTATATTTTTCAACTTTCCTAATTACTGCGATGTAAACATGGTACTAAGTTCTATTTTATATTAAACTTTCATCTCTTGTTTATATTTCTTAATTTTACAGGAAAAAAAAAATGAAAATGCATTATAGTAATAGTAACCAACTATTTTTGAGTTGCGCAAATTTTGTCATAAAACTTTTCAACTGTACACTGCATTTTACTGGCTAGTGAAATAAATCCTTGGCTGGCAAGATTTTCTAGAAATTCCCCACCCCTGGCAATATATATATGGGGCATTCTCACAATCTTTTGACTTCCGGGAATAAAAATCTGATGAAATTAAACTTGCTAAAATAACATTTTAATCTGATAGACAAATGCCTTAATGATAAAAAGAAAAAAAAAAAAAAAAAAAAAAAAAAAAAGGCAGCAGTGAAAATTTTTTTATTTAACTGAGGTTTACGAGGGCAGTTTGATAACTAAATGACTTAAAAAAAGGTGGAGGTTTGATCGCACTCTTTTTATTATGTTTTCAATTTATTATTATCTGTGGCAACATTCATGCAATTTGCAGAAGATATTTTATCTTCATTGTGTTCTATTGAATTCAAAGCAAACGATTGGCGTGTTTGTTCTGATTATGGAGAAAAAAGAATTTCGTGTTTTGATAAAACACTATTTTTTGAGCGGAAAAACAATTACCAAAACTGAAGAAAAGTACAAAAAATATTATAGGAACTCTGCCCCATCACATGGTATGGTTCACATGTGGTTTACGAAATTTCGTTGTGGTTATACGAACACAACAGATGCAGAACGCTCTGGACGTCAAATTGAGATCACGACTGAAGAAATGGTCAACAAAATCCATGATATCGTGTTAAAAGACCGCCGTGTGAAAGTGCGTGAGATAGCTAAGAAGGTAAATATTTCAAATGAACGTGTATTCAATATCTTACATTAACGTTTGGGCATGAAAAAGTTATCAGCAAGATGGGTGCCGCGATTGCTGACAGTGGATCAAAAGCGGACTCGTGTAACCATTTCAAAGCAATGTTTGAATAAGTTTGAGCGCAATTCAAGCGAATTTTTTCGCCGTTATGTTACAATTAATGAAACATGGATACGTTACTACACATCAGAAATGAAAGAACAGTCTAAACACTGGACTTCTTTTAATTAACGTGCTCCGAAAAAGGCAAAAACACTTCCATCGCCCAGAAGGATTATGGCCATAGTTTTCTGGGACTCAAAAGGCGTAATCCTCATTGACTATCTGGAAAAAGGAAAAACAATCACCGGACAATATTATGCTGATTTATTAGACCGTTTTAATGCAAAATTGTAAGAAAAGCGACCCTATTTGCTCAAGAAAAAAGTGCTTTTTCAGCACCACAAAGTGCCAGCGCAGTTGTCTACAATCGCAGCCGCTAAATTGGTTGAATTACGATACAAATTGATCCCTCATCCATTCTACTCTTCTGACTTGGCCCCCAGTGACTTCATCTTTTTCCAAACTTTAAAAAATGGCTTGGTGGAAAGAGATTTTCGTCAAATTTTGAAATCATTAATGCCACAAATACCTATTTTGAAGAGTTTGAGTAATCTTATTTTTTGGAAGGATTAAAAAAGTTAGAACATCTTTGGAAAAAGTGTATCATTATGAAAGGAGATTATTTCAAAAAGTAAAATGCATTTTGTATGTATATTGTTTTTTTCATTTCAAAGTCACGGACTTATCAAACTGCCCTCGTATGTTAAACTTGCGAGTTTAATTTTCCTTACCCATTTACCACTAAAACTTTGTATTTTCTTCTAAATTTTTACTTATAATGAATTTGCATAATACCCACAGGACATTCAAATAAGAAATAATAACAATGTAGTATTTTTAGTACAAAATTTTGGTATAACATTGTCCTAAAGGGGTGTTAAAGAAGGGATGGTAAGGTAAAAAAAGGGGACAGTATAGGAAAAAAGGGACGAAATGGGAAAAAAAAAGGACAGTAAGGATGGAATGGTAAGGAAAATTACCACCTATTTTATAGGCAAATCGTGTTAAGACTAAGTGGTAGCCACAATGTTCATTGATTTTTAGAAACAGTTATTTACATTGGATTAAATTAAAAAAAATTTCTAATTTACCTCGAAAAGTGCCGGAATAAACCTTGGGGACGGTAAGACTACCAATAAAGCCACAATCTTGAAATTGATATTTAAATGCTGATTTAAATTCTGCAGTAAATTTCCTGTCAAAGAATTTTAGACATTCTTTCTCTAGCATACTTCTGCATGAGAAAAAACTTGAAAAAAATTCTGCGGCTGCATCTGAAGTGATTTTCTGTATAAGTTTAGCAAGAGGGACGGTAAGGATAAAAAACTCAGAGACAGAGTTCAAAAAATAATATCAACCGTAAAATGTGTGCAGGTTAATTTTTTGCTGCATATTTATATAAAACAATTGTCCTAGTTTCGCAAAAAAATTACATCGAATTACTTTCATTAAAACAATTTTATACAGACAGCTCCAAACTTAAAAATCAGCATCAGGGGCACGGGACAGTATAGGAGTTTTCCTGGTATTTGGACCCCCAACATCGTCCAAAACTTATTTATCTCGTTAATATTGCTATGCAATCATGCAATGGGATGTTCCCCAGCATATGAAATAAAAAAAAAACACAAGAAAATGTACTCAAATAAAAATTATTATTCAGGGACATAAAAGTCAAAAGATTGTGAGAATGCCCCATATATAGATTTTCCTGCTTTTAATACGTAATCATTTAATTCTATTTGAAAGTTTTTTTTCTCTTTATAATAGTCACGTGCCAATAAATTTTTAATATGAAGGAAATATTATTCTTTGCGCTGTTTTTACTATTGGCAACATTTAAAAATAATAACCTTTTCTAAAATATGTAAAAAATCTCTCTCGAAATGCTGAAAATTGAATTTAAAATAGAAATAAACTCTCAAAAAATGAGTCAAATTAAAAAAATAAATGTAGTCTGCACACTGGGATCTTCTATTGCATATCCTTATAAAAAATGATTAAATTCCTATGTATAGTTTTTGCTCCTATAAAACTTTTTTAATGAAACAATTTTGACCAACTTTAACATTAAATATCTCTTAAAATAATTATTTGATTTAAAAACTGTTTACATCAGCGTGTTTATCAAACTATAATACTGTGATTAAAAGCCTATCTTCCCTCATAAAATACTATAACAACAAAATGTTTATTACATTGCAAGGGGAAGGGAGGGACAGGTGTTAATTGGAGTGACTTTCTGTTGCTTCTACACATAATATGGAAATTTTGAAATTAAATTTTCATGTTTGTCACTTTTTATGAGGTTTATGTGAAATTGGTGCTGTTATTCCTCTTAAATTTTTCCATAACTCATCAAGGTCTATTGCCTATTAGTGTATATTAAAACTAATAAAAGGAAGATGTTTTCCTGTGTGCGTGTGTCTGCAATGACTAGGAAAAGTAACAGCATGTAGAGGTCTGAAAATGTGGATGTGTCAAAGGATCAAAGGCAGATTCAAAGGCTCCTGAGGCTCAGATTTTTCTTACTTTGATAACTAGCAGATATATTAATTAAAACTAAGTATAATTTCAAAATGGCAGAGGCCACTGCCGAATTTGCCTGTTCAATGTCTTCCAATGTTCTCTAAGCAAGGCAGATCTCAGAGGGATAAACAGCTCTGCTTCTGTTTGTTTCGCATTTTTTCCTAGCCTACATTGGCATAACTATTCGAAATAACAAATACGCACACACACACATATATATATATATATATATATATATACCCAACCACATCTACTAACCTTTGCCTTTCAAATTGTGCCTCAAATTAAAAAAAAATATTAATATTTACTATTTAAAAAGTATTATTTTAGAGACTGTGAATTTTTTTTTTTTTTTTTTTTTTTTTCCATATATGTGTATACCAAACTACATACATTTTCCTTTCTAATGGTGTAATCCATTTTTAAAAATAATATAAAACCTTTCAAAAAATTATTTTTGTGATACTAGCTTTTCATTTTTCATTGTCTCTATTTTAAAAAATTTGCATCCACTATTTTTAATCGAAATAGCAAAAAACAAAAAATACCTACTTAACCAGCATACATTTCCTTTTGAACAACATTTTTAGCTTAAAAAAAATATTAGTCCTCAAAAGGGGGGAAAGGGGAACATTTTTATTTAAAAAGGGGACTTTGGGGGACCATTTTTATTTTAAAAGGGGGCTTCGGTGACCATTTTTATTTTAAAAGGATCATGAGTGTTAAAACATTGCACCAATTTTCCTAAATATGCAAGTAAATTTTTTAAATTATCGCAGAAAATATGTTAGATGGTTATCTTTATAAGATGTCATTAAGCAATGTACACAGAATAAACCATAATGTTCATCGGAAAAAGCATAGTATGGAAAAGTCACCTGGGGAGTGATCAAAACCAATATTGAATCATCAATTATTCATAAGCAACTTGCATATCAAATCTAAATCCATCAAAAAATAGGAATTATTTTTATGATTTATTTTCATAAGAATTATTCATGATTCTGCTGATAAACTAGAGGGCTCTGCCCCCTACGAGCTACGCTTGCCAAATCCCATTCAGACACCGCAGACTCTAAAAACACGCTAATTTGATCCACTTTATAAAGATTACCGAAGATTGAATAGTAATTAAACAAGCAGTGATGATCTCACTGTAAACAGATTTCCATCCATTTCCACTTCACTGAGGAACTTTAAGGTATAATCAGCTACTCTTGAGACATTTAATGACTGTTTACTGATCTTATGATCAGTAAACAGCATTTGAAAATCAGCTTACATAAAATGAACAAATCAAACAGAGCTGTTGACTTTTGGATTTTTTTTAACAATGTTATAAGAAAATTGTCTTAAATAACAAATTTTAAATATATTGTTTTAAATCAGACGTAATTTTTACCAAAATTATATTTCTCTCTTTAACGTTCACGTGAAAATACTTTTGTTGTTAGAAAGGAAGTATTATTATCTGCAGTGTCTTAGAATTGACAACAATAGTTAAAAAGATCAACCACAAAATACGAAATAAATCTCTCATGCAAATATATTTTTAAATTTTAATTGCTTCGCAATATTACTTGGGCATTTTAAATGTGATGTAATTTCTCCTATTTATTGCTTTTAATTAACACATATTAATGTTAATTTAAAAAATTTTCTTTCTTTTTTAATATTTGCATGTAAATACAATTTTTGTGGTGAAATTTTAAATATTTTCCTGCTTTTAAAACATGATCATTGAATTTTTATTTTAAAGTTTTACTTCTCTTTTTTAATAGTCACATGCAAATACATTTTTAGTTAAAAGGAAATAGTATTTTTTTTTTTTTTTTTTTTTTTGCTGTTTTTACAATTGGCAACAATTTAAAATAATGACCTTTTCTAAATGTGAAAAAAAAATACCTATTGAAATGAAGAAGATTTAAATAAAAAATTTTAAACTAAAAAAAATCAATCAAAACAAAATAAAATAAATGCAGTCTGCACACCACAAGCTTGTAATGTATATCATAAGAAAAAAGGATTAAATTCCTATGCATAGTTTTTGTTCAGATATAAAACTTTTTTAACTGAATGATTTTGACCAACTTTAACACTGAAACGAATTTTAACATTGAATATCTCTTAAAATAATTCTTTGATTTAAAAACTGTCTGCATCAGCAAGTTTATCAATCATTTCTGTATAATATGAGTACTACCAATATTCATATTTTTTTATGCAATAGTTTTCCTAATATCAGCGAAGAAAGAACTCCGGTCACAAAAAATTTCATTAACTGCAGTGGCGGTGACAGTTACTTTTTTTTTTTTTTTTTTTTTTTTTTTAGAATCTCTATAATAATAGTTTAAGGCATGTGACTGTCATCAAAAGTGCCGGGCTGACCACTTCGCTTTTTATATGCCAGGCAACCATTTTGGTACTTGGCACAGGTGATAAATCGACAAATATTATTTCATCTGTATTATCATAGTTCTAGTCATGTGACTGTCATAAACAATTACACTTTTCATATGCAAGGCGGCCATTTTATATCAAAAAATTTTTTTTTAATAAAACTACATAAAAGTTGTCATGATCGCAAAGAATTTCTGGTACTTTTGTGTTAGTCGGGTGAAAATCTCGACAACAAATTTTTTTAAACTCCCCAGTTAGCATTTTTTATTCTTTGTGTGGTAAATTAAAACAAAGCTTTGATGTTGAAATTAAATGTCATTTTATTTATTTATTTTTTAGGAAATAAGTAAAAGTCCTGAATTTTAAATGTTTCAGTTTTAAATTAAAGTTATTTATTTTAAATAAAATGAGTGAAAGGATTATATTTTAAATTAATCAAATAAGAAAAAATGCGACGGTAACATTGTTTGGCGATTTATTCCCTGCGTCTGGCTAACATAAATATACCAAGTTCTTGATTTCTCTATCAGAATCTTCCGATTTGGTGAAGGATTGAAAAAGGTAAATTAAATTATGGATAAAAGTAAAATGATCCAAAGCTTAGCATTACGTTTAAGGGAGACCAAACTGGTTGCCAAAGGCTACTAGTATAGAAATATATACTGAAGAGAGCATAAGGAAAAAAAAAAAAAAAAAGCAAGAAGACATTGTAATTAAGAGTTTTTTTAATAGATTGGATACTTCTTCATCAAAATTGAAAACAAAATTACATCTGTATTTATAAAGGTAAAAGTTTGTACACAAAATTTGGCAGGAAGGTACCTGTTTGTCTAAATTAGTTTTTGGATTTTTTTTTTTATTTAATTTTTTTATGAGATTTTTATTTTTTAGCCTAATGTAATAATCTTTTTTCCCCTCTTTTCAATAAATTTTATTCAAAATCTGTACAACATTTTTAAAATCTTTCACAAATTTTTAATGCAAATTTCAGTCTTTTTTTTTTTTGGATTCTGCGACAATTTCTTGACATTCATAAAAGGAATTCAGTTTCACACTTTGTAAAACGCCTTAATGTAATAAATTTTATTACGCTATTTTTAAGGTGATCTTTTGAAATTTCACGTTTCTAAAAATAGAGGGCTCTATTAGTAAAATATGAAGTAGAAATTTTTTGAAAAACATTCAATACATTAAATATTTTTATAAATAATGTTAATCATAACAAGCCCTTGAAACATTTTAATATAAATTAATTTGCGAAATAAAATTAGATTTTATAATCAGGGATAAATTTAGGAAAATTTTAGGTCCTTTAAAGGACCCTCCACAAAATAATTTATCTTAAAAAAGGACCCTTCACAAAATTTTTTATACACAAACAGAAGTGTAAAAAGTATCATCAATCTTTATTGATGTCATTTACTTATTTCTGTTAGTGAGCCATCGATTCTCACAACAGAATTCAGAGGTGTAATTTTATTTAATAAAAATAATAACTAAATTTCACAGCAGAAATGAAAAGCGAATTCGAAGTATTATTTGCTGTGATTTAAGTCGATGTCTTCATGAATAATCGTCAAGAAATGGCTATTTCTTGTGTATAAAAAATAATCAATCTTCGATTCTCACAGCAGAAGTCGGGGGAAAAAAAAAAGCCATTTCGAAATATTTTTCCCGCGAGATGACGTGATTGCGCTTAAAAGAAAATGTGTTTCATCGTTAAAAATTTATTTTCGATTGCTGAGAGACATCGAAGTAAGTTCTATTAAAAGTGAAAAAATAACGTTCGTTTAAGAATAATTGAAAATATTCAAAAAACATCAGTGCAAGTTGTGTTTATTTTGAAGTACGTTAGAAAAAAAAAAACAGTTCTTTGCATTTTCGATCATTCTGTTTATGTTGAAACATTCTATTTCTAATACCTTTGATTATTTTATGGTGGTTTATTTATTTTCTTTTTCTTTATGAAGTTAAATAAGTGGTCATGACTACCTTTACAAAAGTATTAGATCATTTTTATTTATTTTTGGTTGTGTGAAGAAATATCTTTAAAACTCTGCATTTGATATTTTTTTTATTTTTGTTTTTCATTTCTTTTTTTTCAAAACTGGTACCAGTGCAGGCAATTAACTTCAGTTAGGAAATTGTTTTATTTTATTATTATTTTCATATATATATTATTGATATGTTTATTTAAGTGTAAATTATGAAATTATTAATTGAAACGTGATCACATTCGTTAAAGTAATTAGGTTGGTATTTACGTTAAGTATCTAGATTGGTATTTAGTTACATTGGCATACGTAACTGATATAAGCAAAACAAATTTATTGTTTTAGGTAAGAAAACTTATTATTTGAATGTTATTGCCATATTATTTATATGTTTATTTTTATTATTTTGTTTAACTTTTTGGTAAAGGATTTTCCGTAGACGAGGAACCAGAATTTGTTTCGGTTGTTTGTTTTGTAATTTACGGAGTTTAAAAAAATTAAAAGTTAGGATCATGGCTTTCCTAGGAAAAGGGAAAAAAGAAGATTTAAATATTTTGGCTGAAGAATTGGGGGAAACCGTAGATGCAAATCATAAAATCGCTGATTTACGGGCTTTAATAGAAAATAGTCCTAACTACAAAGAGGATTTTGTGAAAGAAATGTTAAATACAATTATAACCACTAGGAAAGAAGAACAAGCGGAAAAAGAGCGTCAGTTAGAAAATGAGAGGACGTTCGAACTTGCGAAATTAAGAATCGAAAATAAAATTGATTCTAGCGATTCAGGTTTAAATGCTTTGGATGAGAAAAATCTTAAATTCGAATCACAAAAGTTAGTTCCTAAATTTGATCCGAATAATGACGACATAAGTATTTTTCTAACTTTGTTTGAACGACAGTTAAAATTTCTAAAATTTCCAGAAAGTATCTGGGTTACGCATTTAATTGGGTCTGTGCCAAGTGAGATTGCTAATTTAATAGCTAGAGAGCCAGAGGAATTATCTCAAAATTATGCGCATGTGAAATCAGTGCTCTTAAAAAGATTTAAACTGAGTTCGGAAAAGTTCAGGCAGTTATTTAGCAAACATAAGAAATCCGTAGACAGTACATGGAAGGACTTCTACTTTGAGTTGAAAAGCTATTTTAATGGATGGATTTCAGGTCTCAATATTAGTACTTTTGATCAATTAAGGGATCTCATGATAGCTGATCAAATAAAAAAGAGAGCTCCGCCTGACTCTAGGGACCATTTTTTGGACCAATGGGGTGATATAACTTCTCCAGAGGAACTAGTAGAGAAGTTAGATAGTTACGATAGTATTCGGAAAGATTCTGGAAAAGAAACATATAGCAATATCTCCAAAAAGAAATACCTAGTTCAGGATAAGGTCTACGAAAAACATAAAAAATTTAAAGGTGATACTTTTAACACGAAAAAGGAAAATTTTTCAGATAAAAATAGAATGCGTTCGGAAAACCATAGACCCCCCTTAACGTGTTATGGATGTGGCAACCCTGGGTTCATTTGTTTGAAATGTCCCAAATGTAATCCTTCTCTCAAAGCAGGATCTCCAGAATTTAATAGCGTAGTCTTGTATACGTGTGTATCAGACTCTGCCCACCTTGCCATTCTAGATCTTCACATAAATGAATTTTATGGTACAGTATGTACCGATACAGGTGCAAGTAATCCCATCGCGGGAGAGGCCTTATGTAACTTATTAAAAAATCAAGGAGTTGATTTTAAGCCCAAAGTAATTACCATGTCTTTAGCAAATGGAAGTACAGTAAATGGTGAAGTTTTATGTACTGAAGTAACTATTAAAGTAAAAAGAAAAATTTTTAAACTAGAGTTACTTGTTTTACCCAAAGCTAAAGGTAATCGTACTTTGTTAGGTATAGACTTTCTGCAAAAGGCAGGTATTGTCCTTGATGTAAAGAACCGGCAGTGGTATTTTCATGACAGTCCTCGTCAAATTTTCGAACTTTTCCCTGATAATGATCCATTGCTTCCACAGAACCTGCCGAATGTTTTTAATTCATGTGTCTTACGTGAAGAGGAAGGGAATCATCTACCTGAAGACCAAAGAGAAGAATTAAGCGAATTGATACGAGAATATGAGGATGTGTTCAAACCAGGGGGAGAGCCTACTCCTTTTATAGAACACCATATTCCTACTGGGGACCATGCACCAGTCGCTGGACCACCCTACCGAATGTCACCTATGAAGAAAGAATTGTTAAGGAAAGAATTGGATGCGTTATTAGAACAGGGTATTATAGAGGAATGCGAATCCCCGTATACAGCTCCTGTTGTCCTTATACCGAAACCTAACGGTGAAGTTCGTCTTTGCATAGATTATCGAAATCTGAATGGTATTACGACTCCAGACACTTATCCACTTCCCAGAATGGATGACTTATTACAAGATGCTACTCCTACAGCATACATGTCAACCATTGACCTAAAGTCTGGTTATCATCAATTTAATGTGTATCTTGCCGATAGAAATAAAACAGCTTTCGTTTGCCCATTTGGAACATTTTATTACATAAGAATGCCTTTTGGATTACGTAATGCTTCAGGTATGTTTCAACGGTTAATGGATAAATTCCGCTATGGACTTAGCAGTGTTAAAATGTTGACATATCTAGATGATGTAATTGTATTGTCTTCGACATTTCAACAACATCTTTCTGACCTAAGGCTAGTGTTTGAAAGAAATTTAAACTTCAGCCAAATTTAAACTAAGCTAAATTTAAACTTCATGCTAACCGTGATAAATGCCATTTTGCTTGCAAATGAGTCAAGTATCTCAGACACTGGATTACAAACAAAGGAATTGAAGTTGACCAAGAAAAAGTTGCATCCATTATGAATATACCTTCCCTAAAGACTGTTAAACAAATGCAATCCTTTTTACAAACTTGTTCCTGGTATCGTAGGTTTTTCTCGAATTTTTCTGATGTTTCACGTCCTCTAAGTAATCTTACTAAAAAGAATGTTCAGTGGAAATGGGGGACTGAAGAAGAAAATGCTTTTGCCACTCTAAAGCAATGTCTGGTTACCGCTCCTGTATTACAACAAGCTGATATGACAAAACCATTTATTATTCGAACAGATGCCAGTGCATACGCTCTCGGAGCAGTTCTACTCCAGGGTGAAGGATCCGAGGAACATCCGATCGAGTATGCTAGCAGACTTCTTACTTCTGCTGAGTGTAACTATTCCACCACAGACCATGAAGCTTTAGCCATTGGGTGGGCTCTAAATAAATTTCGAGGGTATATTGAAGGTTCTGAAATCATCATATCCTCAGACCATCAACCTCTTCGATGGCTGATGAGCCTAAAATCTCCACCAGGTAGATTGGCCCGATGGGCGTTACAGATACAGTCCTACAATCTAAAGATAGAGTATATCCCAGGCAAAGCAAACGTGGTTGCGGATATGCTATCTCGCCCAGCGTATTCAAAAGATTCATGTGAGATGAATGCTGTTATAGTGGACTTTCCCGCTAAAAGTTCTAAAGCCATTCGAAAAGAACAGTTGAAAGATCCAAAGCTGAAGAAAATTATTGATTGTTTTGAGAGAACCCCCCCTGCTACAGATTTAGTTAACTGGAACGAAAGAGGTTATTTAATGAATCAGGGTGTACTGCACCAATATGCCCCTGACTCTGAAGTCGAAGAAGCTCAGTTAGTAGTTCCAACTCAGGACCGTGAATGGATCCTAAAAGAATACCATGATGCACCGACCGCTGGACATTATGGTGCCGAAGAAACTTTATTAAAAGATATTATTGGGCAGGTATGAGAAAATTTATATCAGAATATGTTAAAGTTTGTCCTGATTGTAACAGATATAAAACCTAAAATCAAAAGCCAGCTGGACTGTTACAAACTCCAATTTATGCTCAAAGATTGGAAACTCTTTCTATAGATTTCTTTAGACCTCTTCCCGAAAGTAAAACTGGAAAACGATGGATTTTCATTGTTGAGGATTGTGCAATTTGGTGGGTGGAACTGTTCGCATTATCACAGGCTACCGCTAGGGAATGTGCATTAACACTTCTCAATGAAATATTTTTACGTTACGGGTTACGTAGAAGATTAATTAGTGATAATGGACCCCAATTTGTGAGTGATGTCATGCAACAGTTGTGTCATCTATTGGACATTAAGCAAAGTCTAATACCGGTTTACCATCCTCAAGCGAACCCTGTTGAGCGTAAAAATCGCGATTTAAAACCTCGACTTGCTATTTTAGTAGGAGACGACCATGGCTCCTGGGAAGAACGTTTACCCGCTGTTAGGTTTGCAATGAATTCAGCAAAGTGTAAGACTACAGGTCAAACTGCCGCGTATTTGCAGTTTGTGCATGAGATGCGTACACTGGATGATGTTACACATGATTTAAGAACTGTGTGATAGATAATGATAATTTCGTTCCTGAAATTACTCCGTACCTTAAAAATTTCACAAATTTTTCATCTAGGGTGCATGATCTAGTCGAAGAAGAGCAAGATAAATGCAAATCCTATGCAGATAAAAACCGTCGACCAGGTCCAAATTATAGTCCTGGAGATCAGTCAGGTGTGGGTGACTTTACATCCAGTTAGTAAGTCTAAGCAGAAATGCAGTGCTAAATTCATGCCATTCAGAGATGGTCCGTATACCATCCTAACTCAAAAATCATTAACAACTTATGAGGCAGCTCATCCGAGTAATCCCAACATTTCGGTAGGTACATACCATACATCCGCATTCAGCCCATATCGAGGTGCTGACGAGCTGCCCGTGCAACCGCTACGGAAGCGTGGTAGACCGCCAAAGGTTTCTGGTTCCTCAACGGGATGTTTTCGGAACCAGAGGGGGAGATTGTAACGGCATTAAATTATGGCCAGAGGGCGCTAAGGTCGTGGTTCCTTGCGCACAGAATAAATTTCATTCTACGCAGTAATGAGCTAGCCAAGGTGCTTACCGGGTCACATCTGTTGACCGGAAAATTGAATTCACCCAACCTGGGTGTTATTGATATTTCTATATGTGAAACTTCAGATTGCTATTGATGTTGTGTCGTCTATGTACATATTTATGTTTGTGGTGTCAACAATAAAAATTGTTTGTGCTTTTCAAGAAATCTCTTCTATTTCTGTTAAAGTCTGCCATCCCCGTTACACATCTGTATTTATAAAGGTAAAAGTCTGTACACAAAATTTGGCAGGAAGGTACCTGTGTCTAAATTAGTTTTTGGATTTTTTTTAATTTAATTTTTTATGAGACTTATTTTTTAGCCTAATGTAATAATCTTTTTTCCCTCTTTTCAATAAAGTTTATTCGAAATCTGTACAACATTTAAAAAATCTTTCACAAATTTTTAATGCAAATTTCAGTCTTTTTTTTTTTTTTTTTTGGATTCTGCGATAATTTTTTGACATTCATAAAAGGAATTCAGTTTCACACTTTGTAAAACGCCCTAATGTAATGAATTTTATAACGCTATTTTCAAGGTGATCTTTTGAAATTTCACGTTTCTAAAAATAGAGGGCTCTATTAGTAAAATATGAAGTAGAAATTTTTTGAAAAACATTCAATACATTAAATATTTTTATAAATAATGTTAATCATAACAAGCCCTTGAAACATTTTAATATAAATTAATTTGCGAAATAAATTCATTAGATTTTATAATCAGGGATAAGTTTAGGAAAATTTTAGGTCCTATAAAGGACACTCCACAAAATAATTTATCTTAAAAAAGGACCCTTCACAAAAATTTTTATACACAAACAGGACTCTTCACAAAACATTTTATCTCAAAACAGGACCCTTCACAAAATTATTTGTTTCTTAAATAGACCTTTCACAGAATTTTTTCACCTTCAAATTGAACTTTTCACAAATTTAGTCATTTAAAAATAAAATCTGGCCTGTAAGTAAGCAGTTGAACTCACCAAACAGCATATTACTTAGCTTTTTATATATGAAGGATAGAACATGAAGACATTGATCATTTAAAATTCACAAAATTATGTCTAGAGTTTTCACAAAAATAAGAAAAACTTCACAATTTCACAAAAACAAGACCCTGTGAGAAAAGCCTGGACAGACCCCTGATAATAAAAGTGTATTATGTCTTTAGATTTAAAATTCAATTATACATCTTTTCTTTTATAACATTCGTTTTAGAGATGAATAAACAGTGTTTTACTGTAATTTAAAAAGTGACTGAAAAATCGCAACTTACTCTTCAATTTGTCTAATAAGTTCATCAAGACTTTCATCATATTCTCCAGACTCTAGCATCTCCATGTGAACTTTCATAGAGCTAATTGTAAAAAAAAAATAAATGATGAATAAATAAGTTAAAATGCTTGAGAAAACTTAAAAATAAAAGTTAGCAGTGTGTGTTTTGATGAGAAAGCATGCATATACAAACAGACATTGAAAAAAACTACATTTAGGAATAAATTTCCATGAAATACCATATCAAGCAAAAAATGAGATTGCTTCATTGATGGAATTCAATGTTTTACATACCAATCATCATGAAGTATTTTCTTGATTTTTCCTACAAAATTACAGAATTATACTCAAATAATTTTTAAAGTGTAAATTTATAAGTAATCTTTTTGCTCAAAACCAGAAACAATAAAAAGAATAGCACTTTCTTTTCATATGGGCCTTGGCATAACTCAGTGTTAAGAAAATGTAATTTTTTGCCAAATATTATAAACAGTTACGAAAATGAAATGACAACCAATGAAAAAATTTCTAATCTGCACTTAGTTTGTTTTTCTTCAGCTTGCTAAATTCATCTATCTATATATTTAAAATGCTAAGCGTATTCTTTCGACAGTCCGTGAGAAGAAACTACTGCATCAAATTACACCAATCTTTTTTTAAATGAAAGATGTTTGGCCACATATTTGTTATCATACATTCGTTTGTTCAAATATTTTATTAATTAGCCGTAATTTTAAATTAAAATTCTACAATTGCGCATGCGCATTATATAAGTAGAAGTCTGCCTTTGGAGTGACGCGCTGCACATGCGCAAAGATTCTTGCTCAGTTGAAATATCATATCACAGGTAGAAGTTGTTTTAAGTTCCTCTGCTATTCGATCTTATTGTAAACAAGCTTTTCTTTCTTTCACAAAGTTAATGTTTGACTCTTTCAGCATTATTAACTATTCAAAAATTTATTGTGTCGATATTAAGAGTTAGATAAGACTCATTTCAGGGGTGTCACAGTTACATTGTTTTGGTCATATTACACGCTGAAGATAAACACAGTAATTTGAAACTAAAAGTTATGGCTGGTGAATTGCCAATAGTTACACAGGAAGATTGGGAAACTAGCATGTTAAGTTGTAGTTTCTTCTTTTAAAAAAATAAGGTAACAAATATTAAAACGCAAAACTATTTTTGTAAGATCAAAATTCAAATTCGAGGCAATTGCGTATGCGTCAACTGTGTTTCGAACCTCTTCAATTTAGAAGGAAGAAAAACAAGTTCTTGATAGCGTAGTCGGTTAAGGCAGCAGTTTAAGGCTCTAAATTTTTGCAGAGGACGCAGGTTCGAATCCAAGCCTGGCAAAATGTGTACTATTTGTTGTCGATAATTCATTTCAATAATGACATATTTTATTAGGAAGAGAAATTATAGGATTTTTATTTTGTTATTATTTGAATGTTTTATAATTAAATAAAATTTAACTCTCAATAATATTGTGAAAAAAAAAAAAAAGATTTTATATTTAAAATATTTTGCATGTAATTATCAATTAAATAAACTGAACTGATCTACAATTTTCGTTATATTTTCTGACCATTATCAAGAATATATATGGGTGTGTGTCAGAAAGAAAAGTTTGTCATTCATATGCGTAAAAAATAAAACAGAAAGAAAGAAAAATATCCGTATAAGAGCTATAAAAGAAATTACCTTGATATTCAGGTTTAATATTTAAAAAATGTAAAATAAAATTCAAGTAAAAAAATATAGATATATATATATTATAAATCGTTAGCTGCATGAAGTTTCAGATTTAGGTTTTTAGAGAATGAGACAGACAAAAATAAAATTCATGGCAACTTTTAATGGTCGTGTAGTTTTAATAAATAAATTAAAATAAATATCGTTATTGAGAAAAAAAAAAGAGGCCGTAGTAAGTAAAAATAAATTCTCTACCCGGTATTTTAAGGTAAATTTCTGATAAAAAGCAAGCATAATTGGCTGTAAATTATAAACTTAAAATTCTTTCACTTCACTGAATAGGTTAGAGTGACAGCACCAGCTATCGCCTTAAAGAAATAGAAGTCACTTATCAATATAGAAATTCATCATGTAATTCGTCATTCAATAATTAATTTAAAAGCAACTAATTAAAAATTCAAGAATTTTTCTAATGAAACATTCAAGTTATTTACCGTCAAATCTTGACGGGCACTATCTAGTGTTAATTTTTCTTTTACATTTCTAAAATTCTAGTATTTACAATTTTTAATTTAGAAACAATGAAGAAAATGCTATAACTTTTTTCATCAAGAGTAAGGTATCTCATCTTTAGAAAGAATCTGTGACAATGGCCACAATATGCAACAGTATGTTGGGGGGGGGGGGGGGATTCTGGAGATGCAATATAAGAAGTTGCAAAAAGAAGAAAGAGTTTGCATGTAAACTGATTCAATGGTTCTAAAAATATCTTTTCTTATAGCATTGCGAAAAATAAATTTGATTATGTATGCATAAGCACTGTGAAATGTGCATCATTATATGATTTATTTATGCAATTGACCATCCTTGAGACTGATAAAATAGATCACCTTATGTAGGTGGTAAAGGTTAAAATTCCCGGTCGCCACCGGCCACAGGGCGACTAAATGTAAAAAATTGGCGACTTTATGATGTGCATCTGATCGCCAAAGTGGCGATCTTTATTTTTCATGTAATAGTACATGTCAGAAATGCCACTTTTCCGTTTTTTTTTTTTTTTTTTTAATCGATCAGCGATTTCCGCGGAATCGTAAAAGAAAAAGAAAATCGCGTTGATGTTCACATTGAAGGCATTTGGTTCCGAAAATTAAAAAAAATGGCATAAAAGTATAGCGAATTTTGACAAATGGTCGCCGAAAGATATCAATTTCGTCAATCGTTCGCAAAAAAATCGTCAAGGAATCACGGGAAAAACGAGAATTTCATAAGAATCTCGAAAAAAGACGCGATTTCCGTCAAAGAATCGCGGGAAAAAAACGCAAATTTCGTGAAAGGAATGCGTAAAAATCGCAAATTTCATCAAAGTATCGCAAAAACCCGAAATTTTCGTCAAAAGATCGCGAAAACCCCTTAAATTTCGCCAATAGATAGGGGAAAAACCGCAAATTTCGTCAAAAGATCGCGAAAAAACGGTAAATTTCGTCAAAAGATCGCAAAAAGACCATAAATTTTGTCAAAAAATCACGAAAAACCGCAAATTTTGTCAAAAGATCGCGAAAAAACCCACAAGTTTCGTTAAAAGAACACGAAATACCGTAAATTTCGTCAAAAGATCGCGAAAAAATCTCAAATTTCGTCAAAAAATAGCGAAAAAACCGCAAATTTCGTCTAAAGATTGCGAAATAACGTAAATTTCGTCAAAAAATCACGTAAATCCGCAAATTTTGTCAAAAGATCGCGAAAAACCCCGCAAATTTCGTTAAAAGAACGCGAAAAAAACCCGTAAATTTCGTCAAAAGATCGCGAAAAAAATCGAGAAAAAAACGCAAATTTCGTCTAAAGATCGCGAAATAACTTAAATTTCGTCTAAAGATCGCGAAAAACCGCAAATTTTGTCAAAAGTTCGCGAAAAAACTGCAAATTTTGTCAAAAGTCGCAAAAAAACCACAAATTTCGTCAAGAGATCGCGAAAAAAAGTAAATTTCGTCAAAGGATCTAGAAAGAACGGGAATTTCGTCAATCAGGTGCAGAAAAAACACAGCTCCACCCTTCTGTAACCTTTCAGAAAATTTGCTGTGAATTTCAGAATCGCGAAAAAAAAAACACGATTTCCATTAAAAAATCGCTGAAAAAATGCAAATTTCGTGAAAGGATCGCGTAAAAACTGCAAATTTCATCAAAAGATCGTGAAAAATCCGCAATTTTCGTCAAAAAATCGCGAAAACCTAGTAAATTTCGCCGGAGGATCGCAAAAAAAAACTACACATTTCGTCAAAAGATCGCGAAAAAAACGCAAACTTTGTCAAAAGATCGCGAAAAAAACGCAAACTTCGTCAAAAGATTGCGAAAAAACGCAAATTCCGTCAAATGACCGCGGAATAAAATTGCGAATTTTGTCGAAAGATCGTGGAAATAAAGTCGCGAATTTCGTCAATTGATCGTGGAAAAAATCGCGAATTTCATCAAGAGATCGCATAATAAAATCGTCACTTTCGTCGAATGATCGCGGAAAAAAATCGTGAATTCTGTTGAACGATTGGCGAAAAAATTGTGAATTTTAGCAAGAGGTTGCGTAAAATAATTCCAAATTTCTTAAATCAATTTCAAAAATTAATTGCGAATTTTGTCAAACGGGAAATATTTTAGGCCTATTTTCAGAAAGAATTCTGATCTCGGGCTACACAGTGACGTATTGGAGATGTGAACCAATCTTTGACCTTGGTCTTGTATGACATTGTTCGATAAATTCTCTCTTTTTTTTAATGTAATATAACTGTTAATTGTTTTTGTTGGGGTAAGTAAACTGACACTGTGGATAGTTTTATTTTTATATATTTTAAAAGATGTCTTCGGAACATAAATATTTTAAAAACATTACTTGTAAAACTATTTAAATCTACAAACTATGATAAGTGGCCACTAACTTGACAGTAGTGGCTACTAAACATACAGCCTCTACCGGCCACTGGCTACTAAAGCAAATATTGAATTTTAACCTTTAGTAGGTGGTCACTTTACTGGACAAAAGGAAAGAAACCAGGGCTCTCATTGGTCTTGAATTTGAATATCACTATTTCTGAATACTAATATCCACAATATTTACCCTTTGAAAATACAATGAGGATATCTTGAGGCTCGTGGATCATGTAGGGATGAACCGTATATTGATTTTGCCGGATATCAGATACGGGATATCCGAAGCTTCTTTGCCTGCCGGATTTGGATATCCAGCACAAGAGATATGTTTTTAGCTATATGGTGAATGTTTATATATTTCTTTCTATAATGCCATCTCAGAACAATAAATTACAAACATGTTTCACACATCATTAAAACATTTTAAATTCTGCAATTAAATATTGTGAAGATTATCATTCAGAAATAATGGTACACAATATCAAAGATCCATGGGAATCCTGAAAAAAATCTCAAAGAACAAAGACTGAAGAAAAATTTTGAAAAAGTTGTCACTTTTACCAGAAGATCATTTTTACATAAGTGTTAACAATTCCAGGTACCGCAGGTGCAAAATTTTAATCTAGCTCTTGCATGTATTTAGTATACATAATTTTATCGACATCTCATATTTTCAAATTAAAGGAGAACCTGCTGGCCACAGCCAAAAACATACACAAAAAATTTGGTTCAAGTCTATGCATAACTTCATACACTTTTTGATGGTACAACGGCAACACATGGACAGACAGACATTTTGCATAAACATGTTTTTTTTTGTACCTCTGACCCCTAAAACGTGTAAATCCATCAAAAAAATTTTTGATTACAATACTTTCTTCTATTGAAGATAGAAGAAAGTAAAAATAGGTCTGTTTAATTGCTTAACTTAGAAGAAAGAAAAAAAAATTAATCAAGTCATACTTTAATAAACAACTTCAAATTTTGTTTTACAATCTGAAAGTAAAGGTACAATTTTCTAAAAGATGTAAACATAAATTCTTAAATTTATTATAAAGAGTTCAAATATCAATATTAGGAAAGCTGGCAATTCTTTAAAGTTTTTTTTCTTTTTACTGATGAATAGGGAACTTACTATATTTTTGATATTTCGCATTACAAACAAAAGTTGTTCGGCATTGTTTGGGATCAAACGATTTCTGTTATCCTTATATACTCGCTTTGCTGTGCTCTGCCGGATATCCTGCAGAGAAGTTGAATATCCGGTGATTGTGATTCGGATATTGAAATATCAGTCGGATACCGGATATTTGCCAGATATCCGTTGCATCCCTAGATCATAGTTTAAAAGTCACTGGACTAGAATAAGCTGTGATAAATAAACTGCTCAGGCCTAATCATATGATTTTTTTTTTTAAAGCTAGTTGCATGCAAATGTAAAATATTTAAGTCATTAAAATTTTTCATAACATTCTTGCTGAATTTGATTTTATTTATCTAAGAAGAATTAGTTTGAAGATCTTCAGATATATAAATATTTATTTTTTATCAGCATGTTTATTTCTTTGATTTTATCTTTTAATCCCACAATTAAAATAAAAGCTTGGTGTTAAACCCAACATGAAAGAAATATTGAAATTAAGATGTCAACAAATTCCATTTTGCCAGTGATTGCTAGCATAAATTTCATAATTAAATATAGTTAAACAATCTCACAGAAATAGATTTTAGTAACTATAATCATGATATAGCAAATTCCAAGAATAAAAGTGGTAAATTAATATGAAATAGCTTATACACAACCATCAGACAATCAGTTAATTGAAGATGTAAAATAAATACATAAATAAAATGGGCTGAACTTTATTAAAAAGAAATTAAAAAATTAAATGAATTAAATATACTATTATCATAAAAAATATGTTGGAATAAAAAAAAAAAAAAGCCCAATTCACAATGTAGTAATTTAACTGACTATATAATTTCTAACCGACAATGCACAGTATAGTAAATCTGGAGATCATGGACTTCACATCAATTCTAAAAGTCAATCTCTTTTAAATCTCACTTTGCATAATATTCAATATTCTACAAGGTGTGCCGGGTATTTGAGAACAAATCGACAACTGCTTTCAAACTGGAATATACACTAGAGATAGAGCTTTTTGTTTTTTTACATTCTGAACAAGTGATCACATCACACTGAATGACATCATTCATTGAAAACACTGCTAGCTGTAATAACCAGTAATTTAGGCTGTCAAAACTCACTGCAGGTAATGATAAGATGGGTGTTGGGAAAATTTGTCACTGCATACACAACGGCTGGCTTGACAGCCACAACATTGTTGTGTGGATGATTACTGGAGTCTCTCTTAACTGCAACGCACACATAATAGGCCATTCGGTTAATATCCAGGTAGATGGGGTGGGGGGGCAACAAGTTGAGGACGACATTGTTATGAATGCTTTGGCAATCTATTTTTGGTTTGTATGGGCTGCATGAGATAGTTCAGAGTCTTGTTAAAAAACATACGGCCTACCATGTATTAAAGAAGTAATTTAGTGCTTTAACATCTCGGTATAAGCAATGGCATTGAATTTAGCACCTTGAAGAAAGAAATGTGGAGGCATCAGATCATCTTCGCTTCTCAATGTCTCCCCAGAAACATCAGTGAGGCTAGAATTTTTTGCACATGTCTGTCAAAACCTCTTTGGGGATTTTACACCATCACCAATCTTTTTGCAGTTCAATTTCTTGACATGGGTAAAGTTTTTCTCAATGGAAAATGGAAAGAAACAAGAGCATTCCTGGATCCTCTTGATGTTTCACCTCGTTAAGGATGCACTTGTCTCTGGTCAGGCAGTTATCCCTGGTTCTCTTGGGCAAGAACTGTGCTCTCCTCATCACGTACGACCTCTAATGAAAGTCCTCATGAATCACACATGAGATTGTGGCCTCATCAGCCTGCATCACCCTAGCGAGTGCCCCCATCGATTTTGTAGGATTTTCATCGACTTGACTCACAAATTTCAGTGTCTTGATGATTTCATATTGCTGACAATGTTGTTTCATGCATGAAATGTTTGCCACATGAAACCTGACAGCCTTTAGTTCTCTTCTTACATTAAAGACAAATAACCAGGCGAATTTCAAGAATGTGGCAATCTCCAAATCGAAGTATTCTTCATCCAATGAGGCAATGACAGCTCTGATTAGTTTAGGTTTAGATTTGTAACTATGATATACAGGGTGATATTTACCTATAACTTGTGTTCTCAAATACCTGACACACCCTGTATAAATCACAATTTGAATTTTTAAAGTTATTTATATATATATATATATATATATATATAAAAGATTCCTCAAAGCTTTCAGAAATTAGAAGTGTCAAATTAAACACTGTTTTATGCAATGATATTCTCATGAACAACTTATTTGTGTATTTTTTCAGGAAGAAAAGTATATTTTTTATGGGGGCTCTACCCTCTAATCTCATTAATTTTATTTTCACAAAGTCCTATTGATTGTGCTACATAATGATTGTAGTATGTCTTGGATTTCATTTTATACTGTGATTTTATTAGGATAAGCATCAGTTTGAAAGGGATTTTATGTTATCCTAATATCCAAACAGTGATAGTTACTTATTTGCCAATCATGAAACATCTGATTGAATAAAATGTCATGCACGAAAAGTATTTATGGAAATATAAACAGAATTTATTATACTTATATCTAAGTTAGAAATCTGATGCTTTTACAATTTTTGTATCGGAAAACAATTTAATTCTATAATATTTAGATACAAGATCTTATCTAAGTACACATTGATAATGAGAATAATAATGAAGACAAGCAAGTAACATTACTAATTAAGTTTTTTTAACATTTTGATACTGATTGGATACATGGTAGCTTGGTGGTTAGTGAAGGCTGACCACTTGACCATGACATATACTATATAGCATCTCAGGACCCATAGTTAAGAAAGTTAAGTTAGACATGATCCCTGAACCAGAAAGGTTTGAAATAACAAAAATTGGCTGAAGTTTCATTGTGGATTAGAAACATTGTAATTAATTTAGAATAGTACTCCATTTCGCATTTATTTAATTATGTTTTATAGAAATACTAGAAAGGTAGCCTGTCAAAAATAACTGAAAATTAGCTATAAAGATATATACAACTAATGTGCAAGAATATGAGTTTTTCTCGCTTTTTCCACAGTGATAGATGAAAGTAACATATTTTAAGAACAAAACACATTTGTGAAAAACTGTGTACGATAGAAGACCACTAATCTGCACAGTTTGGTTCCAAGTGTTGTGCGGATTGGAGGTTTTTTGCAGTCATGTCTATTCAGTCTTTGTTTACATTTTTTAAAATTCATATACTGGACAATTTAGATTGTTAATTCTTAAAAATTAATACATTACACACTTGAAGTAAGGTAAAAACTATTAAACAATTGTATATGATTCAATGAAATGGTATTATACATGTGTGCTTCACGATCTTGGTTACGACGTTGGTGAAATTGGCTGCAACTTTTCATCATCATAATTGTGTGGGCCGCTATAACAAAGAAGTAACCAGTTTTTAATAAAATTTCTGATATAAAGTAGTTTTCAAAAACTTGTGCACAATTGCCGGCCGTTCTGATCTTATGTCGGTCCTAGGAATAATATTTGTAACATTGGAGAGTTTCCATGTATATGTGGAATTTAGAAAAGCTTCTCCAAAAGAAAGGTCCTGAAATGACATTGTAATTCTCTACCTTCAAAGTTTAATCAGGCTCAGATGTTTGCTGAAATCTAATAAATACAGTTATTTTGAATATCACAACAGAATTAAACAGTTTAACTTATTTAACTTAAACCCGCTGTTACTTCAATGTTATTTTTTAGTATTAAGAAAGAAAATTATTTAAATTTTTCAAATCATGCGATTATAATTTTTTTCATTATTTAATAACTAAATAAGGAAAAAATATGCTTTTGTTCTGAGCTCATAAATATGACAATAAAGCAATGTAACTAAGAGACATTGCAAAATAAAATCTTTGTGAATTCAAACCATAAACAAACGATACTGCCACCATTTTACCTACTATGACGTCATAAGAATATTGTCCATTGATTGTTGGAGAACTTACTTTATGAATGATACCTCAATGGTTTAATATTTTTTACGGTTCATGATGAATGAATCACTTGTGTTTGTTTGGGTTTATAGAATGAGATATTAAGCTGTCAACCTAATTTCAACTGAAATTATCCTGGGATATATGTACTTTTAATCAAAATTAAAAACAGATTTCGAAATAAAATGTTTTAGTTTATATAATTGGTTATTTTTATTAATTATTTATTAAGGTACTTTTCCATTATTGCACATTTTTTTAAAAAGCTTGGCGCAATTCGGGCTTCAGAAAGTGAGAAATATTGCCAAAATATATAAACAGCTATGAAAACAAATGTGATGAATTTTTATTTTTGTTTATACATGTATTTATTATTAATAATTATTTATTTAGGTACTTTTCCACTACAGGGCACTTTGCATTTTAAAAAAAAGCTTGGCACAATTCGGGCATCAGAAAGTGAGATATGTTGCCAAAATATATAAACGGCTATGAAAACAAATCTAATGAACTTTTATTTTTGTTTATATATGTATTTATATATATAAAAAATCATATCTAAATATATATAATATTTTTTTATATATACAAATTACGACACATGTATTATACATGCACCAGGGTACCTAACTGGCGCCAAATGGTGTTATTTTGCCCGATATGGTAACCCGACTATTGTTTTTTATTTATTAATAAATTGTTTATTTACTTTACTTTTCCTTTTTTTAATTATATAAACTGTTTTGTTCTATAATTATTAATTAAACTTTTATTTATTTATTGTTATTTTCTTTTCAAGATAATAGCAAATAATTAAAAAATACATATATATGTAACTGGTATTCGAAGGCGATGTTTCTGCCAAATTAGCATCACAAAAAAAATCAAGCCAAACCCGATGCGTATATTACATCTGTGCAAAAATTACTGTTTCTTTATAAAAATGGATAAATAGCTTTTTTTTATATTAAATAAATTGTATACATATGGAAAAAATTGCTTGTGGGTATTAAACAGCAAATAGGTTGCCAGAAAATACATTGCCAAACTTTTTTCTCGCCAAGAAACTTTTCTCCGAAGTACTGTACATAAGTGATGATTGCTGGAAATGCATTTTTAATTATGACATGTGCTCTTATGTTTCACTATATTTATGCATACAAGATCTGTGTGTATAAATGCTATAGTTCATATACAGGGCTACACAAAAGAATTTGTAAGGGTTATTGCCCAGTGGCAGAAACACCGCGACACGGCGACGTAGTCGCGGACAAAAAAATTCTTTTGCGGACAATTATTGTCTGCACTAATGAAATCAATTTAAAAAACTGTCTGCAATTTTGCTCGTGAAAAAAAAAGCGAATTTTCTGCAAAAGATCGCGTAAAAAGTGTGAATTTCGGCACAAGATTGTGTTAAAAGCGTCAATTTCGGCAAAAGATCAGGTAAAAGCGTCAATTTTGGCAAAAGATCGGGTAAGAATCGTGAATTTTGGCAAAAGGTAACGTAAAAAGTGCGAATTTCGGCAAACGATCGCGTAAAAAGCGCAAATTTCGGCAAAAGATCGTGTTAATGGCGCGAATTTCGGCAAAAGATCGCGTAAAAAGTGTGAATTTCAGCAAAAGATCGCGTTAAAAGCTTTAATTTCGGCAAAAGATCGGGTAAAAGGCGAGAATTTCGGCAAAATATCGGGTAAAAAAAAAATGAATTTTGACAAAAAATCGCGGAAAAAGCGCGAATTTCGGCAAAAGATCGCGTTAAAAGCTTTAATTTCGGCAAAAGACCGGGTGAAAGGCGTGAATTTTGGCAAAAGACCGGGTAAAAAACGTAAATTTTGGCTAAAAGCGCGAATTTCGGCAAAAGATTGCGATAAAAGCGCGAATTTTGGCAAAAGATAGCGTAAAAAAGGCGAATTTCGGCAAAGGATCGTGAAACAAACGCAAATTTCGATAAAGAATCGTGAAATAAACGCTAATTTCGTCAAGGGATCGTGAAACAAACGCGAATTTTGTCAAAAGATCGCGAACAAAACGCAAATTTCGTCAAAGGATCGCGGACACAACGCAAATTTCAACAAAAGATCGCGGAAAATGCGAATTACGTCAGAGGATCATGAAAAAACGCAAATTTCATCAAAGGATCGCGAAAAGTACGAATTTCGTCAAAATATCGTGGAACAAACGCGAATTTCGTCATAGGATTGGGGAAAAAACACGAATATTGTCAAAAGATCGAAAAAAACCCACCGCAAATTTCGTCCAAAAATTGCGGGAAAAACGCGAAATTTGTCAAAAAGCCATGGAAAAAACGTGAATTTCACCGAAGAATTATAAAAATAAATAATTTCCTCAAAAGGACGCAGAAAAGAAAAATTCGAATTTTGTCAAGGGATCACGAAAAAAACACAAATTTCGTCCAAAAATTGTGGCAAAAACGAGAAATTCGTCAAAAAGCCATGGAAAAAATGTGAATATCACCAAAGAATTACAAAAAAAAAAAAACAATTTCCTCAAAAGGGAGCAGAAAAAAAGGAGAATTTTGTCAAGGGATCGCGAAAAAAATGCAAAATTCGTGAAAGGGTCGGGGAAAAAACGCGAGTGCGCGAAAAAACACAAATTTTGTCAAAGGATTGAAAGAAAAAATAATAATTTCATTCAAGGGATTTAGAAAAAACTCAGTGCTTTTTGCGCTTGAGGCCTCTGAAGCTTCCAAAGGTTTTTAAAAGCATCGTTATTGCCTATGTGTGGTTCTGCTTATCCTTCACACTTTAGAAATTCTACAAGAAGTTAGATGATGAAAAGTTAGAAGCAAAATTAATGAGAATGAATCATGATTACCATGTTTTAAATAGAATGATGAAAAATTCCTAGTTTAATTTATTATTTATTCATTAAAATGACATGCAAAATTTGCAGACAGATTATGAAATTTTAAAAAGCTTGTCGCAGACAGCTACAAAACTTTCTGCCACTGGGGGTTATTGGAGTATGAGAGTAAATTGCTTAAAAGTGGTTTTTAAAGGAGTTATGCATTTTTACGCTGAATGAAAATTTTTACTAAGAAATGTTTGTAGAATATAGATAAAATGATATACAGGTTCATGCAAGGAATTGGATACATAGATATGGATCTATGGATGATAATATCTGGAAATGTGATTTCAGTACTTTTAAGAGTGTTTTAGTTTAAATTAAATTTTAGCTAAATAGTGGCGTGTAATAATGGTACCATTGGCTATGGATGGTAACTGCTGAAATCAATTTTTAAAATTTTTTATGCATTGTCTAAAATGTTTACTTAGTTATCTTATTTACCTTATCTCCCTAAATAACGAAGTTCTGTTAAGTCATTCAGGAAGAGTTGGAAAGCGTTTCATATTCTATGCTAAATGCATGATTTTTCTTTCTTGTTTAGTCTTATTTTGCATTTATTTTATTCTTAATTTTTTAGTCTCATATTGCTTTATAGAAACTTTAATATTTAATGTGTAACCCCCCCCCCCCTCACCTTCTCAATGTATAATTTTAAAGTTCAGTCTTTGACTCTTCTTCCTGGACCAACACCCTCATATTTTTATTGGGGCCCTAGGGCCCTTTTTTAAATATTTACCCAATCTTTTGTGCATTTATTTAAAATATTCTTATGAATAATTCATACCCTAAGCTTAGTTTTGACTAATTGATGATCTAAAGTGCTAAGTACTAAGACATGTTAACATATTTTCATGTTAGGGCCCTGTTTTTAACTGTTGGATGTCCCCCTTTGGGCCCCCTATTACAACTCCCTTAAAAATAGTTCGATTCACTAGCTTTTTCTTTCTAACAACTTCTTAGGTCCTCCAGCTACAACATGAATGACAAAAAAAATTTCTCAGATTCAACTACCACCAATTTTTAATATTAATCACCTTCTTGGGGACCTTGGTGTAGCTTCTTTCGAAATGATCCGAATTCCTTGCAATTTTCTTTAACATAGTTCTAGCGTCCGCCGATTATTTTAAAAACTACTAACAAATATCTTTATACACAACTACACACCAGATAAGTCCCTGGCTGCTTGGGGCCTAGTACAGGGCCCCTTGAAGTTTTGCACATTAAATTGTTATTAAATTGCCCCCACTTAATCCAATCTTCATTTTTGTGAAACCCTTTTTCCTTTTAATTTTTCTCGCATTCCTACATTTCTGTTAAGACCTTTTGACAATCTATGGACCCGGAGGGCCCAGCGAGGGCCCTTGAACTTTTTCGTGCACCATGCATATTTCATCCCCTAACTTTCTCACCTTCTCAGTGCTTAATTTTAAAGTTGAATCTTGGATTCTTCTTCCAGGAACAACACCCTCATATTTTTATTGGGGCCCTAGGGCCTTTTTTAAAGCATTTACTCAATGTTTTGTGCATTTCTTTAAAATGTTATTCTAACCATTAATTCATACTATATGCTTAATTTTGATTAATTGAAGATCTAATGCTCTAAGTACTAAAACGTTTAACATGTTTTCATGTGAGGACCTTGCTCTCAACTATTAGTTTGCCCCTTTTGAGCCCCATATTATAGCTTCTTTAAAAATAGTCCGATTCACTAGCTTTTTTTTTTTTTTTTTTTTCCTAAGAACTTCTTAGGTTCTCCAGCTGCTACATGAATGACAAAAAATTTTCAGACTTCAGCTACCGCCAATTTTGAATATTAATCGCCTTCTTTTTTGGGCTATTGGTGCAGCTTCTGTAAAAATGATCCAAATTGCTTGCAGTTTTCTTTAACATAGTTCTAGCGTCCTATGATTCAGGGTTCGCAAAAACCCGGGTTTTTCTGAAAAAACCCAACCCACATGGGTTTTTTCATGAAAAACCCAATTTTCTCCGGGGAAAATCGGGTTTTTTCAAAAGTATAATACATGCGTAATTATATTATTGTATACTATATTTTCTATATATTATATACACTATACATAAAAAAATACATTGTTCCCTGATATATAATATAATTGTAATGCTATTTTACAAGTTATAAATTGTATAAATTATATGAATTTAAATTAATTAAATGTCAGTGTTTCTCACAAATTAGTTTTAAATATAATAGAAGATATAAAATTGTTAATTTTCTTTAAATCAAATAATGAATAGAATATTAAAATTTAAAATATATAAGTAGGAAGAAAAAAAGGGGTAAACTAGTCGGATGTGCCAATCCCAAAAGTTTCTTCTATCTCATACATGTTAATAATTCAAAATTCACTATCACAGTGCCAAAATTAAATGACAATTTATGCCCATCATGAGGATTGTAAAATATAGATTTGTTGAACTGGATGCATTTAACAAGGAGATATAAGTATCACCTATTGTGCAATTTACAACAAAACCTGACCAGTAACAATTTACGTCAACATCTAACTGAATCTGAAGTTTGATGAAAATCCATGCATTATTAGTTCTTGAGATAAATGCAGCACAACAGCGCCGCTTGGGCGATATACACCAAAAACTAATCAGCACCAGTTTATATCAAGGTTTAACTTAATCAAAATTTTTATTCTAGTCTGTACATTAGTTCTTGAGATAACAGTTATTGCTGAAATCGCGAAAAATGCAGCATAGCAGCACTACCTGTTGGGTAATATGCACCAAAATTCAATAAGCAACAACTTAACTTGTAACTGAATCTGAAGTTTTATGAAAATCCGTGCATTAGGTCTTGAGATAAAGCTATTGCAAAAATTGATAAATGCAGCATAGCAGCGTCACCTGTTGGGCAGTATACAGTACAGAACCATTTATCCGGAATGGTTGGGGTCAGATGTATTCCGGATAACTGGTTTTTCCGGTTAACTGGTTGGGCATTAAAGCAGCATCTATTTGATAAGTTTTGTCGAATATATGTGGTTGTGGCATTATTTCTGATTTTAAATTATTAGATTACTTGGATTAAAAATCAGATGCAAGAAAGATCAAAAGTTAATCAGAGTTTGAAAGAAGGTAATTTATGGGAATCCCTTGGGAACAAAAGTTCTTCTGTTTCTTCTGCATAAAAATTAAAACATCTAAAATACAACTATATATGTTTCCATTTCAAATACTAGATGTTGTCATCAAATTATACAATTGTTTCAAGCAATGCATATGTCAAACTGGCAGTATATGACACTTTTTTCTGCAAAGATTCTAAAATCAGTCTATTAGAAATAGCATTCTGGATAACTGGTTTTCCGGTTAACTGGTTTCCGGATAAATGGTTCCATACTGTACACCATAAACTAATCAGCACCAGTTTACATCAAGGTCTAACTCAATCTAAAGTTTTGTGAAATTCTGTGCATTAGTTCTTGAGATCGAGCACCCACAAAATTTTTTTCACATACAGACAGTCATTTTCTAAAAACTATCAAATTGTCTTAAAATAGCAATTAAAGCCTTTGTGCAGGAATATTAAAAAGCAGTGTTGCGTTGTCCTTCAGACTGCAGGTTCGGTAAATTCAAATTATTTCATAGTGCTTCGAAGAATAAAAACGTCTTCATAACTTAGTTCTAATATATTGTAAATAAAATTCGTAACTTGAATAAGTAAACACACTCTACAGTTCAAATTAAACTTCTTTCTTAAAAAACAACTATGTACATTTTATTTACAAATATATAGGTATATTAATATTATTATTACTCTCATTTGAGAGTTCCATTATTACCGTCAGACCAGTTCAAAACAAACTTTACATCTACACTGAAAAGAAAAACGGAAAACAATAAAAAGGGGGTTGCCACAATGCCGACTAACAGAAAATGGCAAGCATCGCCAAGTTGGCATTCTCAACATCCTGCCCCGGGCTGAACACTTAGTTCAGCATCTATATTAAACAATTTAATAAACATAAGAATATACTTACATACATGACAAATTTTCAGATACATACTTGCATACAGCTACAGATATAAAAGCAAAAATAATAAGAATGCTGCAATCTACGAAAGAAAATAAAACACATGAATTGTATGAAAATTAAACAATAATAAGGGTAAATATGAGTAACAAAACAAATTAAATGTTCGATAATAGTTCTTATTTTTAGTGTAAGAGTTTTAGTGTCTTTTAGTCCACTAAGTCCAATTCAAGATTATATAGCAATTGCACAGGTCGTTTAAGATCGCCTTTTGCAGTCTGTAATACACATGATCTGATTTTCGAGTCACGACCAAATATGAGTTCTTTAACACGACCACACTTCCACATATGTTTTGGGAGCTTTTCATCATGAATTATCACTATATCGTTAACTTTGAACTGAGGCGATGAATTTATGTTTTTCACTTGAAAAGCAGATCTAAGTTCTAACAAATATTCGTTTCTCCACCTTTTCCAAAAGTGGTCAGTAATTTGTTGCTTATATTTATATTTTCTCGTCAACAAAATCTTATTAGATTTCTCTTGCGTACAGACTGGTAATCCATAAGAAGGTAAGGACATTAATCGTTTACCAACTAAAAAATGAGATGGTTCAGCATTTTCTTCGTAGAGATAACATAAAGGACGTGAATTGATCACAGCTTCAATTTCTGTAAGTATTGTTTCTAGCTCTTCATAACGGAGACAAGTTTTTCCTAGAACCCTTTTTAAAGGTGTTTTAACTGATCTGACCATCCTTTCCCAGAAGCCGCCCCACCAGGAAGCCCTGGGAATTATAAACTTCCATATTATTTTATTCTTTCTCAAGTAATCAAAAATTTCTTGCTTAGAAATTCTTTCCCAAGCATCTTTTAACACCAAATCAGCCTTAGAAAATGTCTTGGCATTGTCACTGTACATTATTTTGCAGAAACCTCTCCTAGAGAAAAATCTTCGTAGTGCTAAGATAAAGGTTTCAGTACTTAGATTGGTGACTAACTCTAGATGAATCGCTCTGGTTACAGCACATGTGAATATGACAATATAAGCCTTCCCAGTGCCTTCAGAAGTTTTATAATAAATCGGACCGGCAAAATCGACACCAGAGGTTTCAAAAACTGGTGTTTTGATGATTCTATCTTTCGGTAAAGGTGCTATTTCCACCTTTCCAGGAATAGCATTAAGTTTTCGACATATCATACACGATCTTAAGACGGATTTTACAAATCTTCTTCCCTTTAATATAAAATACCTTTCACGAAGGTGAGCTAAAGTGACAGCTACACCAAAATGGTACATTCTTTCATGAGCATCCTTAATTAGTAATTTTACAAAATAAGATTTATTAGGAAGTATCCACGGATGTTTTTCCTGCTCTGTAACTTCAGAAAACTGAAGTCTTCCGGATAAAACAAGTAAGTCATTTTCATCGAATTGTGGATTAAGGTTGTACAAAGAAGAATCTTTATTAAGTGGTTTTTTTTGTTTAAGTGCTTCTATTTCAACTTTAAATGAAGTTTCCTGAGTTTGTTTAATCCAGTATTTTTCTGCTGTTTCTATTTCTGAGGTAGTTAAAGGTCCTAAAATTTTAGGGTTTTTCGAATTGGCATTATGAATAAAACGCATTATCCAAGCAGTAATATTATACACGCGATTTAAACTACTGAACTTTGCCATATCAAATACTGGCTTAGGAATAGAGTTTGATTCGTTACACAATAATGTTAAATTTGGTTTTGCTTTCATTTCATTAAAAGCTTCGGGAACCATTTCTATAGCCCTTTTTGAAGGCCACAAATCTTCTGATAGTGATAACCAAGGTGGGCCGCACCACCATACATTATTACCCATTAACTTCGATAAGTTTTCCCCTCGCGTAAGCAGATCTGCAGGGTTTTCCTTTCCGGGACAATAATTCCAGTCCTTTGGATCTGTCAATGACTGAATTTCGGTTACACGATTAGAAATAAAGGGTTTCCAGTTTGTAGTAGAACCCTTAATCCACCAAATAGTTATCTCCGAGTCCGACCATAACTTTATATTTAAATTCGAAATATGTAATTTTTGTTTTAAATATTTCCACATTCTAGCGGCAACTACTGCACTGATCAATTCCAGCCGTGGAATAGTTAACTTCTTGAGGGGGGCTATTCTACATTTACTCCAAACAAAACTAGTTTGAATTTCGCCAGTTATTGAAATGGAACGCAAATAAGCAACTGCTCCATACCCTTTGGGACTAGCATCACAGAATATGTGAATTTGTGAATTTTCAGAAATGTTTATCATATTAGGAAAATATTTTCGGGTTATTTCAAATGTGCGTAAATGTACAACTTCTGAACACCAAGTGTTCCACTCGCATTTCAAATCTTCAGGTAATTTATTGTCCCACTCTAAACCTCTTTGCCATGTTTCTTGCAACAAGGCTTTAATACGTATTACAAATGGATTCAAAAATCCTAATGGATCATAAATTTTCAGTAACATTTTAAGAACTGTTCGCTTCGTGGGATCATCGATGTAATATTCTTCAAAGGGCTGCGCATCTAACATCAAAATATCAGATTCAGTATTCCATATCAGTCCAAGCACTTTTAAGATACTACCTGTCTTTTCCTCCCTTATACCTAAGTTACCAGATTCCCACATTTCCCTAAGTTTAATAGAATTTGTTTTTAATTTCCTCAAATTCATCCCAGCTTCTTTAAGAATTTCAGAAGCTGTAACTGATAAATAATAAGCTTCGTTATCTAAATCTGATCCGGAAATTAAATCATCGACATAGAGGGAATTATCTAACATATATACAACATTTGGATGTTGATCTCGATATTTCTTTATATGATGTTTAATTGTGGCAGCCAAAATAAATGGTGAGCATGTAACGCCAAATGGTACACGTCTAAATCTTAAAATTTTGAAAAAGTTGTTTGTGTCATTATCGAACCAAAGAAATTTAAGGTAATCTCGGTCTTCTTCAGCTACAGAAATTTGAAGAAAGGCTTTTTCAATATCTGCACAAAACGCAGTATTGAATTTTCTGAAATTAATAATAATTTCTAATAAATCGGGGTTCAAATTTGGGCCACCGTACAAACAATCATTTAATGATTTGCTATTTTCTTTTGAGGAAGCGTCAAATACCATTCTAACTTTAGTTGTGGGTTTATCATCTCGCAAGACAGGTCGGTGGGGCATAAAATAACCGCTATCTACAGTTTTATTAGAACATGCTTCCACTATGTTATTTAATTCCTGTTCAATCACAATTTCTTTATATTTCTGCAATAATTCCTTATCTTTAAGCAATTTTCGATTTAAGTTAATAAATCGGTTTCTAGCATTGTTATAATTACTTCCTAAATCTCTTCTATCATCTTTCCATAACAATTTAGCTTCGTATCGGTGCTCAAGAAAATGCAAATTGTTTTCGAATTTTTCGATTATCTCTTTATCTAATTCAGAAATATTTTCTTCAGTGTTCATCCCTAAAGTTTCTAACTCCCACAATGTTTTCAAATCATTTTGAATAGGTTTCATAACCTGAGTGGACAAGACCCCAGCTTGCTTACTCTCACTGTTTTTACTTACGTCAATTGTCCCGCAGAGGGAATGCCCAAATAAATTTTCACAGACGAACAATGATTTATTTATGGGGTATGTTTTGTCATTAATTTGATATAAATAATCAGCTCCTATTAATATATCAACATCACTATTTTCCAAATGTTCCCACGTGTCAAGACGAAATTTGGAAAGTTTTCTCTTAATTTTGATTGGAAGAGGAGGAATTTGTATCAAAGAATTAGTTATTAGCGGTGTGACTAATGCTTCAATTATTATACTACGTTTTCTATTCGTCAAGTGAATTAGCTTTAGCTTAACGACATCATAACATCGTTCTTCAGATTTTCTCGAACCGAAAGTATAGACAATTAATTTTTCCTTTCTAATGACCTCAGGTTTTAATTTTGAAACTAAATTTTCTGTAATAAAAGTTCGATGACTAGCAGAGTCAAATAAACAAAGAGCAGTTTCTGAATTTTCACCCGCTTCCACTTTTACATGAATTGTTTGCAATATTACTTCTCTACTGATATTATTTATATTGCCTTTGCAATGATATACGGAGGAAATAATGCTACCTGAATTTTTTGATTCTTCTGTTTTTTTATTAGAATTACAAAGTATAGTATGATGATATGTTTTACCACACACTTTGCAATTTTCATTCGAAATTTTACAAAAATTCGCGATGTGAAATTTACGGAAGCATTTAAAGCACCTTCCTTCCCTTTTTAATTTTTCTCGCATTTCCGGAATGGTGAAAGACTTACACTTTTCAGTATCGTGATCAGTTTGATTACAAAATATGCAGTTATTTTTAATATTTGTGGTTAAGGCAGAAGCTGATGGAATGAATTTTTTATAATTTTTCTTATAATTTTCCTGCTTCTCAGGGATTTTTTCAAAATGGTTTAATTGGACAGTGGTCTCGCGAGATTCAATTTCATCTTTAATGAAATTTATCAGCTCATTAACATCCCAGTCAGTGTTTTTAATTCGTTTTCTATTAAATTCTAGTGCAATATCTGATGGAATAAGTTTCAGAAGAATCGGACATAACAAGTGCCCATATGAACCTGAGGCAACACCTAAAGAATTAAGATTTCTTATTTGAATTTCGCATTCATCATACAAATCTCTAAAAGCCTTAATGTTACTAGAATTTCGTACTGGTTTCAAATTTAGCAGTTTAGTCATGTGACTATTTATTACCAGGTCATTACGACCAAAACGATTTTTCAATAATTCTATAGCATGAGCATAATTTTCCTTAGTCAGCGAAAAGCCTGCTATAGTATTTGCAGCACTTCCGCCCAAAAGTGACTTTAAGTAGGAAAATTTATCAATCGGAGTTAAATGTTCATTATTGTCAATCGCATTCAAAAACTGACTCCAAAATTCGAGCCATAAACACGAATCACCATAATATTTAGATATATTAAGTTTAGGAAGTTTAATCAAATTTTGATTCAGAATTTTCTGACTTTTTAGTAGAGAACTATTGTTGCTACTACTATCACTTTCAATGTCTGAAGAATCTTGTTTAGTTTCAGGAGTAACTGTGTTATCATTTAAAAATTTGGAAATTTTATATTTCCATTCAATAATATTCTCATTATAAGATTCCGATTTCTCGATTTCTTTTTCAAATTCAGTACTTGGAACCAGTGGTTCAATTTCAGAATTTAATGATTTTAAAGTTTTCATTTTGTCATTCAATTGCTGTTTAAAAAGATCCAGCTGTGATTTTCTATTCTCAAGCTCTAATTCTTGTGTATTATCTAATAAATCCCTTATTTTATCAAATATTTTTGTTGTTTGACTACGAATCGTAGCTCTTTTTTTTTTCAATGTTTCGAAATCCATCATAAAATAAAGAATTCAATTTATTCAATACAGTTCAGTTAATAAATATATTCATAATTCTATCTATTCAATATAATTTAATTTGAGGTACTTACCTCAATCGATGATGAAATCCAGACATCCTGGAGCTTTGACGCCAGAAAAATGTTGCGTTGTCCTTCAGACTGCAGGTTCGGTAAATTCAAATTATTTCATAGTGCTTCGAAGAATAAAAACGTCTTCATAACTTAGTTCTAATATATTGTAAATAAAATTCGTAACTTGAATAAGTAAACACACTCTACAGTTCAAATTAAACTTCTTTCTTAAAAAACAACTATGTACATTTTATTTACAAATATATAGGTATATTAATATTATTATTACTCTCATTTGAGAGTTCCATTATTACCGTCAGACCAGTTCAAAACAAACTTTACATCTACACTGAAAAGAAAAACGGAAAACAATAAAAAGGGGGTTGCCACAATGCCGACTAACAGAAAATGGCAAGCATCGCCAAGTTGGCATTCTCAACAAGCAGTAAACCAACGTTTAAAATGCACAAATAATGCACGAAAAGCAGCAAACAGCTGTTTCAAATCTACAGCGAGATTCTTCTTCAGTGCAAGATAGGGAAAAAAGAACAGCGTTCTAGAAAAAGAAAGGCTGCTGCTTTTCATGCATTATTTGTGCATTTTAAACATTGGTTTACTGCTTTTTAATATCAAATTGTCTTCAGGACCTTTTTAAAACGTATAAATCCATCATGAACTGGAAGTCGAAATTTTTCACGAATCCAATACTTTCTTCTTGTAAAGATAGAAGAAAGTAAAAATATGTATTTTTTTCCATGAATATAGTTGATTTGAATTTTTTATATAAAGACATACCTATAATTATGTACTATGTATGTTACCTACTAGGTTCTATGTTAGTAAAGTATTTCAATGTGCTGAAATACATTCTTATTTTACTTCAGATGTGTATGTAATGGCTTTTATATATTATTTTTTCAAAATTGACTAAAATGACTTAAATTTATTAAATGTATATGTTGTTTAAATTTTTAAATTATATCTGAAAATTGAAAAAACCCACTTTATGGGTTTTTCAGTGGGCTTTTTCAAGTGGGCCCATTCTGAAAAAACCCACTGGGTTTTTTCGAACTGGGCCCAGCTTTGCGAACCCTGCTATGATTACTTTAAAATCTACTAAAAAGTATATTTATACCCAACTACATGCCACTTAAGTCCCTGGCCTCTTACGGCCCGGTACAGATATCCTTGAAGTTTTATCACCATAAATTGTTTTCTTAATCCGATCTTCCTTTCAAGAATCCTTTTTCTATTTAGTTATTCTCCCGTTTCTTTATTTCAGTTAAAATCCTGGGACACCCTAGGGTTCCATAGGGCCCAATCCGGGGTCCCTTGCACTTATTTTGCAGCATGCACTTTTCACCACCTAATTTCCTCGCACTCTCAATGCAAAATTTTAAAATTGAATTTTGGACTCTTCTCCCCGGACCAACACCTTGTTATTTTTAGTGTTATCCTAGGGTCCTGTTTTAAGCATTTCCCCCCCATTTTTTGCACGTTTTATTAAAATTTTGTTGTAATGATTAATTCATACCTTATGTTTAATTTTGACTAATTGAAGATCTAAAGTGCTAAGAACTTACATCTTAAAAAAAAATTTCATGTTAGGGACCTGTTCTTTAGTATCAGTTGTCCATCTTTGGGCTCTTTGTTATAGGTCCATAAAAAAAGGTCCGATTCACTAGCTTCTTTTTGAACAACTTCTTAAGCCCTCCTGGTACTACATGAATGACAAAAAAATTTCTCAGCCTTCAGCTACCACCAATTTCGAATATTAATCTACTTCTTGGGGCATTTGTTGCAGATTCTATTACATCCTATCCGATTCTATTACAATGTTCTTTAACATAATTTCAGCGTCGTCCGGCTACTTTAAAACTACAAAAAAATTTTCTTATACCCAACTACATTTCAGTTAAGAACCTGCCACCCAGGGCCCAGACTTTCTTTATATCTCAGCTACCACTTTTTTCAAACATTAATCTCCTTTTTCAGCATCAACTTACATTTACTCACTACTGCCATAAATTAAAAGTCGTGTTACTTTAAAGCAAACTTTAGATGAGGGATTTCTTCCTTTTATTAAATATTGTGTTAACATTAAAAATGATTCATGAAATTTAAAAGGGGAGTGGGCATCTCCCACCGCTTGAGGGTGCATTTTTTCCTCTGACTCTAAGGACCCAATTTTAACGAGATTTGGTTCATTCAACTTTGATTAGAATTCAGCTACTTTCTGTATTATGAAATTTTACCTTAGACTTTACTAGCACTTTCTAACATTAATGATGCATTCTTTTTTTTTATTATTATTCTATGGGTTTGATTACTACAAGGTTTGACTAACTCAACTGATTGTCTCCGGCACGTACGAAGCACTTCCGGTACATGCTGCCTTAGGTAGCAGGGATCCAGGTTATAGATTCGTTCGGAAAGAAGTTTCTTGGGAACACACTAGACGCTGTGGATGGCAATGGGGGCCTCTGAAATTAGGTTCATTTAAAAGAATTTCAAAAGATATAAAATCATACAAACTTGAGTTTTGTTTAAGGTTATTATTTACAGACCCCGGGCAATGTCGGCGGATCTGCTAGTATTAATAAAATTTAGAATATAAATTGAGAAAAAAATTTAGAAATCCTAAAAAGATAGTTTAAATAATGTTTCATTTCTTCTTTCCTGTTGACATATTTCAATCCTTTGTATCGCAACATCTCCAATCGATAAAATATTTTCTAGGACATGAGAATACATCTTTGAAGCATTAAAAATTAGAATATAAAAATAAAAGAAATATTTTCAAAAAGGCACTTGTTTCAAATCTGCAACAAATAAACAAATAAAAAGTACATATTTCAAATAAATATTGTAAATTTTTTCATACAAAATTGTAAAGTATATCTATCAACTTAACTTTATGAAAAATCTATTTCTGGATGTCTCAAGCCTTTTTAATTTCACTAAATTAATTAAGTTCATTTTAGCAAATACCATGTGATACTGCTCAAGGTATTAATTAAATTTTGATATGAAAAATTAACTCAGTATCATCATCTGTTGGGAATTCTACAAACAATTTGTATTCAATGCAGAATTGTATTAACTGAAGAAGATTTTAGCAATCAATAAAATCATCTTTTAAAGCACTTGTGGAAATATCTACTTTTGGGTATGTTGCAGATATGCAACACAGTAGAGTCCTGCATCAGGTCGGGTTACCCGCTTTTACCCGAACCTGACCCGACCCGTGGTTCAGGTCAGGTCGGGTTGACATTAAGTTTTTTGTTGCGGGTCGGGTTGGCTTTTACTGTTGCGGGTTCGGGTTGGGTTTTTTACTCTTGCGGGTCGGGTTCTGGTTGACCCGCATTTTTAAAAGAATGTGAAAAATATTTTTTCACAGTAAAAGCCTTTATAAACCGCAGATCAAAGTTTCACAAAAGCAAAATGTGTGCCTCTCTGTTTTGTCTTTAGTCATCTTTTCACCAGTCTTCGAAATAACAAACTGCATTATACTTTTATTGTATTTTAAAAATACAATACACAGCAAAACGCTAAATGGTCCTTCCTGTTTAATGTAGAAAATGAATAATTTATGTGATGATACACGATGCACTATGTTAGATGGGAAAAATTTCAAAATAACTGCTGATAAACTAACGGCAGGGCAGATGGTCATTTGTGTAAAACAAGGTGTATCGTTATATGTGGAACTTTTGAAACCACAACTAATTTTAAGGCATATTTAAAGATAAGATTTTTAGTTTTATACCGTTTAGAGTCCTTGCATCGGGTTGGGTTTCCCGCACCCGATTCTAAACTTTTTTGTTGAGAGTCCCGGTTTTTGGCCCTGGACCGGCCCGCCCCGTGTAAAACTTAAAAGTTCGGCCCTAGCACGGCACGGCTCGTTTATAATTTTATCGGCTTTGTCTAAATATTTATATCGGGCCTGTAGACCCGCTTAATTGTAGTTATCGACCCTGCCTGGCAGAACTGTTGTTACAGCTGTATTACAACCATTAGTCAACAACCCCAATTAGAAAAGAGTAACAATTTTTTTTAATTGCATAAAAAACAGGGTTGTTTCATTAAAAAGAACTTTTGCAATATATTATTGACATTGCGAAAGAATGGTTTTCAGAATCATGTTCACTAATAACATTTTTGTATTAAACAGAATATTATTTCATGACATTTTTTTATCATCTACAAACACTTTATCTGTGAAATTCAAGCTCAATAGTTTTTAACTCAATTGTAAATGACAGTATGTCAGCAGAATATTGATATTAAGATTTTTTTTAATCTATCAAAATTAACTTTGCTGAAGTTGATACTTATGTAATTTTTTTTCCATATTAAAATCAGTACATAAAACTTATTTTACATAAATTTGTATTGAACTGGAAGGCAACTGCAGAAAAATATACATCTTCAAACTATCACAATTCATATATCATTCGAAGGACAATGCTGTCTATGGAAAAATTAAACAGGCAGTCTGCTTGAATGCAATCTGTGCAAGGACTATGGTAGACCGACTTGAAGTTCAAACATTACATCTCCCATAGAGCAGAAATCTTTCATAATCGTAGTGCTGATCAATGGCAAATAGCATTGGAGAGAACTTTAATTATGAAAGATTAACCACAGAAAAAAATTATTTAAACCCATCAAAGTGCATATTTTCGAAGTTGAGTCCTAGCTAGATCACTTTTTCATGCTCGAATTTGCATAGAAGCCAGTTTTGGGAAAATCGTTAGAACCATTTTTGATATATAGACTCATTTTCAGTATTGAGTTTGTTTTAAACTGTCAAAATGATCTTTCCTGAATTCCTGGCTTAGCTAGATAGTTTTCTTGTGCTCGAATTAGTATAGAAGGCACATTTTGTGTAAGTTGTTTCGATTTACAGCTAGCAGCATTTTCAGCATCGAGTTTGTTTGAACCTGTCAAAATGAATTTTCTTGAATTTGGGACCCATCTAGATCATTTTCCTGTGCTCGATTTAGTGTAAGAGGCAAGCAGGAAGCTATAGAAGGAGAAATTTCTCCTATGGCATCTTCCAAGCAAACTTAACTGTAACGCTAAAGTGACCGCATCGTGGCGCTGCACCCAGTACCTGCATCAATTTAACATTGTTATCAATACAAGTGCCTTATTATTTCCTTTATAAATTAATATTTTTACATTGTAATTTGATATGGCGCGGAAATGTTTCATGTATGCATGTGACACGGGCTATAGGAAAGCCAAAAAACGGACTAACGCTGGGAAATAAACGCATTAAATAAATAACTTCCTGATGGAAGACGTCTTAATATTTGAAGGTGAATTTTCTAACTGCATTTCTGTAAATAAAAGATTCATATATATACATTACAACTAACATTTAGTGAAATTTAAACTCCAAATTTGTAACTAAAATGTTTTATTCTGTTATATATTGAATAAATATTAAATGATATGCAATTTTTTAGTAAACTCTAAAAAAATCAATTGGAATTTGCTAGAGGCCATCTGTCGCTCAAAATAACAAACGATATTCTCGTATAAAATAATATTCTACTGTTGACTAATTATTTCGTAAATAAAGACAATGTACATTTTCTTATGTAATCTTTATTTAAATGTACCCACACAGAGCTTTAATTTATCAAAATACCTTTATTAAATGCAATATAAAAACATCAGCTTATATTTTGATTTCGGAAAAAAAAAATTGTCAATAAATTGACTTTATCCTAATGGAATAAAAAAAAAAAAAAAATATTGACGAGTCTCTTGATACAAATGTAAATAAGTGCGAATAGTAAGTCAAAATTACGTCCACTACTAACCATATCACAATACTAAAATATTTATTTGCTTAAAAGACGTTATAAAAACAAATTAAAAGTAAATTAAAAATCTATATTTACATGTTTCAACTCATTTTTTGAGTCGTCTTCAGAATATATAACATAAAATTACAAATGCATATGAAAAAAGAAAAAAAAAGAAATTGTTAATTAGTTCGTAAATAAAGACAATGCACATACACACACAGAGCTTTTTTTTTATATACATGCATTTGTAATTTTATGTTATACATTCTGAAGATGACTCAGAAAAATGAGTTGAACCATGTAAATATAGATTTTTAATTTACTTTTAATGTGTTTTTATAACGTCTTTTAAGTAAATTACTATTTTAATATTGTGATATGAATTTTGATTACACGAAATGATTCATACTATACACTTTCATTAATTTTATGCTATTGTAAAAGTATAAAATCTCAGCATTAACTTGATACTGTATAAATTATTTTTAAAGAAATCTGAGTACAGTAAAATTGAAAATAAAAAAATAGGTGTCTGGGACTTGTTTAAAAAAATAATAATATATTGTGCTCCTTTTAAATAATGCAGATGAAAAAAAAAGTTTTTATTAATTTGCAGTTTGTCAAATTTATTATGAATATTTAACGAATTCACAAACTGTATTCTTGTTTTCATGGTTTTCAAAAATAATGAAAAAAAAAAATCACAGTATTTATTTATTTTTTTAAGTTAATCTGTAAAATATTTGCAAAAATTACTTACCAAATCTAGAACATAATTTTTATGTAGATACACCCTTGGTTACTTTGAATAAAGAAAGTACAGTAAAATTTAAAAGAAAGAAATTTATTCTAGATTTGTCTTGAACAAGAACTAATATTTGTTCGTTTAAAATACGGCTGAAAAAACAACTAGTTTTTAGTAATTTACTGTTTGTCAAATTTATTATGAATATTTAATAAACAATAATAATTCATTAACAAATTCTAGTTTTCATGGTTTTAAATAAAATAAAAAATGTAAACAAAAACATTGCAGCATTTATTTATTTATTTTTAAGTTAATCTACAAAGTATTTGCGAAAATTACATGCCAAATTCAGGACACAATTTTTATAGAGATACTCTTGATTTAAATAAATTCTAGATACAGTAAAATTTAAAAGGGGAAAAAATGTATTCTAGACCTATGTTGAACAAACATTTTTTGTTCCATTTAAATAACACAGCTGATAAAAAGGGAGTTACTTTTAGTTTGTAAAATGTATTATGAATAATTTACAAAATTTAAAATAATTTGTTTTATGATTTTTATAATTAAAAAAAATATTCACATTACAAAAAAAAAAATAAAAGCTACTTTATATTTTAAAAAAAAATTTCTCGTTTCCAACTTCAAATGGAGACAATAGATGGCGCTCTGGCCAGTACCTGCATCATCCAACTTGTCTCTAGTGGTTATTTCTCAAACATAGCGTTCCCCTACCTTCTATAATACCATGGAGGCAAGTTTCGTGAAAATTGTTCCAGCCATTTTCGATACAATCCGTAATCAGAAAAAATGCTCGCTTGTTTAACATATATGATACACTGCAAATGATTTTTCTCCATAAATCATAATGTAATAGAGTTCTTTTGTGCGTTCCTGTAAATGAACTATAAATGTTACACATACCATTTTCAAAGTTGTTTGAGCATTTTTCAATTTATAGCTAGCAGCATTTTCAGCACTGAGTTTGTTTGAACCTATCAAAACGAATTTTCCTGAATTTGGGATCTATTTAGATCATTTTCCTATGCTCGATTTAGTGTAAGAGGCAAGTTTCGTGAAAATTGTTCTAGCCATTTTTGATACAATCCGTAATCAGGAAAAATGCTTGCCTGTTTAACATATATGATACACTGCAAATGATTTTTCTCCATAAATCATAAGGTAATGGAATTCTTTTGTGCGTTCCTGTAATGAACTATAAATGTTACATGAAAATCTTAATAACCTTTGCAAAGCTCATGGTAATCCAAGTATATTTAAATGAGTTAAAGCATGGACAAACAGATGGCCAGACAGACAGACAAATTGAAGTCAAACACTTTTCAACTATGTAGAAAAGTGGTAAAAAGAAACATGCAAATTCATTAAATTGTTCAAAAGTTATCCTGGCAAAACTGATAAAATATAGTGTTTTGAAATAATTGAGTTAAAATTTTGCCTTGGCAGGTATAACTGGTCTGCACAGCTCAATGTTTATGGCTTGTACAACAGTAACTTTAAGAAATTTCCTATTGGACCGACTGTATGACATTCTTAAAGGTTTGATCATTAAAAAAATAATAATAATAATAATAAATACATTTTAATATATAATTTTAATTTAATATATTTAATACATAATAATAAATACATTCAAACTTTTCTATTCCCCTTAATAGACTGTAGTGGTGCAGAGTTCAGTTTGGTTTTAGTTTATACTGAATGAATTTTCTTAATTTTTTATTTAACTAAACAATATATGTTTTTGCTTTATTAACTAGAAAGCAATACTATGCAAATATTTTATTTTTTTGTTTTTTTATGGATGAAACACAGCTCCTTACTTTGTGCTTTTCGGTAAAATTAAATTAATGCATATATAATCATATATTTTAAATTAAAAAATATTTAAATTTTGTTTCATTACACATGCGGAAAAGAAAACAGACAAGAGCAAAAATTTGCATCTAAATATTTACTTAGCAAGCACTTTGGTTTGTTGAATAAGCCAATTCAATTCAGTAATTCTTTTATCAGTTAAATTTTTCACTAGTAGTTCTTCAGAAGTTTCTCTTTCAGTTCTTGGTAGTGACTTTTTCCTAAAATAAAAACAATATAATTAAACAAAATACAACTTGATATTAAACTTTCAAAATATTTATGCTAAAAAAATATAATTTTTTCCATATAAATTTTAAATGTTTTAAAGATAATAAGAAATATTTAGTGAATACATTTTTATATATACAGTATAACCTGATGACTAGAGATGGGAAATAGAATTACTTTTGGTTAACAGGTTGCATCATTCCACACTTGCACCAGTAACAGGTTCCCACAACCAGTTATTTTTGTAGCGTATAACTAATAGCTGTGTATGCTGTCAATGGATGTTTTAATTAGAAAGACTTTAAACAAAATGTTTGACATATTTTAGCCTTTTAGATTTTGCCAGACAAAAACTTACCCAGTTATAATACTTTGAATTTCATGCACTTTCAGCATTTTCTTATACTAAAAACACATTTTTCCATTTTGCGATAAAACATTGAAAATTCATAAAATTCTAGTAAAATCCCAATTGTAAGCTCCCTCAAAAGTAAGCATCCCACCTATTTTTAAGCACTTTTTATTTTCTTTCCATTCCTAAATATAAGCTCCCCTCCCTTTTCACACACTTTTTTTTTTGTGGAATTTTTTTTTTAAATTTTTTTTAAAGAATTATAAAGATTTTAAACTGCATGAGATGCAGGATGAGGGGGTGTTCATGATACCAAAGTGGGGGGAGAGGGGGAGAGAAGCAGAGATTTTGGGAGGAGGGGATAATTTAATTGATGTATTATTCATTTGTTTGTTACTATATAATGTACAAAACAGGCCTGAAAAGAAATTTAAAATTAAATAATTGTATAGGTTAAATTGTGCATGTTTGATACCAGAGGGGGAGAGGAAAGGGGGAAGCAGATTTTGGGGTGTGGGGGGAAGCTTAGATTATTGATTAAATACAGTTGCAATAAATAAAATAACAAATAAAAAAGTAAATTAAAAAAAATCAAAGTTTTAAAATTTTGCTATGGGGTTTTTGTTGGGAGATATTTTAGTGGGGGGGAGGAGGAGGATTTAGAATTCTTTTTTTTTTTTTTTTTACAAATCGGAAATCTGCCAAGATACGGAAGATTCTCACCCCTGTATTTGCCTTATTTACTTTTAAATTAATGGTAAAAACAGTTTTTGATTTTTTTTAAAAAAGAAATCTCGATTATAAGCCCCCCTCCCAAAGTTAGCTTCTTTTGCTTTTGAAAAAAAGGGGGGCTTACAATCGGGATTTTACGGTACAATAAAATTGCAACTTAGTAAGTTTTGGCCATAGAAGAATAAATTTTTACAGTTTTACTTGTTAGAATATGGAGAAACTTTCTCTAAATAAAACTTATCGGACCCAGATATTGCATAAAATTTGTAATTTTAACTATTTTTAATTAATTATAACTATTTTATAACTATAATTTTAACTATTTTTTATAAATTTGTAATTTAACTATTTAAAATGTAATTATTTTAATGTAAACTGATTTTTATATGATTCAGAACAAAACTTTAAACATTTTTGCAATTGGAACTATACGTCTAAAGTTAATGGTTTAGAAATTAGCTATTGATAAACGATAATAAGAGATACCCTGTATAAAATAAAAGCAAACAAAGAAAGAAACAGAGCAAAATTTGAAACATTTTGGCAATTGAAACTACATGTCCATAGTTAACGGTTTAGAAATTAGCTATTGATAAATGATAACAAGAGATACCCTGTATAAAAATAAAAGCATTTTTAACAGCATAATTTCTAAAAAAAAAAGATCCCCAATTTCATTGCAGCCATATCTATCAACTCATATTCAAAGTGAAACCCACAAGAACACAAAAATATTATTTATACACTTTTAATCAAATGCAATTCATCCAAACAAATTTCGTACAAACAAATTAATTTTTCAAATTAATTACAATTGTTTTAAAATTAAGTGTTCTCACAATTTATAGGATGCTATTTTCTTGCAATAATGACAAAGTAAAAAAAATTAAAGGAAAACACTCAGCCCAAAAGAAAAAAAAAAAAAAAATAGCCTCAGAACCCTCAGATTTTAAAATTTCTAGAAATATACCAATGAAAATCCTTTGTAGTAATCTTTAAATCATTAACAACATAAAATTAGAGAGTAATTTGTAAAAAACTTTAACAATTTTGAATAGATAAAAGATAATTTTTTATTTCATGTTCAAGTGGTGATTTAGTGATTAGAATTATATTTCCAGATATATATATATATATATACACACACACAGAGTTGGGCAGTATAAAAAATACATGTATTTGAAATACATTTGTAATTTGTATTTTAAATAAACAGAACAAAAGTATTTTAGTAATGTACTTTGGAATGCTTTTTTTAAAGTATTTTGTATTTTCAAAATACTCAAAATACATTTGTCCAGATTTCAAGCTGTCGTGTTTAAACCGCAGATCAGAGATTTGTATTAAGGAAACACATGCTGTCTGTTTTGAATAGTCTTCGAATTAATTTCTGGCAGTTAATATGAACACATTGTTTAACTTTTGGTACAAAGTACGATAAGCATATTAATGAATCAGATGTTACTTCAGCAGAAATATTTTTGTTGAGTAGTTAAAAATAGTTCTTATAATTCACAACATTCTATATTCCATGGGAATTTGGGAACTACATGGGATTCTACACTCCATGGGATTCTACATTCCATGGGAACATACAATTCCATGGGAAAAATTGCTGCATCATAAGACAGGAACGGTTGTTTCTAGTTTTTGCTGCTTATTTAAAAACATTAGAAGTGTAATGCAGTTAGTTACTGCAGAGGCTCGTGAAAAGATGTATAATACAGCTAAATCTCCCAATGAAAATTTACCGAGATTACTAATTGTGATAATACACAGTGATGAAATATTTTTAAATGATGTCTGTTGATCATAATAAAAAAAGTCCTTCCGGCCAGTGCCGGGAAGAAGAGGTAGCTTTCATATTCCTTAATTTTTAAAAGTCAGCTTATATTATTCAAACACACGGAGCTCAAATTAGTGGAGCCCGATTATAGAAAATTAAATACTAATTTTTGTCAATACTGAATATGAAGGAGAATTTCGCGAAATTAGTCGCGTTACCAAAGCTGGTTTTATTTAAAGTGATTTATATTTGGTCGCCAAATTCGGCGATATCTTGAAGTGCCTGCCATTTTAAAGCAACATAATGGGTGCAACAAAGCTAACCAATGAACTTGGTCGAGACTTTAGTAATTCCTGTGCACATGCTCACTCACATCTAAATCGGTTGATAAATACGAGTGCTGTTGCCGGCAAAAAAAACAGATTTTTCAAAATGTCACCCACTTTAGAAATTCAAACTGTTATATCTCAGCCATTTTTTAAGATAAAGACAAAAGGAAAAATGCTCCGGAATCTTTGTATCAAGCTCAAGCACATAAGAAAAAGAAATTTCAATTTCTAATTTTTTTGTACCTCATTTTTTAAATACAAAATTTTTTTTAATTTTTAAATGGCCGCCATTTTGAAAAAAGATGATGGATGAAGTTGGCAAACGAACTCGGCCGACAGATTGCTATGTACTATGCACATGCTTTGTCACAAGCTAATCGGTTCATAAATACGAGTGTTATCGCGTGACAAAACTCAGATCGTTTCAAAATGTCAGCCATGCTAGAAATTCAAAGTGCTATAACTCAGTCATTTTTTAAGATATAGACGAAACGAAAAATGCTCCGAAATCTTTGTATCAAGGTCAAACACATAAGAAACAAATCTTTTTCAATTTCTAATTTTTTTTAACCTCATTTTAAATTAAAATTTAAAAAAATTTAAATGACCCCCATTTTAAAACAAGAAGGCGGATGAAGTTAGCCAACGTACTCAGTCGATACATTGGTATGTACTATGTACACAACAAGTTATATCCAAATCCGTTCATAAATATGCGTGTAATCACGTGACAAAATTCAGATCGTTTCAAAATGTCAGCCACACAAGAATTTCAAAGTGCTATAATTCAACCATTTTTTAAAATATAAACAAAACAAAAAATCCTCCGGAATCTTTGTATCAAGTTCAAACACATAAGGAAAAAATCTTTTACAATTTCTAGTTTTTTTATACCTCATTTTAAAATTTAATTTTTTTTTTAAATTTTTAAATGGCCACCATTTTGAAACAAGATGGCGTATGAAGCTGGCCCACGAACACGGTCGAGACATTGCTATGTACTATGCACATGCCTTGTCACGTCAAAACCCGTTCATAAATACGCGTATTATCGCATGACAAAAATTAGATCATTTCAAAATGTCAGCCATGCTAGAAAATCAAAGTGCTATAACTCAGCCATTTTTTAAGATATAGACTAAACAAAAAATGCTCCGGGATCTTTGTATCAAGTTCAAACACATAAGGAAAAAATGTTTTCCAATTTCTCATTTTTTTGTACCTCATTTTAAATTTTAAATTTTTTTAAAAATTTTAAATGGCTGTCATTTTGAAACAAGATGGCGGATGAAGTTGGCCCATGAACTCGGTCGAGATATTGTTATGTACTATGCAAATGCCTTGTCCCATCCAAATTGGTTCATAAATACGCGTATTATCGCATGACAAAAATCAGATCGTTTCAAAATGTCAATCATGCTAGAAATTCAAAGTGCTATAACTCAGCCATTTTTTAAGATACAGACGAAACAAAAAATGCTCCGAAATCTTTGCATCAAGCTCAAACACATAAGAAAAAAAATATTTTTCAATTTCTAATTTTTTTGTGCCTCATTTTAAATTTAAAATTTTTTTAAATGGCCGCCATTTTGAAACAAGATGGCGGTTGAAGCTGGGCAACGAACTCGGTCGAGACATTGGTATGTACTATATACACACGAAATTTGACCTAAATCGGTTCATAAATACGAGAGTTACAGTATGACAGAGATCAGAGATATATATATATATATATATATATATATATATATATATATATATATAAACTTTTGAACGGAGGGTGGTCTGGGGGGTCATGATCGATGAAAATATACCAAAATTTTTTTTTAATCGCTTTCCTCCGAACGGCTGCAATAGATAGCTTTTTGTAATGAAAGCTACCTAAAATTTAAGGGAAAATACCAGTTGTATAAAACAAAATGCTCGATTATAAGTTAAACTTTTAAGGGATAAAACAAACTTAAAAACCCATTTAAAGGTAAGATTTTAGTCTTATATCATTATATATCAATTTTAACATTATTTTTTCTAGTTTCCTGGTATTCATTCAGTCGAGGTTCTGATATGATTTACCATGTATTTGATATTTGTTTAATTGAGGTTGAACTTTAATATAAATGTAGTTCAATTTATTCATACTAGGGGGCTCGGCCCCCTACGAGCTACGCTCGCCAACCCCCGTCCAGACACCGCAAACTCTAAATGCACGCTAATGTGATCGGCTTTAAAAAGATTTCGAAAGATTGAATTATAATTTAAAAAACAGTGGCGATCTCCCTATAAACAGATTTCTATTCATTTCTCTTTGATTGGGGAAATTTTAACGCCAAATCCGCTGCGGTACTACTTGATTATCCCGTCGACTAATTTCACCAAATTATATAAATCGCCAAACCACTCGCCAAATTATACAAATTGACATAATTTTTATTTTAAATAACGAAAGAACAAATAAATTAGTACAACATTTAAAAAAATACAAATAAAACGTCCAAATAAAAATAACTTGATGACGTAGACACGTGTAACAACATTTCAAAATAAGCTAATATAAAAGGAATTAAGTAAACAGAATCTTTGTCTCCCGGTATTTTTTAACAAAGCGAAAAGAAAGTTCTTTTAAATGAGACATTTTAAATTAATCGTTTTTAATCTGACGTAATTTTGACCAAATTATTCTTTCTCTTTTTAATATTCACGTGAAAATGCTTGTGTTAGAAATGAAATATTATTTGCGCTTTCCTAAGAAAAATAGTTGAAAAGTATCCGCTCAAAATATCAAATAAATGTCTAGCGCAATTTCTAAATTTAAACCGTTTTGCAATATTATTTTGTGTTCGTTTTATGTAATAACTGTAATGTGACGTAAATATGACGTAATTTCTCCTATTTAAGACTTCTAATGCATGTTAATAAATTTATTATTTTACAAATTCCTTTCTCTCTTAAAATTCACGTGTAATTATAGTTTTATGACGTAATTTTTAATAAGTTCCTGCTTTTTGTACATAATTATTTAATTCTAATTCCAATGTTTTTTTCTGTTTATAATAGTCACGTGTAAATAAATTTTTAATTTATTACACGTATAAATATTTTTTTTTTGAAGCAAACATTATTGTTTCCGCTGTTTATACAGTTGGCAACAGTTTAAATTAATATCACTTTCTAAAATCTGTAAAAAATATCTCAAGAAATGCTGAAAATTTGAATTTAAAATAGAAATAAAACCTCAAAAAATGAGTCAAAATAAAAAAATTAATGCAATCTGCACTCCGGCAAATTCTAACGCATAAAATGATCTAAAAATGATTACACTGCCATGTATAGTTTTTGCTGCTATAAAACTTTTTTAGTGAAACGATTTTGTCCAACTTTAGCATTAAATATCTCTTAAAATAATTCTTCGATTTGAAAACTGTCTGCATCAGCGTGTTTATCAAACATTTCTGTATAAAACCACCGATTTTCATATTTTTGTATGCATTATTTTTCTTAATATTAACGAAGAAAGACCTCCGGTCACAAAAAATTCAAAAACGGCGGCGGCGGCGGTGACAGCGGTAGTTACTTTTTTTTAGAATAGAGAGATAGTATGCAAATGTATTTACCATTGAATATATTAGATATTGGATGTTTAAATACGGACTTGGCTTTATTATAGTTAAGCATTTATACCATGACTTTGCATTCCAAAATATTTTGACATTTCATTTTTTTTATTTTACACATGGGAATCCTGACTTGCACAACAGACTGCCTGGTGTACAGAACCATGGCCAAACTCAGTCGCCTGCCTTATACGGCCTTCACAATATCCCTTAGTTTTGGAATCCTTAAAGACTACAGTTGTCGCCAGATGGTGCAAATACCTACTGTAAATTTTATTTTCTCTACTGTAAATGCTGCTTATTAAGTGTTACTTTCATACTTAAAAATACGAAAAACGTCTCTGTATATACGTTATAAAAGGTATAGATAATATACGTATATTTTGCTTCAGCATTTTTTATATGGCAAACAGGAAAACTGAAGGATTTCGTGATAAAATAACTCTGATGTAAAATATGGGTATAATAAAAAAGAAAAGTGCCCAGCTAAACTGATGGCATTGAGCTCACAGGCTATTCACACTAATTGTATATTATACTCTTATTTTAAAGAATAATGCCCTCAAAAAATAAGTGAAGGGGGATTAGCCTCCGTTTCCCCTCTTTATACTTAACCAATGAACCTCCAAAACTAATCAGGGAAGTTCCTTAACATAATAAACCGGTGTACCAAATTTGGAGCAAATCGAAAAATTCTGCATAAAAAACCCATTTATCTAAATTAAGGGGGGTGGACTAGCCCCCTTTCACCCCTTTATCCTTAACCATAAACCCACAAAACTAATCAGGGAAGTTCCTTAACATAATAAACTGGTATACCAAATTCGGAGCAAATCTAAAAATTCTCCATGAAAAACCCATTTATCTGAATTAAGTGGGGTGGACTAACCACACTTTTCCCCCTTTATCCTTAACCAATGAACCCCCAAAACTAATCAAGAAAGCTCCTTAACATAATAAACCGGTACCCCAAATTCGGAGCAAATCTAATAATTCTGCATGAAAAACCCATTTATCTGAATTAAGGGGGGTGAACTAACCCCCCTTTCCCCCTTTATGCTTAACCAATGAACCCCCAAAACTAATCAGGAAAGTTTCTTAACATAATAAACCGGTATACCAAATTCCGAGCAAATCTAATAATTTTGCATGAAAAACCCATTTATTAAGGGGGCTTAATTAAGGGGGTGGACTAACCCCCCTTTATCCTTAACCAATGAACACCCAAAACTAATCAGGGAAGTTCCTTAACATAATAAACCGGTATACCAAATTGGGAGCAAATCAAATAATTCTGCATGAAAAACCCATTTATCTGAATTAAGGGGGGGGGGGACTAACCCCCCTTTTCCCCCTTTATCCTTAACCAATGAACACCCAAAACTAATCAGGGAAGTTCGTTAACATAATAAACCGGTATACCAAATTGAGAGCAAATCGAATAATTCTGCATGAAAAACCAATTTATCTGAATTAAGGGGGGGGGGGGGATTAACCCCCCTTTATCCTTAACCAATGAACCCCCATAACTAATCAGGGAAGCGTCTTATCGGAATGAAACTAGAAAAAAAAAATTGAAGCAAATGGGATATTTCTATCAAGAGTTATCGCGTTACGTACGTACATGCATACATACATATATACAGAACCGGCGGGCACATAAGCTCTCAGGCTGTGATAGCCTGTGAGCTAAAAAGTTGATTATGGACAATTTTGGATAATAGTAAACATTAGAGATACTGAAACTGAAGTGACAGGAAAATAGAAAAATAATAATAATTATAGGTTTCTACCATTTTTAGAAAAAAAAAATAAGCAGGGAAAATTATAAAATTAAATGTTTGAATTTTAGGCAGTTATATTATAAAAACTATAATAAAAAAATATTTACACAATATTAAGAGAATAAGCAAGTTCGCCAGTATCCGGCAACCAACTCATAACAAAATATTCTTTAATATAAACATGTATTTTGCTTTTGCAATTTTTTAATTTTTAAAAGTATTTTGTAATTTGTATTTTAGGTTCTAATAACAATGCATTTTGTATTGAAAATGCTTATTTGGTGTATTTTGCCCAACTCTATATATATATATATATATATATGGTTAATATGCGAACCCACTTAATATGCAGATTTTTTCCAATTAAAAGTTTAAATAAGCCCACTTTCTGCAACATTATACAAATCGCGCTTAATATACGATCCCTCTTAATATGCGACATTTGTCCACTCCCTTGGAATGCATCTTAACCGGGTTCGACTTTATATATATATATATATATATATAGTAAAATCTGCTGACTATATAGTAAATATACAGTAAGCTATATAGCTATATATAGTAAGCTATATAGTAAAATCTGCTGACGGAATTGCAAGGGACCAGAGAAACAAAATTATTTTACAGGTTTAAACCTTTTTTTGTACAGACCATGAAACTTTCCAATTTAAGACAGGATTTTGTAGATGGGTTTTATTATATAAAGAAGATATATAATATAACAGAAATTCACTAAAGCAAAGAAGTGAGGGATAAATAACATTTTAAGCAAACAAAATAAAATTTAAAGATTTGAAAATTTATAGATGTATAGTGAGACTGACAAGGCAGAGTTGTTACAGGCAGGTTTTACTGTATAAACAAAATAGATAATACAACAGAAATTCTACTAAAGTATATAAAAGGGGGGGGGGGGGAAAGAGAGAGAGAAAAGATTGGAAAATTTATGGATAGTCAAAAACTCAAAGGTTAAATGTTATAAGATACCTAACTAAATTCTTTGATAAAATTATTCCTCTATTACATATCAGCATTTCTCAAACTGTGGTTTATGGACCACTAATGGTTGTTATTGAGTGTAAACTTAAAAGGCGCAGGAACTCTAAGCGTTTTGGAATCAATAACTTCTTTAGTTTATTTGCAGTAAACAATGTTGAAGAACAGATCAAATAATAGATAAGTCAGTTCTCTTACATATGAGCAGCCGGCATATGTTAGTCCAAGTGATAATTCATTTCTAGCAAAGTCCACAACTACTTTATCAAGTACAAAGTTCCTGTAATCGATGAATACTTATGCATATGCTACAGATACTGATCATCCATAGAGTTTGCATTAGAACTTTGATTTTAATTACTCAGGCCAAAGATTGAATTTCAAAAATCAGACCATTTTATTACATCTGTCTTACTAAGATCTATGTTTGTGGTAAATTACATTGTAATTGATCGAGACATTGCTGAGAAATCAAGTTAATTTCATTGTCAGATTGGAGTGAATACATAGGAAACCTCTGTCGCCTTCAGCTTGATGCACTTCAATTAAACAGGACAAAGCACCAAATAATTTTATTACAAAGACAATCTACAACTAATATAAGATGGAAAGCTTATGAAGCATGGACACAATTAGCAAGACCACTGACTGAAAAACAAATTTTTACATAAAAAAGAAATGTAGCATTTGATGGAATGGGAGAGAAAAAAAATCAGCTATTATCAGATTGACCACTGATGGATTTAGATTTCTTAAGTAGTAATACTTCTACAGAGATAAATCAGAGACAAACATAAATCATTAGAAACTGCATAATGTATTTTCTCAAGTGTTAATGACAAATCTATATTTCTTTATATGTCTTTGGCATATAAGACAAACATTTTTAAAAAGAAAAACATAAAAGTAAAAGAATGACAATGTCTAATTTAAAAATAAAAATATTTATAGCAAAATATTGTAATATTTCCTGAACTTACATTTAAAAATCGGTTTACATTAGAAGTTAAATAACGCATAAATATCTAATAGAATTAAAATATGCAAGTATTCATTATCTAAAATTTGTTATGATTCTTCATATATGAATTATGTAACTCAATGTAACTATTTCTTTTTTTTTTTTTTTTTTTTTTTTTTTTTTTTTTTTCATTTTCAAATAAAGGACTAACAAAAGACTAATAAGCATTACACAAACATGAGAAATACAAAAGGAAGTGCATAAAAAAAAGTACTTATTTTTTTTATAAGACATACCTATTTTAAAAGCACCTTTTAAATATCATAAAGTATGTCAAATATACAGGAAAATATGGAATGCGCAAGAGAAGTAAATGGGAGGTAGAGGAGAATACCAATCCTTTTTCCAGTTAATAAAATTGGTAACACATTTGATTGGAACTTTTTTTTTTTTCTTGTAGTATTAATTTTGTATTTGAAGTCTAATTACACACAAGATATTCAGCACATGGCTGATTAAATAACATATTGATATTTGGCTGAACTAAAAATTCCACAAAAATGATGATTAGCAAAATCTATAATAAAAAAATAATACCTCTGAAGGAATGGTTAACAAATACCAACCAAATTTTCATCCCAACTGCAATAGAAATTTTATTTTCATTATATTTTTTTGTCCTTTAATTTTGAAAATAGGAACAATTAAGCAAAAGTTTAAGATAGATATTAAACTATTGAATGTGACAATAATATTATGTTGTTTTAGAAAATAAAAAGGAATAGAGATTTATATTTCATTTATAAGTAGTTATCAACTCATTAGTTATTACTAATACATCAGGTAAAATACAATAAAAGAGGATTTACTTACTTGAAATCTTCTACTCCTTTAAGTAATTTTGAATACTGAAGGGCACAATTCTAAAAATTGGAAAAGAAAATGATAAAAAATACAATTTTATAAATATGTACACACAGATGCTTATGGTTATTTGAATTTTTAGATTTCTACAGATTGTACCTTTACGTAAACTATGAAAAAAAAAGATATGGGAGGGGGGAGTAAAATTTAAAGTTACTACAAATACTCATTTTTAACACTTTCCAACAAAGTTGAAAAGTGTTTATGCTTTCGGTTTGTCTGTCCGTCTGTCCATCTTGCCACACTCTAACTCCCGTAAATAGACTCGTATTCTTATGCAATTGATAATCCATATTGAAGGTCACCTAACCATGTTTGGTATTGCATATGAAATATGTGGGATTAATAGTTCATTTACAGGGCTACCCAAAAGAATTCCATTACATTATGGTATATGGGGAAAAATCGTTTGCAGAGTATTTTAATGACATTACACTGTTTCAAATGCATTGATAGTTATATAAATCACTGAATTTCACTACAAGATGATTACGACAGAATAGGGTATTATTATTTGTCGTTCATTTACAGGGACACACAAAAGAAAACGGTTACAATACTATCTTTGAGTAATACTTGCTGAAGTGAGTTTTCAATTTCAGCTTGCGCTTTTAAATTTAACTGTTTTAATCTTATACAGTGCTGCTCAAAGAATTCGGATAATTTGCCGATTGTAGATGGGAACAGCTGAAATCGGGTTTCCAAATGTGTTATGAGTTTCCATATGGTTGAATTAGACATAATATTTTAACTTATTAAACTATGAAGTTTTGTTACATTATTCTGAATGTGTTGGGAAGTGTTTCATAATCTATGCTTGACACATGATTTTTCTTTCTTGTTAATCTAATTATTAACCTGAATAAATTTTGGAACAACACATAATGTTAATTATGTCATAATGTATAGTAGACTGAGATTTCAATCCACTTTCAATTTAAAATATTATTTCAAATATTGTATATATTATTCAAGCAATAATATAAATATTTTATATGACTCACTGTGTAGGGGGGAAAAAAAAGAAAAAAAGAACAGCCCTATGAGTATTGCACACCCCCAAAAATCTACACAGCATAAGACTAGGAGTTTTTCAGATTTTAGATCATTGCTTTGTTTGCATTTTAAAACTCATCAAAATAATCATATCTTTATGAAAAAACTATGTATATGTAATAAATGCTAATAAAATTCAATATATTTAACAAAATACAAGTAATTTCTTTGAAACACTATTTAATGAATAATTTTGATACATTATAATTTCTACTTCAAAGTATAACTTAAACTTTAACATTTGATCAATAGTAGTTTAAGAGCATAATTTTATATTTAAAAATCTTTTCTTGCACCCTACAAACTGTCAGCAGTTCTTATTCAGTCAAAAAGCCTGTGTCATTGGAAAATTCAAATATTTATTTTCATGAGCAAAGCTCATATCAAAAATCCCTTTGATCCTGTGAGTGCTCAGAAGACTGCATATTTCCGAAAACTAAAGTAATTTTTCTTCAAGAAAAGAAAATTGTTAATATATTTCTTAATGCATATGTATACATATAAAATTTGTATGTAAAATAAAACCTCATCTTAATGGTAAGAATATTATAATATTCACAAACTACCGCTTTAATGAAAAATTTTCTCCATAACAAACATATTAATATTTTCATTTTTTATTTTATTTTTTTTTTTTTTATTGGCTATTAATTGCACTAAGATGGCCACTCATTAGCCATGAATGGACATATGATGCTCAGTTCAAATTTGTTATTACAGGGTTCATACTCTCTTTTAAATAATAAAATTCAAACACCTTTCAAGAAATTTCAGAAATGAAAATTTTAATGTTACAAGATACCATATTATAAAAGTATCCAAATAAAAAAAATTATTTTTTATTTTCAAATGTTTTCAAGCAAATGCCATGCTATAACATACAGTAGCGAAGGCTTAAATGTGAAATGCTATGAGAAAGTCTTCGAAAAATAAAGAAAATCTTTTTGCATTCTACTTTGAAAGTTATTTGTGCTAACACTAGACAAAAGTAGACACTTGATAATTTTGCATTGTTATGATATTAATACACAATTTTAAATTTTACAAAAACTAAAAGAATTTTTTCATAACTTGCCTTAATTTGAAAACATCCACTAAATCATTTTTCAAAAAGGCATATTAAACACACACAAAAAAGAAAAATTTGCATATTTCAGCATGAATAATTTATTGCATTTTAAATAAAGACTTTTCTTCACACTTTAGCTGCATTTTCTATTTTTTTATCTAAAACATCAGCCTCTTTTTCTTTAAAAGTTTATGTTTACTTCCATATCGTAGTTTTCTCCACTGTCCATTGGGGATTTACATTGGAGGAATTTCCAATATCGGAAGTAGCAACAAGGACATGTCTTTTCATTTTCTTTTGGTAACTTAATCCTAGAGAGGGAAGGGAGAAGGGAACAAAGTGAAGTATAAATGCTTGTACTCTGACCAAAGAAACGTTCTTTGCTCTGACCTCCTGAATGAAAACAATCTCAGACCAAATATTTTTGCCTGATTAATTAACTTTTTTTTTTTAACATTTGCAACTTTTTTTTTTTATTTTGAACACCTGAATAAAAAAAAAAAAATTAAGCACTTATAAGAAAAAGTAATGAAAATTAAGCCCCTTCATTAAAATTTAAACAAATTCAAGCACTTCCAAGGACCTTTTTTCGCTCTTAAAATTTCAAGGACTTTCAAGCACTTTTAAGCACCGTATGAACCCTGTTATTACAACAGCCAACTTGTCTAACAGACATTAAACTTGGTTTTGATGTTAAGTGAAGCATGCTGCAAAGAATGAAAGGAATGCAAAACAACGATAATTAAAGGGAAGGGAAGTGATAATTTAAGAGGTTAGTTTTGTTGGCAAGTGTTATGATGTGCTTCCGTGCTCAGTATTTATGAAAGGGTTCGTACACATTTCTGTAAATAAAAATCAAGGGCTTTTAAGGATTTTCAAGGACTAAATTTAAAAAAAATTAAGGATCTACAAATTAATTATAATGCAATTTTTGTAACACAGGGTTTCAATTTTTTGTAAATACAACTTTTAAACATTCAAATGGCCAGCAAGGGAGGTGGGGGTTAGCATGAGGCAACAGAAATTTAAAAGACTTATCACTTACAGGTATTTCAAAATAATATAAACAGCAACAGAAAAAAATAGGACATTTAAAAATTGTGAAATTAGTGTGTGCAAGAGGAAAAGGAAAGAAGAGAAGTGATCCAAATAGAAGGGAAAATTAAGATGTTTATTTAATTTAGATTGTCACTGCAAAGTGTAAGGGGGAAGGTAAAGAGAGAGAAGCAAAGAAACATTTTTTTTTCGGAGGGGGAGTTCAATTAGATGATTATTTATTTATCATTACTACAGAGTTACAAATAGGGCAGAAAAATAATTAATATTAAAGTGTTTCAACTTTTTTAAACTTTGTGTACTTAGTACAGGGGAAGGAGAAAGGGAAAGTAGAAAATTTCGGGAGGAAGGGGAGGGAGGGAAGAAATTTAGATGAGCGACTAAACAGAACAGCAAAGTTAAAAAGTTTTAAAGATTTTAAATTTTGTAAGCTGGGGGGGGGGGGGGGTGGAGGAGGTGCAAAACAAGAAAATAAAATTTATTTACCGTATATACTCGCGTATAAGTCGACCCCTAACTTTCGAATGCAAATTCTGCAAAAAATCAAAAACCCGCGTATAAGTCGAACGGAACCCCTAACTTTTACTTCAATTTTGTGCAAAATCAAACCGAATATTATTTCACTTGCCTATGTGAAAAAGTAGTAAGTAAATAAAACTTAAATCATTGAAATTTTTTTTAATGATAAATTATTATTATTTGTATATTTTCTGTAGTATTTTATTATTCATACTAGAGATGTGTCATTTGTTGAGGAACGACTCCAAAGGAACGATTCCGGCAGTGAAACTGAAGGAACGATTCCATTCTGTAAAAAGGAATCGGTCCTTTTCGGAACGATTCCGAAAAGGAACGACTCCTCGGATTCGGTCCTTTTTGGAACGGTTCCCCGGATTCGGTCCTTTTTGGAACGGTTCCTCGGAATCGGTCCTTTTTGGAACGATTCCGAAAAGGAACGGTTCCTCGGATTCAGTCCTTTTTGGAACGGTTCCTCGGATTCGGTCCTTTTCGGAACGATTCTCGGAATCGGTCCAAAATGTACCGACTCCGAAAAGGACCGATTCCTCGGAGTCGTTCTGAAATGTACCGACTCCGAAAAGGACCGATTCCTCGGAGTCGTTCCGAAAAGGACCGATTCCGAGGAACCGTTCCAAAAAGGACCGAATCCGAGGAACCGTTCCGAAAAGGACAGATTCCTCGGAGTCGTTCTGAAATGTACCGACTCCGAAAAGGACCGATTCCTCGGAGTCGTTCCGAAAAGGACCGATTCCGAGGAGTCGTTCCGAAAAGGACAGATTCCGAGGAAACGTTCCAAAAAGGACCGAATCCGAGGAACCGTTCCAAAAAGGACCGAATCCGAGGAACCGTTCCGAAAAGGACCGATTCCTCGGAGTCGGTCCGAAATGGACCGACGGTTCTTTTCTTGTAGACTGGCCAGTTTTAATAAATTAAAATACGCTATTTTATTTCAAAATAACAGATTTTGATTCTATTAAAGCTGACTTTATTGTCAAAATATCCTTCTAATGTGTGTGCCCCCCCCCCCCCCCTCCTCAAAAAAGGGAAAAAAAAAAGAAAAGTAAAGAAAGGAGAAATTGAAGTGCGGGGCGGATTAGGTGGTTTAATAAACATTACTATTTCATCTTCTTGTGCTAAATTAATCTGAAAGAAATAATTTAAAAAAATATTTTATATGAATTGGATTTTTTACACCTGAGTAAAAAAGTGCCCGAGATGGGATTCGAACCCAAAAACTTTACGTGCTTTACCGTTTGAGTACCTGGACCCCGAGGGTAATGGAACACCATGTGTACTTTAATACACTAATACATTTTCTAATTGGTAAATCTATCATACGAAATGAATTTTTTCTAAATAAATTCTTAAGGCCAAATCCAAAAAGATAAATTTGTGACAAAAGTTTTAATTTATTTTTATTCGGAAATGCATGAAACGAGCAGGTGTTGTTGTTCAGAAACTATGTAATCGAACTGTTTTTTCCGTTTTTTTTGCAAACGCAATAGGCCTTTCAGAAAATAGTGTCAAAGTGGGCGTTTTGAACCGAATTTCCGCACGAAAGAGGCATAATTTCTCAAAAATGGGTGAAAAACATGTTTGTCACGTGATCAGAATCGATTATAACTCAATAGGTAATTTACTGATCAAAAGATGGAAAACACAGTTCAAATTCCAAATCGCTTCCATGGTCAAACATTCCAATTTTATATCTTTCCGTTAAAAAATGAATTTGTAAATGTGTCAAAACGTTTTACGCTCATTGAGCAGATCACTTAAGAACAGCCTTAAGAAAAACAAAGAAAATGCTTGTTTAATTACTAGTGAAAAATATTTTTTTTTAATCTGACTAGAAACAGTTTTGAATAATGTAAGAAATATATCACTAGGCGATAAAAATTGCATTTTAATAGGATAATAATAACTGATTTTCAATTATTTTAATAATTGTAGAGTTACGCACTTTCATGCATATTTCACTATTTCATGTTTTTTTCCTCAAACATAATTTCAATTTGAGAATCCTCTTTGTCAAAATAAATGTATGACCAGCTACGAGCGCTCGAGTACCACTTTATTTCCACAGTTTGGCGTCTTGTTTTTCTCTCCTGAAGAAGATGAGTAAAAAAATCTCGAAACTCCCTAAGATTGTTGTTTTAATCAACTTACATTGAGGTTTATTACATAGAGTAAAATCTGTTAGAACAAGGAATTTTTGTAAAACGTTTCTTTCTTTCTTAAGATAATGAATATTTCAAAAAGCATAATGTCTAATAATAATAATAAGATAACAGTAACAGTGGTGGGTGGGATTGAAATAATTTAACCGCGGTTCGCTCTCTTAATGGCCGTTTTGAGTATAAAAACGGGAAAGAAAAATCACGTGCTACATATAGATTATCGGACTTTCTCCAACACGTCGACATATATGTATATATAAAGCTGCATATTTTATGCTTGTTTCGGTTTAATAGATTTATGTTAACCCTCTTCCTACCAGAGGGGTTCAATGGCCCCGACAGGTACATTTATAATGATATTTCTAATTTATTTTAAAAACTGAAATTTCTGTAAATATGGGTTTTTTCTGGGATGTTGTATTCTTTTGAGTAGAACATTCCAGAAAAAGTCACATATTTACAAAATTTTCATTTTTTTAAATGTGAAAAATCAATTTAAATGAATCTATCGGGTCTGTTGCACCGGTCTGGTATGCGGAAGGTTAATATTGCATTTAAAAAGTTTTACAATATACGAATTTAATTATTGGTTTCCAAAGAATGCATGTTGTGATTTTGTACAGTTTTTCAATTGTTATTTTACTTCTATTGCTTGCTAAATAATTAGATTTTAAATAACTGTGACTTTGTTTTAATTCAACGTAAAATAAAAGCAAAAAAAAACAGGTTTATCGTAGTAATTTCTTATAATAATTCAGATTTCTTGATCGTTATTGATACTCGTAAATCCCGAAATCAATGCCACGATTAATGCCTGTTACTGTGGTGATGGATAATACATATCTGAGTTTAATTTGGATCAAATCAAGGCTCCCTTCATGCTAAACTAAATTTAATGTTTCAAGCCTAATACCAAATTTCCGTTTTTATTGAGGTAAAACTTACTGCAAATACGATACTAAATTTTATGTATTTTCCTTTCTTATTGTTATTCTTTTCACTTAGAAGATTTATTTATTTATTTTCTTTTTTTTTTCTTAAATTACATAAAGTTTTCTGAAAAGTTCGAATTTAACAAAATGTTTTATCTATTTTAAATAGTTTTGACAATAAAAAGTTTAACTCCGAATAAAAAATAGTCAAATTCTCAAAATATTAAGGTTGGTATTATCTATAACACGTTTACAACAGATATCTTTCATTCAACGGCCGAAACATCGTCAAAAGGATAGTTATATAGTACTACACTCTGTAATAATAATGGACATACTTTTAATTTGTTTAATTTAATTAAACCAATAAACCATTTTTCAGCTAAAATGTTAACAAATTTCAAATTTAAAGAAATAGAACTTTGAAGTTTAGTGAATCACTATATCTTTTGGCGGAGATAATATGTACTATATATGAATAAAATCATATATATTACTATATACCGGGTGTCCCAAAAAGGACTGACTGATTTTAAAATTCAATAACTTGCAAACGGTGACAGATATTTAAAAAATTCTTGCAGGAGGGTTATGCATAAGGTCAAAAGTTTTATTACAGTGATTTTCGATTTTAGTTCGAATTACAAACAATAGATGGCGCTGTAAGCAATAGTCGCTAAATACAGGCTCGATTTCTGGTCCTTTCTCTTGTTCCATGCTGAAAAAGGAGATGGAAATGTATTATCCGGGCCACGAAGTACCAAAAATCGAGCCTGAATTCAGCGTCTATTGATCGCAGCGCCATCTATTGTTTGTAATTCGAACTAAAATTGAAAATCACTGTAAAAAAACTTTTGACCTTATGCATAACCCTCCTGCAAGAATTTTTTAAATATCTGTCACCGTTTGCAAGTTATTGAATTTTAAAATCAGTCAGTCCTTTTTGGGACACCCGGTATATATATATATATATTATAATATTAATATATATAATATTATCTTATAAATATCACTAGCCATAGCCATGCTGCTAATGAATCTGTTTACAAATCATCTGAAGGAACTTCTACCCTTTCGTGTAACACAAGTGTTCCATGACTTCATGTGTTATGAAGCTCCAAAGATCCCAATCCAAACAAACATATTACCATCGCAATTCACTCACACCGAACTGAGGTTCTGTATGATATAAGTGGAGAGAGGATGACGGCGGATGAGGGTGTGAAATTAGAGAAATTCCTGTAGGTTCTCGTGAAATTGAAGATTCAAAAAGAGTTGTAAGTTTATTGAAATTCTACATAGTTAACAGCAGTTCACAAATAGCGATGTTAGGGTAAAAGACAAGACATACATCAGTTACTCAGGAAAGACAGTGTGCAAAAACGTGCTTTACTTTTTAACTCTTTCCAATAAAGTTAGTGTTTATGAATGCGGTTTGTCTGTCCGTCAGACCGTCTGTTCACGCTCTAAGGGAAGTCACACACTAAGGCGACACATAAGACATGTCGCTTGAATTCGCTAGAAAAACTGGTTTAAAACAAGTTTGCAACAACTTCGTTCTTTGTTTCGACCGGTTTTTGCACTTCATGTTGCGCTTTGTGTCGTTCTGTGGTCTCAGTGTGTGATATACCTAACTCCCGTAAATATACTCGGATTCCCATGCAATTGATATATGTTAATGATGTTTACCATGGGATGTTTGGCATTCAATATGAAGAGTGTAGCATTAATAGTTTATTTCCAGGGACACACAAAAGTATTTTGTTACATTATGGTCAACGGGAAAAAATCGTTTGCAGCGCATTTTAATGACATTAAGCTATTTCAAATGCATTAAAATTGATATATATCACTGAATTGCACTAGAAGATGATTGCTATAGAATAGGGTGTTTCACTTCTGAACCAGATCCTGAAGGCGGTGATAATAATGTTGATGAATTATGCGAAATATCCTGTGTGCGTAAAGTAAGGGAGCTGAGGAGAAAGACGATAAAGGGGATAAAGTTATTGAAAGTACGGACACTGGGACAAAAATGTAATCTATTTTAACTAGTTACATATCCAAACCAGTAGGGCCATCCAAATGAAAAATGAGATTCAGAATGAAAAATGAAATTAAGATCTATACAGGATGTCCACTCTCAACGACGTTCAATAGCTAATTCCTAAACCGTTAGTCATAGCCATATAGTTCCAATTACAAAAATGTTTTAAATGGGGGTAAAGAAGTATTTAAAAAGTGATTTGGGTCGATAGAATCATTTCTTGAAAAATTATGAAATTTAATTTTTTATACGATCCCCCGGTCCTTGAAGTTATAGTTAGTAAAACTTTCCTATTACACTTACAAGTAATACAAATAAAAGTCCTATTATTCTACGACTAAAACTGACCGAAGTAATGGCTGTTTAAACTTGAAGCATATTTTTTGCTGCGAAATAGGGGTCATTTACAAATTTACTAGAAATATAAATAATCTTCAGATATATAAAAAAAATATTTGATTGTAAAATTAACATTGCATTATAAATTTGAAATCTATAATCATTCTGAAATATTAATGCAAAATATACAGCTTGTACTAAACATATAACAGGAAAAAAATAACAGAATTTTCGTTAAATAAAATGTTGAAAAGCAACAGCCTCGATTATTTACACACTGAATCCAAAAATGGCCTTCATTTTTTATCACAAAGTACAGATTTTTTGCAAATCGTAAATTTGAAAGCTAAAAAGTGAAAAATTTTGGGAAATCTGATTCTGATAGTATAAAATAGACGTGATTGTTATTTCTTTAACTTTTGATAATTGATTTTTATGTATTTTTTACTATTGAATCCGAAAATGACCTTCATTTTTAACCATCACGTCAGGATTTTTTGCAAATTGTAAATTTCAAAGTTTAAAAGTTCAAAGTTTTAATTGAATCTCTTCCCTTCCCACATCATCGGATCCCCGAGCTGTTTAGCTGTAAGAATTCCAGTATAAGCCAAAAATTGAATAAATTCTTGAATTAAATAAAATTAAATTGAATAAAAGAAGTTTTACATCCATTTTATAGTATCAGATTTTCGCTATTTTTTAACTTTGAAATTTACCATTTACAAAAAAGTCTAACATGATGGTTAAATATGAAGGTAATTTTTACATTCAGTGCTAAAAAGCACATACAAATCAGTCGTAAAAGTTAAAAAATACAACCATCGACTCTATTTTATAGTATTAGCTATTTTTTCAATTTTGAAATTTACTATTTTGAAATTTACTATTTGCGAAAAATTCTGACATGATGTTTAAAAATGAAGATAATTTTCAGATTCAGCGCTAAAAATACATAAAAATCATAATTTTAAAAATAAAAAAAACACAACCATTGCAGTCTTGTGTTATCTAATCTAAAACTTTTTAGTAAACTTGTTGGCAGTAATCTATCCGAAATTTTTTGTGTTACCCTGTAAAATAAGTACATAATGGTAAGCACTGAAAATCATAATAATATTACATTGTCATCTGATTTACGTCAATATGTAAAATTTAACCTCGATCGCATATTTTAAAGTGACTTGAATTTCGAGTACAAATTTTGAACTGGAAAGACATACATACGATCGTTTCAAGTTAACCCGTTACCCGCTGGTGTTGCGTTCACGCAACGGTCAAAATAATTGCTCATGCTTACATTAATTACTTTGTCACCACTATTTTACAATTAAAAAAATTGCCTTATTTATTGGCAGAAATTTTGATAATTTAATAAAGCGGAAATTACCTTTCTGAATTTGTGGTGACAAGCGACTTTCAACAAGAAATTTGAAAATTCCTACTTATAGTTTTGGCAGTTAATAGGTTAAATAAAAGCTTATAAAAATAGCATAGTTTTTGTTAAAAAAATCATGAAAAGAAACAGCTTCAAATCCTTACAAAAATCTGTCGTAATACGATTTCTTTCAAAGCGCAGCTACACATGAAATAAATCCTTCAAATACTTTAAGCACTTTGTTTACGACCCCTAGAAGCATGGCTAAACTCATGTGTATTCGGATGCAGAAAAGTGGCATAAGTCTTGCATTTCAAAGTTTCGTATAACTTCATGAATTTTAGTGTTAGATGAATGGGACTTTTTTTGTCTTTCTTTTAAGAGAACAGGAAATTTTTACTAAATATCTCTTATAGGGCGGGGGATCGTATAAAAAATTAAATTTCGTAACTTTTTTAGAAATATTTTTATTGATCAAACGACTTTCAGAATAATTTTTTACCTTATTTAAAACATTTTTGTAATTGGAAATTACAAATGGTCAGTTGAATGGAAATTACAAAACCGGTCTATGACTAACGGTTTAGGACTTAGCCACTGAACATCGGTGAGAGTAAAGACACACTGTATAAAATAATAATATAAATGGATGGTCATTTGACGACATATTTTCAAGAGAAACCAATGATTACACTGAAAATCGAATAGACCTTGCACCGCCCTTAAATTTCCAAGATGAATTATGCTTTATACCATAAATCATAAAGTTAGAAATAACTGCAAATTAATTGCACACACTGATCAATGAAATGAATTCTTAAAAACAAAATCATCTGTCCAAAACATTACAAAATTAAGGCGACTGGATGCGTAAGAAAATGGATGGGTACATAAGAAAATAAATTAGTAAAAAATATTATGGATTGCATGTGGTTCTCTTTATCTCGGAAGTGTTTTTTTCTCCTTGGAATCCTTTATTTTTCAAAAGCGTTCTTTTTTTCTCGGATTCGTTCCTTTTTCTCGGAATCGTTCCTTTTTCTCGGATTCGTTCCTTTTTTTCGGAACGATTCCAAAAGGAACGACTCCAATGAACTCGTTCCTTTCGGTGAACGATTCCGGCTGGAACGATTCCTTAAAAGGAACGATGTTGCCCATCTCTAATTCATACACATAAAAAGTCAGAATTTTGCAGTATTCGAAGTTTTATTTTTTATTTTTTAATTGACACGCGTATAAGTCGACCCCCCCAAATTTGCTTGACAAAAATTGTCAGAAAATCCTCGACTTATACGCGAGTATATACGGTATTTATTTATTTTTTTGGGGGGGAGGGGGGGGGGAGCAAAGTAAAAGAGGTTGATTAGATGATTGCTCAGTTATTTATCATTACTAAAGATTTACAATTGTGGCAGTAAAAAAAATTGAAAGAGTTTTAAAGACTATTTTTTGTGCAGTAGCAAAATGGAGGAGGAAATTACGGGTAGGGACAGGATATTAAATGATTATTTATTGTTATTGTTACAATAAAGTAATAAATAGAACAAAGAAAGTTTTACAAAAATTAAAGATGTTTGAAGATTTTTAACTTCGTGAGCATGTGAGCTTGTGAGGGGATGGGGCAAATGGAGAGAAGAGAAAATTTATAAGGGCTTGGAAGTTTATTAGCTTTTTAATGATTTATTTTAACTCAGCATTTATAAATATGACATAAAAAAAATTAAACAGTTTTAAAGACTTCAAATTTTGTATCCTAGGAAAAAGGGAGAGGGGGGGGGGCTAAGGGGAAAGCGGCAATTTTGGATGGAGGAAGGATTTTAATTGTTTAATTACTTATTGTTACAATAAAGTAACAAATAGCGCAGGAAAAAAAAAACCTTTCAAGATTTTAAACTTTGTTCACTGGAGGGAGAGCAATTTTTTTTCTTGGGCAGGGGGAGCAAGGTATGAAAAAATCACGATTTTTTTTTTTTTTAAATAAAAAAAAATCAGATTTTTTTAAATTTAAATCAGATTTTTTTTTAAAATTTAAACTGGATTTTTTTTAATTAAAATTAACTAACAAAATGATTTTAAACTTTGAAGATTATAACATGCCATGTTCAATTGTCTCATAAATACAATTTAGATAGACACTTGAAAAGAGTGTTTCAAATTTTTTTATGCATATAAATCTTTATACTTGATTTACACTTTTTTGTATAATGATTACATCACTTACCTCAAGAGCTGTCAATAAGATGTTAACACCATTCAAAGTACCATCCATTGCCTTAATGCTCCATTTCCCAAAACAAATCCCATCATTACATATTATTTTAAATATATGCTATTAGTACAATACATAAAAAGATTATTACTCATAACAAATGCAAGACTAAACCCAGAATAAGCATCCAATAAAGTAGTGACTCCTTTGCTCAATTTAACAAAACTAATATATATTTTCACATGTTTAAAGCTCAAAATAAAATTAAAAATACTAATTTTATAGCTGCTCATATTATAAACTGGTGTTAACTAAAATAATAATAAACTGAGTTCTGTTAAACTCTTATAACACAAATTCTTTTACTGACGTTTTTAAAAGAAAAAATGGACAAGTTATCAAGGTAACCAATTATATTTATTTACTTTAAATCAGGAAATGTAATCATGAAATTTTTAATAAAAAACTAAGTTCTTTTAAAATACAAATTCTTTATATTGACATTTTCAAAGGAATAAAATGGACAAAGTATCAACGTAACTAAGCAAATTTAATGCTTTGTAGAGAAAAACTAATTTTCCTGCTTTTTCATGACCCATCACCATTTTCACAGATCTCTTAGTATTTTTTCAGTCTTGCAACCAATCCCATCATTTCTTTCCCACATTTTTTGCATGTAGCTTTCAGACCTTTGCTTGAAACTGTTGATATCTCTGGAAAATAAAGCCATATGGGATTCTTTTCCTAACAGCTATTTTGTTAAAAAAAAAAAAAAAAAAAAAAAAAAAAAAATCCAATTTGTCCTATACTATATCAAATTTCTCTATCTACAGTTCACTAACTTGTAACTTCAAGCAAAGAGCTTGTAACAGTTGATTCAAGTATTTTGGACCAAGTGTTCATGCAAAACAGATTTGTAACTAATCCCTGTTGTTCAGTGGACAAAAGAAGGAAATTTTTATCTATTTACCCTGGGATACCTTTGTTATTCCATTCAATGAAGTCCCTTATCTCTCCAGGTGACTACAAAGAAAAGCATTCAGAAAATTTCTGTTGAAAATGAAAGATCATTCTTGCAGAGTGCATTGAAAATGTACTTTTTTTTTTTTTTTTTTTTTTTTTTGGAGGTTTGATTAAAATAACACCTACTCTTTGCCAAGATTATTTTAATTTAGAGTATAGTTAAAAATTAATGAAAAAAAATTGTGATTTTAATCAATGATTTTTTTTAAAAAAATCAAGCTGATTTAAATCAGCGTAATCTGGGGTGAAGTATTAGATAATTTATTTGTTTACCTTACTAAAGATTTACAAATCAGGTACAACAAAAAAAAATTAAAGAATTTTAAAGACTTTAAATTTTGTGTGCTTAATAAGAGAGGTGTGCTGGATTTCAGTGAGGGTTGTGAAAATTATATGATCGATGATTATTTATTGATACAATAAAGTAACAAATAGAGCAGAAAAGGTTTAAAAAAAAAAATCAATGACTTTTAAGTTTTAAGTTCTAAATTTTTTCAGCTAAGAGGGAGAAGAATTTATTTTATTTATTTTTTTTTTTTGGGGTGGGGGGGAGTTTATTAGATGACTTATTTATTTACTTTACTACAGCTTAACAAAAAGATACAAAAATAGAGGAGTTTTAAAGACTTTAAATTTTATGTGCTTGTTAAGAACCATAGGGGGTGGGGGGAGGAAGAGGGAAATGTCCATTTCACATTGGAGGGGGGAGAAGAAACTTTTATGATCAATTATTTATTGTTACAATAAAGTAACAAATAGAACAGAAAAGGTTTTAAAAATTAAAGAGCTTAAAAATTTTTAAACTTTGAATATTGTAGGGAGGGGGCAAAGGGAGGAAGCTTTTTTAGGAGGATTTATATTGAATTTTAACGAAATTTATATGAACTATTATTTACTGTTAAGTAGCAAGCAGGGATGATTGTGGGTTCATAAAAATCCTTGAAATTTTAGCGAGAATAGTACTGACTCTAGAACAAAAGGACTCCACTCCGGGGAACAGGAGGGGGGGGGTTAATAAAAGGAACACTGTTAAATAAGGCATTACTGTTCAGAAAACATATTTTGCACAGACATGTTTAGAGTACCCTTTTATCTGTAATAGTCATTCACGAATACGCTATGGTTTGATCCTTTAAATCATAAATGTTTAATCTCAAACCTTCCATTTTTAGGGTTTGAGATATCGGTTGCGCTTACCCACAATGAAATCTTTTTTTTTTTTTTTTTTCTTGTCTTTTTTCATTTAATGAGAAAACTTCACATGCGAAAGCATGGAAACTAACATAATTGGTTAATAAACAATTTTATCTTAAACACTATATGAATAAATCAGGGTTCATTAATTGTTAGCCTTTTTCAACAATTAAAATCTAGATTTAAACATGACCTCCATTAAGAGACCACCTCTCGGAGCGACCAATTTTTATTAGAACAGAACGTGGTCACTTTAGGAAGGTTTTACTCTACACTGTTAAAAATTTGCAGTATTCTGGCAGGTCATTTGACCGTTTTTTCCAAAAACGGTTACACAACCGTAATTTTAACAATCTTCTGACCATATTATTGGCCATTTTATAGTCAGAATAGTTAAATTATGGTTATGAAACAGTTTTTTCAAAAAACGGTCAAATAACCTGCCAGAATGCTGCAAAATTTTTAACAGTGTAGTTATTCGCACTTTTTTTTTTAAAGCGCATCTCTTTCTCTAAATGCATAATCATTTCCACAGATTTGTTGTAGAATTCATTATCATTTTGAGTGAGTGCAAAATTTTTAATTTCCCAGTTTCTCTGCAATGTCTCGGGCACTTTCATGCAACAATAGTCCAGAAATTGGGAGATTTTTCTTTCGAGAGTTCGAAAGCCATTCCTAAAGCAACTTATAAATCTCATCATAACTAGTTTTGATGCTTAGTTTTAGATTCCAAATTTAAACCTTGAAATGTTTTTTCTAAATAAAATTCACTTTTTTTCAAAATGTCATCTGTTTGGGTCCTTCCGCAAATGTCATTTCAGCTAATTCTTGTGCACTTACACCTTTTTTGCTGTCCTGGATAATTTTCAACTTATCACTTAAACTTAATTTTTTTTTTACTTTGAACTCATTCTTTTAGTGAAAAACACATGCTACACATAGACAAGAAATATCATCGCGTGATTCAAAAAGAGTATATTTGACAGTAGTCATCTGACTACTGCTTCCTCACACAAACTTAAATTTCGTCACCCCCACCCCCTCTCGCCACATCTAGTTACAAACGAGATTTTTTTAAGCAACCACTAGAGATTAGTAAGGAAATTGCAAGGACATCAAATAAGAAAATCCACATCCACTTTGTTTTCAATGTCAGTTACAGTTAAAGCATAACGTTAAAAAAAAAAAAAAAAAAAGCTTTGGAGTTGGCGTTATTTGGAGGTTTAGTGTAATGTTATTTCTATGGAAGAGGTCCGGTAATACTAAAACATGGCCGGTATTCGGAGATCACCGTTGTTCGGAGTGACCGTTATAGGAGGTTTCACTGTATATATATATATTTGTGAAATAATTAATTTTTAAATAATTAAAAATCACTTATCAGGCAGAAATTTGCTGTTAATTCAGTGAATAGTCATTTGAAGACTACCGATTAAGACTTATTTTAATAAACCCTGTGGTAGACAAAATCTAGTGAATTTAGAAACGTCAATTCTGATTTAACGTGAACTAAAATTATAAATAATAATTCATTTTGTCTTTGCATTTTCTTATTCATAATTCTACTTTAAAAATATGATGCGAATTCTAAAAAATATTTTTTAAGGTAACGAAATTAATGTAATAAAAACTGTTTAAAATCTAAGAACGCAGGCTTTTGACGTTTATTTTAATAAATTTCCTGAAAGGCAAAATCTAGTGAATTTAGAAACGTCAATTTTGATTTAATGTGATATAAAATTAATAATAATAATAAAAAGTATTTTGAGAGGGGGGGGGGGGGATAATAATTAATTTTCGTCATTAAATTTTTTTTTTTTTTTTTTTAATAAGAATACTTAACGCTAATAAAACAAATGCAAAAAAAAAAAAAAAACCTAGCTCAAGATTTGGAATTTTAACTCTAAAGTAAATAAATATGGAGGAATATTGTTTATTACTGAGTGAAACTGAAGTATTTTAGTACTTCAGTGTCAGTGTACACATTTTTCTCGAGTATTTCAGTATCATTTAATAACATTTAATCTAGCATATTTTTTAAACATTTTTACTGTTAAAGATTTTTTTATTCAAGTTCATCAAGTTTGGTTCAACAAATGGCAGCAGCAACAATCTAGACAGTTGATATTTTTATTCTTTCAGATTTTCGAAGGATTTCCTCAATAAATATCAAATAAAAGTTGAGAAATCACTTGAAATTAACAGTATTACTCATAAATAAAAACAGGAATAATCGAGAACCCTTTGGATTGCATCCATGTTAATTTATTTTTAATAATCGCTAATTTGAGTTTCACTGCTCTCGCACTGTCCGCCATATTGGAAGGGCCAGAAAATGTCCCTAGATCACGCTTTCAGTTACTTTATTCAGTAACATAGGCTGAATTAGTGTTGCCGAGTCTAGTCTTCTTTCCTGTGTCTGAGGTGGGGGGCGGGGGGGGGACACAATAATAAAGAAGTGTACCTAAAATCTACTATAATTCTTTTGTGTAGATTACTATCTATAGATGTCAATTTATCTAGTAATTGGCATAGCCCTCTATATGAATTTATTAAGCCCTTAATCATCGCATCCTATACCTTCATTGGCAATTGTTAGTGAAGGTATCAGGTGAAATGATTAATAGATTAATATTCTACACGCTATATACTATAGAAAGTATGTTGTACTGCACGTCAGTATTGCACAAAAATTACATTATATGTTTCACGTAATCTAACATCATTAAAATACATTGCAAACAATTTTCCCCCTTAGACCATAATGCAAAGTCCAAAATGTTTTTCCAGAATTTGGTGAGATCGTAAAAACTTCTTGTAGTAAACCTCAGTGATAGACATCAATTTCAATAAGTTTGAAATAGTGTAACATTGTTAAAATACACAGCAAATGATTTTTTTTCCATAGAACGTAATGTAATGGAATTCTTTTGAGTGCCCTGTAAATAAACTATAGATACTACACACTCAATTTTTAACAGCGAACATGCTATTGTAAACTTCAATAACATACATAAAATATATGGCAAAGTATATTTACAAAATTAGAGCACAAGCAAACCAAAATCAAACATTCAACTATGTTAGAAAGTGTAAAAAATGAAGGAAAGTACACATTAAAGAAATCTTAATTTTCTGATATCTGAATAAGGGGGCAAAATTTTAGTGAATGCTATAATTAATGTTAAATATATATATAAAATCCTAATGAAACAAATTTATGAAACGGATATATGAATCGACTGATTAAACAACTGATTATGTTTCAAGCGATTTCTCCTAAAATATGGAATACTTTGCAATGAAATTAACACCAAAAATCAGCATTGATCCGCAGATCTCAAAACTGGTATTAGAATTTTTAAATTTGAATTAGTTTTCAAAATATTAATTTTTTTCTAATTTTATATACATTTTTCTAATGATGGCAACTCAAATTTTAATCAAGCAGATATTTTTTTTTCCCATATTTCAGAAAAGGTTGACATGGTAACCCGGCTATTGTTGTTTTTTTTTATAATAAATGTTTATTTACTTTTATTTATTTTTATAAATTATATAAATTATTTTGTTCTATAATTATTGATTATTTTTTTATATTTCCTTCAGAAAATAATAGAAAATAATTAAAAAATACGGTACTACTTAGTTATTCCGTTGACCAATTTCGCCAAATTATATAAATCGCCAAAACACTCGCCAAATAAAACTCACTTGACGTAAACACGTGTAACTTGCTTAAAGTCAAGTGAACGTGACATTTACAATCAACCATTATTGGCATTTAATCTTATAGTTTGGCGATAGATTTTTGGTTGACGGGATAACTAAGTAATGCCAAAAATGCATATTTAACTTATTTGAAAACGATGTTTTTGCCAAATTTTTGTGAAAAAGAAAAAAAAAAAAATCACGCCAAACCTGCTATGCGCATATGACATCTGGCCAAATATTACCACTCGAAAAAAAAAAAAAAAATGCTAACTGGCAAGTTGAAAAAAAGCTATTGGCGAGATTTGTATCCGGCTAGCGTAACAGTACCAAGAATTCTTTGTAACCATGGCAAATTTTATGTAGTTTTATTTGAAAAAAAAATTTTGATTTTTAAATCAAAATGGAAAACTTACGGTCCTATATTATTGGCGCGATTTTTTTTTTATGCCAATGTCATATGCGGAACGGGCACTTAACTGGCACCAAAGTATCGTTATTTTGCTTGATATGGTAAGCCGGATGTTGTTGTTTATGCTGTTGATGCGTTTCCAAAATTGGTGTCGTTAAAAAATCGTGCCAATATGGGATGTATATGACATCTGTGCTAAACTTTCATATGAACGGTGAAGGGATCAGACTGTATTTGTTTATGGCAGTTGATGGCTTGAACTATTATAATATAGATGAAATGATGGCGATAGAATAATACTATTTGGCGACTTATCACCTGTGCCTGGCTGACATTAAAGTACTAAAATGGCACCTAGAGTATAAAAAGCGAAGCGGTCCGCCTGGAACTGTTGATGACAGTCATATGATTTGGGCTATTGTTATAGAGATTGATTTAAAATATCGGGAGACAAAGACTCTGTATACTTAATTTATTGTATTTTAGCTTCTTTTCAAATGTTTGACTGATCCTCTTTAATCAAAAACGAAAACAACCATTGGATGTCTTAACAGGAACTGATTCACCCTTAAATTTTTGCAATCAAAGGGAATTGAATGGAAACCCGTTTACAGAGAGATCTGCACAGCTTTTTTCAGTATAATTCAATCTTCTCTAATATTTTTAAAACCCATCAGATTAGCATGTTTTTAGATTCTGTGATGTCTGAATGGGGGTTGGCGAGCATAGCTTGCAGGGGGCAGAGCCCCTTAGTATATATATATGTCAAAATTTCCACAGATTCTTTTTCAAATTCCTAGATTTTCCACCATGCACATTACATGTGACCTTTCTTTTCTTTTTTATTCTATTTCTATTTTGTTCTATCATGATTCATGAACAAATCCACATTACAAATGAATAAATAAAGTGTAATTTTTCATATGTAATATGCTGAGTGACTAGTGCTCAACACAAATAAAACCGGCCAAAAAAGCAGACAATCAAAATACTGTTGTTGAATTTTTTATTCAATTTTACTGGAAAATTTTATTGTTTACATTGCAAATGATGTGAGGATTTCAGAGTTAGTGCAATAATATTTTTTACATTTCCTTAAGGATTATAATTTTTAAAAGAAGCAATTCAGAATTCTATCTCAACTGCATACTTAAAATTCATGTCAGTCTCAATAGTTTTATGAAAGTTGAAATGTGAATAAGCAAGCAGTCATTACTGTACACTGTTGAAATTAATATGGCATGCCGCATACACATAGATACCAACATCTCTTAATTATTCCAGAGTCTGATCGAAAACAAGCATGTTTTAAACCAGAAAATATATATAAGCAAATGTGTCGCATTTCTATAAGGTACATTTTAGATTTCATTTTGAAATTTTTGATTAAATAAAGTTTCCGGTTGGAAACATTTTGGTCTTGAACCAAACTCCGGAATAATTAACAGATGTTGGCATCTATGCATACATATGAAACATGACTCAGTCAAACATAGAATATGGTATTCATAATATCGATAAATGATATAATTTAACTATTTAACATAAAATTTAACTCAATTTAACTTTTGTAAACTTCACAAATTTTGTTTTATTCTATGAATAAGTTCTGTCTTAAACAGGTTTATAAATATACAAAACTGTATTACATTGACCAAAAGTGCAAAATATTTTCATTTTGACTCTTAGTTTTTTAACACATTCGCTGCCACTAAAAATGATATTTCCATCCTCAGAAGCCGGATCACAAAAGTGTTTTAATGGTTAAAATGTTCCTTATATTTTACTAGCAAAACCAGAAAAAAACATTATTTTCCTATTTAGTGCAGTTCATGCTTCTCTAACATGCATAAACAACTTCTGCGTTCAACGTCCAAAGCCACACTAAAAACAGATCATATAACTTATCAATAGTCAATCGACGCTCCAGAGAGTTGCCGGCATACGAAGAGGTGCCGATCGGACACGCTAGTGCGTCAGTGGCAGCGAACGTGTTAAGGGGACTGGGTCATCAAATCAGGGTTGTAAAAAACCCAGCCCGGGCGGGTAGTTGGGTGGGTACCCGGGCAGCTACCCACTACAAACCTGCATCAAATACCTTCAAAAAATCCATTTTTCAAATTGTGGCTTAAAAAATAAATAGAGCATATACTGCAGATTACAAACATATACAATTTAAATACCTTTTAACTCTCTAACACTGATTATTACCAACTTAAAAATGTGAACAAACATTTAAAGAGACACGTGTTTTTTGCATTTTTTTTTTTCAAAATGTGATTTTTTCATGTAATGGTATATTTTGTGCAAAATCTGTTGCAAGTACATCTCTGTCATTTAAAAATACGATAGAATAAGTGTTACTGGATCTTGAACTTTCTTTTTTATTTTTAAATATTAGGCTATTTTTGTAAATGATGAATATACTACATGGAAAAATATGCAGATTCCGGATAAGTGAAATTTATCATTTTCTAAAATTCTTTGAGAATATGTAATACAGATAAAATAGGTTCAGTATATAAAATCAAGTACTTTTTGATCATCGCATAACATTTCAAGGTAAGATTTTCATTAGTTTTTTTAAAAAGTGTACCAAGGTGATAACTTGCAACTTTCACAAGAAAAATATGTTTGCTTACATTGTTATTTTAAATTTATCTTTAAATCCAAATAGTAATTTTTTTTTTAATCTTAATATATTTGTAAGTTCTTAATAAACTAGGATTTTAAAAAAAATCATAATGATGCATGCCTATTTGAACAAGATATGGGTTTTAAAAGAATAGCCTGAATTTCCAACTTCTCAGTTATTGCAGACATCTCAGACCCCTTAACAGATTTAGATTTTTAATGGCATTTATCACGTATCTTGGTTAAAAACATTTTCCTATTTTTAGTGCCAGAAAATGCTGAAAATTAATAAAATTCAAAGTTAGCATCATAACTATTACATACAGGTATTAACTAATATTTCAAACTCATATTTTCTATTCTTATTATTTCAAAATTACTATTAAATTCATATGTTAAAATTCAAAGCATCATCTGTTTTACTTTTTAGAGTATGGAAAAAGTCATTATAAATTTAACTTATAGGACCTATGGACTCTGTAAAAATTTAAATTTGATAACTTTAAAATATATAGGAGGACGTAAATTTCAAAACTCGCCTTATCCAGAAAGTAAAATTTTAGAAAATCATGAAAAATGTCTGACTGTGACCATTGGTTTTCATTGCAAACCAAGATTTTACAATGCCAGAAATACATGATATAACTAGTTTTTTTGCAGATTGTAGTATTTTTCGATGCAGGCTCACCAATAGAATAGATTGATAGAGAAATCTTTGATTTTTAAATTTTGGATAAGACGAGTTTTAAAACTCACACCCTCCTATGTATTGACATAAATGGCTTTTGATATGATGAACAACATTTAAAACCTTTCAAAACTGGAACTACATCTCAAACTAACAATTTAAAAATTAGTTATGTGGACAACAAAATGTGAGGACATCCTGTACAACTACAGTATAAAAATTTAAAAAAAATAAATATTTAATAAGGCATAAGATAAACATATTTTTAAAGATGTTCTGAAAACAAAAGCGTAAATTTAGGTTACATTTAATTATTAATACACCTTTTTGAAAAATTAAGATTTACTTATTAAAGATAAATGAGCCATTAGTGGAAAAATTGTTTCAAACATACTTATCACATAAATACCTTAAAATAAAAATACATAAGAAAATTTACCTTTGGAGTATACCAGTCAGCAGGTCTTCTTGGTTCACTTAAAGGCTTAATGGATCTTGATACTGAAACCCTATAAAATTAAATTAGCATAAAGAAAAAATTAAATGAACATTTTATAAATTCTTAGTAAGGAGGAAAAAAGTTAAGGAAAAATAATGTATGTGTGCATGTATACCATGTGTTTGTAGTGATCAAATTGAATAATTCCCTCTTTATTGAAGTTAAAAATATGACTTATTAAAACTTCCAACCTGTTAATCATACTGCCAGTAAAATTATGTAGCCTTTCTTTTTATAATTGTTTATATTATATTATCAGGCTCTACTTCTTGAACCCTTTATGTACTTTCAGGACTTCATGTAATTCCTGGACTTCTTCAATTTATGTCCGAGAAACTTGCATTTTTATTTTATTTTTGCTCCCAAATATAACCCCTCCCTTACTTTCACAAAATTTTTTGTGGGAAAAAATTTATTTAAAAATCTAAGGGAATATTTTGACTGTTTTGGCTAATTTCTACATGTTTTCGCCTAATATTAATGAACCCCACCCACCCCTCTGCAGGAAACATCAGCTTTCTTTCCCTGCTCTCCCACCCTCCTCAGCACAAAAAGTTTAAAATCGTGGAAATCTTAATTCTATTATTTAGTTTGTAAAAAAATCCTGTCCTATTTCTTACCGTTGAACCTCAAAAATTCAGAATTGGTGGGACCGCGGCGATTCCGGATTTTCTGGATTTTAGAGGTCTGTTAAAAAATATTTTTCATGGCAATATAATAGCATACAAAAAGCATTTTTTTCCCCCTAGTGCAAATAAACGATGATCAAATTGCCGAATTAAGTTATAAAATACGAATTATACACTAAAGCATAACACTTATGCTGAAATTAAATATACATATTAAAACACAATAAATTAAAATGTAGTACACAATAGATAATACAGAAGTGATTTTATTCCAAATTTTCTGAAAATTTAAGTCATTCAGCTCTGAACGTTAAAGAAATATCAGCCACCAGTTCGAAAAATGGGACATAAAAAAATCCTCAGAAAAAAAGAAATCTGGATAAGAAAAACTTCTTAACATAAAATCCTCTTAATGGATATTAATATGAGTGAAATCGTGCAGTTTACATCACGGATTCTTTATCTGAGAAGGTTTAGTGCCATTTCTAGAGTTTCATGAAAAGGGGGGTGTGGTGGTGTTCTTTGAGATAACATGTAAAATTGTGCGATTCTTCCGAGAATATATTTAGATAATTTCTTCAAACAATCTTGGAAAAATATCGTCAACTTCGTCACATATCTAAGAAACAATTAGAGATTTTTTTTCAACTGATCGCTGTAAAGAGTTGCTAATTTAAATAATCAGTTAAAGAGAGAAAAATATCAAATTTGTCTATCATTCGCTGAGAAAAATCGTGAATTTTGTCATAGGTTGTGGAAAAAAAAATTCAGAGTTTCAATGAACTATCAAGGAAAAATATCACAAATTTCGTCAAAAGAGTGAGGGAAAAAATAGTGTATTTTGTAGTCTGTCACGGAAAAATATCACGAATTTCGATGAACGATCGCTCCAAAAAAATCAATTTCGTCAATCAATCGCAGAAAAAATTGCCAATTTCTGTAAACGATCGCGAACTGAAAAAAAAAAGCAAATTTTGCAAAAGATTGAGGGAAGAGAAAAGAAAAAAAAAAAAAAATGAGAATTTTGTCAAAAAATAGAAAAAAGCTCATCTCGTTTTCTTATTTTCCTACTGCATTCTAAGTTCTTTTCAAAGAAACAAAACTGAAACAAACAACACATCGAGATTGGCAAATGTGTGCATCAAGATCATAGGGCAATGTGTCACTCTGTTAATCATTCTGTTGGAGAAGGAGCAGGTGTTAATAGAGTGACAATCAAGTGTTTTTATCTTTCAGGTCAATCAAAAGAAAATGAAATTACATGTTTGTTTCTTCAGTTATATGTACTTAAGCGATTTTATTTGAATTAAAATATATGAAGCTTCGAATCATCAACGTATCAAGTCAAGTCTTTTTTTTATGCCACTTTTTATCTTTCCAGTTTTTGTAATAATTAGTCTTTAATTAACGGTCAGTCATTATAAAAATCTACCAGAATATATCTATATTTATTTATTTAGTGCTTATAGATGAAAGAATTTAACTGCATTTGGTGAGAAATATGAAAGATACGGCAGTCTTATTTTAAAAATTAATAAAACTAAAATCAGAAAAATGTTTGGATTTTAGAGATTTCTGGAATTTGAATGTCCGGATTATAGAGATTCTACTGTATTTTGTAGCAAGATGATTGATCTAAAATCTCATGTACATAATCTCATACAAGGATCGCTCATCTAAAATCTTCATTCTCTTTGAAATTTTTTCTCCATCCTTTCACCCCAAATGGTGGTGGTGGTGGTGTGTGTGTGTGTGGGGGGGGGGGGGGGTTCTAAATATGCAGAAGTAAAGCAAAAGATTTTTCTGCAGTTTGGCTGTTCTAACCCTTAAATTACATGTGCATTTTATGATTAAATAGAGCCAAAAAAAAGTAAAAACAATTTGTTTTTAAATATACTGTGTGTGTTGGGGGTGGGGGGGGGGACAAAAAAGAAAGGAAAACATTTTTTGGGAGGAGGTTGTGAAATAATTTAGGTGGATATTTAAATATTTTAAGACAAAATCACAAATCAAGCAGAAATTAAAAAAAAATTATAGATTTTAAACTGCATCAGATGCAGGGGAGAGGGGGATCGTATATGAGGGTCAGGAGAGACAGGGAGAGAATGACTTATTGATTAAATATTGTTGCAGTAAAATAACAAATAAAGAAGTGCATTTGAATAAAAAAAAAAAACTACATTTTTCAAATTTTGCTTAGATTTTTTTTGAAGGTTTTTTTTTTGTGGGGGGGGGGGGGGGGGGTCGTGATATGAGAGTCAGGACAGACAGGGAGAGAATGACTTATTGATTAAATATTGTTGCAGTAAAATTAACAAATAAAGAAATGCATCTGAAGAAAGAACTACATTTTTCAAATTTTGCTTAGATTTTTTTGAAGGGATTTTTTTTCTTTTTTTTTTTTGGGGGGGGGGGGGGTGTTAGTTTTTTTTTTTTTTTACAAATCGGAAAGCTTTCAAAATATGGAAGATTCTCAACCCTGAATTTACCTTATTTACTTCTAAATTAATGACAAAAACAGGTTTTAAAATATTTTTTTTTTAAATCTCGATTATAAGCCCCCTTCCAAATTTAACTGCTTTTTCTTTTCAAAAAAGGGGGGGGGGCTTACAATCGGGATTTTATGGTATATCTTGTGTACAAAGGCAGTTACAGAAAATTAGCCACAGTAGTTAATTTAATTTAAAATAGAAAAACAGATTTTCAACTATTTCTTTAAGATGGCAATTACAACTTTCCACAAGGACGTTAAAAACAAAATGTTTTAGCAACAAAAATTATATTTCTCTAAGCACTTATTTTAATTCATAAATATACAATGCTTTTGAAAAAATTCGACAAAACAAAGTCATTTTTGTATAAATTCACCCAAATGCCGTCATTTCTACCAGCTCTGAAATTAGAAGCCAAAAAAAAAAAAAAAAAACAGCTTTTGGAAAATAAAGTTATAGAATATCCGCCATTTTAATGGGAAAGCTTTTGATTTAAATTGTAAATATAATTTATTTGAAATATCATATTTAATGAGATTAATACTATAATTGCTTTCTAAATTTACAATAAGATTAGATTTAATTTTCCCTAAAGAATCGAATGATCTCATGCAATTTAAAAGCAACTAGGGTGTAAAAAAATCATGATTTTTTTTTAATAAAAAAAATTGGATTTTTTAAAATTTAAATCTGATTTTTTTTTATTTAAATCGGAATTTTATGATTTTTTCCCCAGCGTTCAAATACTGAATAGCTACCAAGAGTTTTAGGTTTCCAAAACAATTAAACCACTAATTGCTAACATAATCTATGTTTTTACACTTTAATTAATAAAATTATAATTATTAGTTAGTAATTACAGAAATTATAAAAACTGCAAATTAGTAGTTTCATTAGGTAGTATCATACAATAATGTTATTATACATTAATATTGTAAGAATATGTAAAACTTTATTAAGTATTAGTGATATTTAACATTTATTAAAATTATTAAGAACTGCATTTAATATTAAATAGTTAACACTACTTCAAATTAATAATAATTATTAAACAATTAACTTTCTAATTAGGAACATATTATACATTTTTAAGCTTTAATTATTAAACTGATAATTAATAATGTAGTATTCATTTTAGAAAGAAAAAGGGGCAGGATGCTAGTTCCAAAAAAGGACACTATTTCATGAGGAAATATATTAGTAATGTGTTTAGTAATGATATAAGAAAAAAAAAGAATAATTTTTAGTATGATAAATAAAGTGTCCTTAATTTTTAATAATTTTATTATTCACAAATTGAAAAATACAATTAAATAACAACATGTTTTAATCAGGGGTGCAGAATATGTCCGATCCGGCTATCTAGGATCGGGGGAAATTTTAACCACCTGGGGAAATTTTGCAGAAACATAAAATTGATTTCGATTTTAACAACAAATTCCATAATTCTCTGAATTTCGTCACAAGATCGCTAAAGAAACCTTAATTTCGCCAAAAGATCGCGAAAGAACAGTGAATTTCGTCACAAGATTGCAAAAAAAAGCGCAAATTTTGTCAAAAGATCGCGAAAAAATCTTAAATTTTGCCAAAAGATCGCGAAAAAATACGCAAATTTCGTCAAAAGGGGCGAAGTAACCGTAATTTTCGTCAAAAGATTGTGAAATATTCACAAATTTCGTAAAGGAACGTGAAAAAAACCCGCAAATTTCGTCAAAAGATTGCGAAATGGACGCAAATTTTGTCAAAAGATCACGAACCAATCGCACATTTCGTTAAAAGGGGCAAAATAACTGCAAATTTCATTAAAAGATAGCAAAAAACGCAAATTTGGTCAAAAGATCACGAAAGAACTGCAAATTTTGTCAAATGATCGCAAAACAACCGCAAATTTCGTCAAAAGGAAGGTGAAATATCCACAAATTTCGTCAAAAGATCGCGAAAAATGCATATTTCGTCAAAGGGCCGCGAAAAAAAAACATAGTTAGTGCTGGGAGTGGAAATCCGCCCCTTCCCCCACTCTCCTGTAACCTTTCAGAAAATTTGCTGTGAATGTCAGAATTTTTTTTTCACTCAGAATCACCCCTGCGCATAAGTCGAGAAATATATGAAAAATAAATTTTCTATACCTACGGTAATACAGCATTTACCTATAACATACCGTAAAATTTTGGGGAAATTTTCATGTGGATTGAGGGAAATGTTGAGAGTAGAAACATTTTCTGCACCCCTGGTTTTAATTTTAATAATATCCTGTTTTTTCTTAAGAAATAAGCTTCTATTATTTTTGCAAGATCTTGGGCACACAAATCTAGAAATACTGTTGAATGGGGGAGTTTTTTACAAGAAATCTCTGGCTACAACCACAGGTGAACTTTTTTTTTTTTTTTTTTTTTAAGGCAGGGTGCATTTTGTGCAGTAATCAGAGTTGTAAAAACCCCGGGGTTTTTTTAGAAAAAACCCAGCCCGGGTGGGTTTTATTAAAAAACCCGGGTTAAATGGGCAATTTCCCCTGGGTAAATTAAAATGCCAGAATGTGGATGATAATTCCACCTTCTTCACAAATAATAATTGGTACTTTTTGGTTAGTCAGGTGCCAGTGTTTATATACATACACATATGTAAATATACATACATATATATATCAGGGCTTGAAATTCAATTTTTCCTAGGAGGGGAGTCTCCCTACCAACATTTATAGATGGAGGGGAGTTGAGCTATTTGGGAGGGAGAAAAAGATCTTTAAAACCCACTGTTATTTTACGTGCTATTTAAAGAATTATATTAATACAGACATGACAAAATACCACTGAAGCAATTTAAATCATCAACTCAGAATAATTATGCAAAATGTTTTTTATTTAAAAAAAAGGAAGAAAGTCAAGCGTTTACTCAGTCTATTTTCGGTTAGCCGGGCGCATATATATGCACATATATGTACATATATATATACATATGTATGTATATATTTATGCGTGTGTGTGTACATTTATATTTACATATATGTGCATATATAAATGTATATATGTATGTAAATATAACACTGGCGCCCGGCTAACCGAAAAGTACCGTCTATTTTTCAACTTTCAACCAAATGTCATGGGTCCTTAACAATGAGGGCTGTTAAATGAAATTCTGAATTTAAATTTATATTTGATTTTGGGCACTGAATTCTCATAAACTAGTAGCAGACAAAGACAGCACAAGCACAACATTATAACTTTGGAAATTATTGGAAATGTATGGTTATGATCTCTTAAAAAATTTGCAATATCTGACTTGCTTCATTTTTAGCTACTTGCATGAACAATGTATATTCGGTGATAGCATCATCAATATCCATTTCTAAGTGAAATTGTTTTATTATATCCTTAATAGAATTATAGTCAAAACCTGACTCCCTGATATTTTCTTTGATTTAGAAAGCTTCTATGCATTCAATTCGCGTTTCTTCAACAGTTCTTTCACTAAATTCACGTTCATTTCGGCATCCTTTGACGAAATTCCCGTATTTTCTGCAGGCCTTTGACGAAATTCGAGTGTTTTTCGCAATCATTTGACGAAATTCGTGTTTTTTCCCCGCGATTCTTTGACGAAATTCGCATTTTTTTCTGGGATCTTTTGATAAAATTAGCGTTTTTTTGCGATCTTTTGTCGGAATTCACGTTTTTTCGTGATATTTTGTCGAAATTCGCGTTTTTTCGCAATCCTTTGACAAAATTCGTTTTTTCCTACGATTCTTTGATGAAATTCGCGTTTTTTCGCAATCCTTTGACGAAATTAGTTTCTTTTCCGCGATCCTTTGACGAATTTCGCTTTTTTACTTTCACGAAATTCATAACGAATTCATCTATTAAATCACCTAGTGTTTTTTGCACGAACCTTTGCCGAAATTAGCATTTTTTGGCGATCCTTTGATGAAATTTGCGTTTTTTTGTGCGATCCTTTGATGAAACTCGCCTTTTGCCCGCGATCTTTTGACGAAATACGTGTTTTTTTAACGATACGACGAAATTTGCGTTTTTTCCCAAGATCCTTTAACGAAACGTGCATTTTTCGCAATTTTTTGATGAAATTAGCAATTTTTCGCAATCCTTTGACGAAATTCGCTTTTTTTAGATTGACGAAATTCGCGGGGTTTTTTTTCGCTATCGTTTGACAAAATTTGCGATCCCATGATAAAATCCACGTTTTTTTCGCGATCCTTCGATGAAATTCGCTCTTTTTTCATCGGCCCTTTGACTAAAGTCCCGTTTTTTCCGCGATCCTTTGCCGAAATTTGCGTTTTTCGCGATCTTTTGATGCATTTCGCATTTTTTTCCACAATCCTTTGAAGAAATTTTTTTTGCGCGATCCATTGACGAAATTCGCGTTTTTCCGCTTCCTTTGATGAAATTTCCGTTTTATTCGCAATTCTTTGACGAAATTTCCGTTTTATTCGCGATCCTTTGACGAAATTTGCGTTTTTGAGCGATCGTTTGCGACGAAATTGGCGATTTTTTGTGCGAAAGACTGACGAAATTGATTTTTTCAATGATCTTTTGACAAAATTTCCGTTTTTTGTCAGCGGCCCTTTGACTGAATTCGGATTTTTTTCGCGATCCTTTGCCAAAACTTGTGTTTTTTCCGCGATCCTTTTCCGAAATTTGTTTTTTTCGCTATTATTTGACGAATTTTTTTTTTTTTTTGCGATCCTTTCCCCCGAATTCGCATTTTTTCGTGATTCTTTGCCCGAATTCGCGTTTTTTCCGTGATCCGTTTCCGAAACTCATGTTTTTTCCCACGATACCTTGTCGAAATTTGTGTTTTTTCGCGATCCCTTGATGAAATTTGCGCTTTTTCGCGATCATTTGACTAAATTTGCGTTTTTCCGCAATCGTTTGCGACGAAATTGGCGATTTTTGATTTTGAATTTGTGATATTATTTATGTCTGAATTTCCGAAGTGATGACCCATTTTTCATAATTTTCAGAACCTCTGAATTCGTCAATCGATCGCGGAAAATAACGCAAACCTTGTCAACGGATCGCGGGAAAAAAAAGCGAAATTTGCCTACCGGTCCCGGGGAAAAATCATGAATTTCAACGATCTTTCGCAGAAAAAAAAACTCGTAAAATGAATCAATCGGCCGCGCGAAAATATCACGAAATTCGCAAGGCGTTTGCGGGAGTTGATCGTAGTTTCAAAATGTAAAATTTTCTGGAAAAGGGGGAAATCTTTTGGACAGGAGCCTCCCGCCCACGATATTCCTTTGGGCGGGATTTCAAAATTTTGGGCGCGAATCCCGCCATCTCGCCCTGAAATTTCAGCCCTGTATATATATTGTATATGTATATATATATATATATATATATATATATATATATATATACACATATATTGTATATGTATGTATGTATATATATATATTGTACATGTACACATATATTCATATATATATAGTATATGTACACATATATTCATATATATATATATATATACATATTTATGTATATATAATACTGGCGCCCGGCTAACCGAAAAGTACCTAATAATCTTCAAAGTTGCCACTATATAGAGAAAACTAGAAAATCTGAGGGAATTGAAAAATGAATATTAAAAACAAGGAATTTTACTAAACTTTGGTACTTTGCAAAATTTATCCATTGAAATTTTGAAAATTCTCAGAAGAATTACTCTGGGAAAATTTAATTTTTTGCTTAGGAAAGCGCAAGGAATTTGATTGCCAAAATAAGTGGCAATCCTGATCTCAAATACAATCTTTGTGCACACTTCATAGTCTAATAGATGGGAATGACTTCATAGTCTTAATAATGATCTCACTATTTTTCTCTGTGCTTATACCTGTATATATAGACATGATCCCTTTAATTTAAATAACAAACAAACTTTAAATTCCAAAGCTATCAATTGTATGTTTGTCAATTGTTTCCAATCTAAAAATGCGAGTAAATTAGTACAAATATATTTTCTAAGATTCAAAGAAGTGAATAAATAAAACAAAAAAACCATAAGCTGTTAAAAAATAAATCATCTGTTCTGTTCCAGAAATATATTTTAAAAAACCCGGGTTTTTTATAAAAAACCCAGCCCGGGCAGGCAGCTGAGCGGGTACCCAGGCAGCTACCCACTACAACCCTGGCAGTAATCCCAAAATTAATAAAAACTGCAAATAAGTAATTTCATTAGTTAGTAGCAAATATAACAAATATTATTTGCAGCTTGTTTTGCATTTGTAGTTAGAAAAATTACTGGTAATCACCAAAATCTAAACTTACACACATGTATGTGTATGCTAACCAAAAAAATTATGAAAATGAGTTAAACCCACATACATACATACAGAATAAATATAAGGATAGCCAGTTATATCTGAAATCCTCAAAATATTTAAATAACAGCATTATTACCTCTCATTGGGGATTATTAGCTTTCAATGGTTCATTTTTTTCTTCTTTTTAAGAAGAGTTTTGCTGCCTTTTCAATACCTAATTAATTTTTTTATTTAGTATATATGATTTACAAAATAAACTATTAAGAAGCTCTTGCTGTGTTTAACATTTTTATACCAATTAGTTCTTTTTTTCTTATGCATTCATTTAAAATTTAGTTGTGAGCAGATGTCACTCTTTCATTCTTCTTTTACTTGAGATTGCTATTAATTTATTATTACAAAAGTAGAACCAGAAACTAAGACACTAACTATTTATTCTTTTACTTGCAGAAATTTATTACACTTGCTACGTTTATTTTATATAAAATAAAGCATAAATTGATTTCCCTAAAGGAAATTATGACATTGCAAATTATATTAGATTTAAATATAATTTTTAAATGAAACTTATGTTGGATAAAAACAATGCTTTTTACAAACTTAACTGCTTTTAATTTTTTACAATACTCAGGAATTAAATACTTGGAAACAATTATTTAGAGCTCTGTTTTTGTTTATTTATAAGTTAAAATACCTGTAGAAACTTTCAAATTATGTTCATCTTACAAGGAGAGGGCCAACCTTGTTAATAACAGATTTTGATTATTTTAATATATGTTGTAGGGTAGAGACCTTTTAGTCTCAGGTTCAATGGATTTTATCCAACGCTCCTTAGTTCTTGAGAAACCGGGGGGGTCTAATAGTAGTACACAACTTAAATACTTACATTGTAACAAAAAGGAAAGGTTTGTCGTAGCTCAGTTGGTACGGCGTCTGCTGGCTGATCTGCGGGACCGGGTTCGGAACCCGAACGCGCTACATTTGTTTTTCTCATTTTTTTGTTTTATAAATATACTTGTAATTATAATTTAATAATTTAAATTAAAAAATTCTATACCATACATTAATTATAATGTTAACAAACTTAAATTTACCATTTTTTATTTTTAAACTATTATTTCTCATCCTTTAAAGAGGTTTAAAAAGAAATTGGGTCTATTATTGAAAGATGAAAATTCCAAAATCGTGACAAAACCTGTTGTGGCGTCATCTAGTTATGATAAAATAAAAGAATATTCAAATAAAATAAAAATAAAAGCAGAAAGGAGATAACGGGGAAAGCAAAATAATTGAAAGTGCAAGCATAAGTATTACAAATTTAAGAATCTTTAATATGCAAAAAGTCGGTTGTAATTTAATTCTGATGCTAATTTTTAATATGATTATGCTTGTTACTTTAAAAACAGAATAATAGTATTATCGCATTGACTTTCTTTGTTAAAGCAATGCGTAAATGATGTTTCTTTAAAATCACGAATCGACACAATTGTTCAACATCATTGCATCGATACAGAATATATGAAATGCATCTTAAAAGTGATTTAAAAAAACATTAACAGTTTTATGATGTTTTATACAACTATTTAGTTAAAAGTAAAAAATTAAATAGGTTAAAATTATAATTGATATACAATATCATAAATTTTAATTGACAATGAGATTATTAAGTTATACTTACGAATATATTTATAAAACAAAAAATGAGAAAAACAAATGTAGCGCGTCCCGGTATCGAACCCGGGCCCGCAGATCAGCCGGCAAACGCCATGCCAACTCAGCCACGACCAACCTATCCTTTTAGCTACAAAGTAAGTATTTAAGTTGTGTACTACTATTAGACCCCCCGGTTTCTCAAGAACTAAGGAGCATTGGATAAAATCCGTTCAACCTGAGATTAAGGAGTCTCTACCCTACACCATATATTAAAATAATCAAAATCTGTGATTAACAAGGTTGGTCCTCTACTTGTTAGATTTTAAAACTTTTTTTTGTCATTTTAAACATTTAGAAAATTTTTGATTTTAATCAATGATTTTTTTTTTTAATCGGTTGATTAAAATCACGATTTAATTGCTGATTTAAATCAACTGATTAAAATCGTTGACACTCTAAAAGCAACCCCTTGAGCTGCAATGCAACTAGTATATATATAAGACCATTATAAAACAATATCAATTTATCATTCACAAAGGGAAAACAAAAATCAAAAATAAAGTTGTACCTTTCATGAAAAATATCCAAAATTAAATTATTATAATAAGCGAGGTAAGAAATTGAAAAATAGTAAAATATTGAATATTATTGAAATATTGGAATATATTGTAAAAACTGAAATATTTGTGGAATCAAGGCATAATCATCAGAACAAATTACCTTAAATTCCACAAAAAAAGTGTACGATTTCATCCTTACATGAGCCATAACAAGCTAAAAAAAATATGCAAGATTTGGGCTATCGTACATAATAAAACCAGAAAAGATATGCTGAAAAATAACAGATTAGAAATAAACAGATTAAAGAAAGCAATCACCTCCTGAATAATAATCCCAGATTGTTATGACACAGCAAATTTCAAAAAGAGTTTGTGATGATTTGCACATGTTCCCAGAACCATTATAACTTATAAAAACAAGATAAGTATAAAACTACTGAATCAACCAAGAAGTTAAAGAGATTAGTGTGAATATGTTGACTAAGCCACAAATGGGGGAATGAGATTCGATATACTGCTATCATCTATTACAAGATATTATAAACAGAAATAACATAAAATCATTAACCTTCTGAGTGGTTTGTCCGTATTTTTCCGTTTCTCAAAAACACCTCAAATCAGTTGAAGAAAAAAAATATTTTAAACAGAATTGTATTTTAAAATGCATGTCATATAAAGGGGCATGAAGTGTATTTTAGAAACAAACAGGGAAAGAAAATTTAAATTAAGATTATTTTTACAACATTTTTATGAAAATGCAGGAAAGCCCTTAAGACGCTCGGAGGGTTGAGCATTATAATTGTGGGTTGGCCGTCCTTTGTCTTCTGGCAAACTAATATTTTCAGAACCGGTTTGCCACTGAACCCAATGCGTAGCTAACCTACGCAAATCTAATTATTCTTTAACCCCCCCTCACTGACAAGCCCGTGTTAATACGTTCACTAAGCTCCAGGTTTCACTGCAATACAAGCAATATTTAAAGTAATATAATTCTATTGATTTAATGTATTTTAAATACATTGAACAATGATTAATACTTCCAAGGATTGCATTCATATTTGTTATTAAGTTTATTTAAAAATGTTCAAAGAATCCTTTTTTTAGCATTTAAAACAAAATGCAGAAAAAACAACATTACAATTTTGCCCTTTTCCAAGACAGTCAGAGGGTTAATCGAAAATTCTACTCTCAAATAACGAAAGAACATTTAAATATATTTCATTTTTACTTTCTTCTATCTGCAATAGAAGAAAGTACTGTAATGAAAATTTTTCAGAGGTTCCAAAAAATACGTTTTTTCAAAATGTCTGCCTGTCTCTCTGTGTGTCCTCTCTGTGTTATCAAAAAGCGTATTAAGACACATGAATAGAATGAAACCAAATTTCACATATCTGTTTTTGGCTGAGGCCAGCAGGTCCCACGTGAATTTGGGCATTTTTAGCAATTTACTCAATTTTTTGCAGTTTTTGTGAAGAATTTAAGAATATTTTTCGACAAAATTTTATATTTAGATGCAATGTAATAGGCCAAGTTTCACCTAAAATTTTGGAGAAAAGCGGCCTGAAGGTGGCACCGTGATAGTGAATTTAGTTTGGTTTTCCGGGCAGCATCATAGCAATTGAAAAAAAATCCTACTGAATCACCCAACTGCCCAATGCAAGTTTAATTTGCATATTTGTAATAAGCAAAATCTTTCATATTTTTTTAATATATTATCAGTTGTTGACTAATGATTCTCTTCATTACTAACTCGCAAATTTGACAATTTTTTGGTTACTTGATATACTTTGTGGAACATATTTGAATAATAGACAAAAATGACAAACTAAAGTCATAAAATACATATCTATCGTATACTAAATTTTCTTTGAGTTTGAAAATCTATAACACCACTAGAACACAGTTCATACAACTTTTATCTAGAATAAAGTATCTGAATTCTTTTGTGTAGTCCTATAAAAAAAATTATAAATATTACACACAATATTTTCAAAAGTTAACATACTATGGTGTATCTAAACAACATTAATAAATTTTGTAGATTTGAAATAGCCCAGAAGCAGAATTTTCTATGTCAGTCTGCAGCATACTAAAATTTATCTGCGACCCAATAGTGCTAGACTAAGCCTACTAAAACAACAATATCCCATAAAGTAAGAAAAATTTGCCTTTATAAAGAAAATATAATGAAATTATGAAACAAATACCATAAATCTAGAGACTTAAAAATAAATTTCAGCTTTTTTCTAAGTCCAGCCTTTCTTTTTAAGCTAGTGGATAATCTGCAAGGTTTAAAATAATTTGCAGTGCCCGCTGCCACGCTGGACAGTTTCTGCTACTGGGTGAAATAGTCTAATGCCATTAAAATATATTGTAAACAATTTTCTCCTATAGATAGAAACATATTTAAATTATTTTTGGTATCCCAGTAAAAGAAATGCAAACGACCATCATCAACAGGAAATATGCTGCCGGTAATCCTAACATAATGCAATTCTACGATCATCCATGTTCTGAAAACACTCTTTTCCTCAAACCTATGAAAAAACTATAAATGCTTATAGGCCATCTTTAATAGGAGACATGCTTCAATCAAGCATAACATTATATTTAAATTTTGTGACTGCCTGGATTCTACAATGCCTTTTTAAAGCACATTACAAAATTAGTCTCTCTCTCTTAGTCTGCCTCTCACCCTCTCTTTTTTTCTAGTAGTTTTATAAATATGTACATGGAAAATTCCTGCTACATTTTACATCGCTATATTTTCTTTGATAATTAAAAATTTTTGATAAATTGCAATTATTGATAAATAACTCCAGTGTTGAATTCAGACACTTTTATCCAGAAGGGATTTCTGTGGCTCCAAGGGGGGGGGGGGGGACGACATTATAGAGTTCCTGAGGGGAAACTGTACTTTTTGGCAATTGAAAACACAAAATCTATCTCAAATCTTCCGGGGAAGGATCTCATTGATCCGGGAAGAACGTCTCTTCTGGGCCACCCTCTGAATTCAATACTGAATAACTCTGTACATAAAGATGAAATTAAGCACTCACTAATTAACTTTAAAAAATGGCGATTAAAAACATGGACAGAACCGGCCAAAAGCAGGATTTTCCAATTTGACCTTTCCCCATTAACTGTTTTCCTTACACCTCAGACGTTTCTAATTTCACATTGCACCTGCAATTCAATGATCTTTTCATTCTGACACCTGCTAGTCAGTGGATAAACATACCTATTTTATTATTGCCAGATTTTGATTCTATACAAATAATTTTTAAAAAGATACTTATGTAGCTATACACAAGTAAAATATTTTTATTTAGTACATAAATTACTTGTTTACTGTAAACTCATTATATATTTTTAAAATTAAATATTGAGTGACATAAATGTACTTACTGGCTACTAAAGAAATTATTCTTACTAGCCGGTAACTGGCTATTTAAAAAAATCAATCTATTGGCCAGTGGCTACTAAGCAAAATTCCTTATTTTTATCTGATCTGTACATGTCATTTTTTATAACTGACAAGGAAAAAATATCAAAGTAAATACCAATTCTTGTCTCCACTTCTTTGTACAGAGGAAGCTAAGCATAATAATTCCCCAGTATTCCATCGGTCACTGAATTCATTACCTAAAAAATATTAAGCAGATTATCATAAGTCTAATAATACAATTTGAAAAAAACTAGAAGAATAAGAAACTAGAATGAAAAATTATCTAACACTAATGAGAATATTCTTAAGAAATTTAATTTTTAATACATTTTAATGAGATATATATTGATAATTGCCAGTAATTAATTTGTACAATGAAATGCTGATAATTTGTATAACAAATTTTAACCAATTAATATGCCTATAATTGTAGAGTACTTTCACAAAGAAATATGTACTTTCGTTTTATAATTTAAACATAAAATAGCTACTAATATACCCATGATTAAAGAGTTATTTTCTCCAAACATAGGTTTAGTTGATGCCAATTTTCTGTTTTAATTATTTAATACTGTTTTACTTTAAGTCACATTTAGTTTAAGTTAAATTACTTTGATATTTATAAGTAAAAAGAAGATTACTTTTAATTTTAAATATTTATCATGAAGTTACAAAAATAACTAATTGGATGTGCCAATCCCAAAACTTTGTTCTATCTTATACATCTTAATATTTCAAAAAGTAGTTCCAAATGTTAATACTTCAATATTATACCAACTTTGATTTTTATCTAAAATTTCTGCTCCAGTCAATCAGAATAACAATAAGTTAATCTCGATCATGATATTTATTCAAATCAATAAGTTTTTCATTATTCTGTTGTACATCAGCTGTTTGTGAATAGCCAGCTTAGTAGGATGCGAAGTTCCTGTCGCTTCACAAGCCGCCAATATACAGTACAAAAAAGCGAAAAATCGAGAAAATTTTACAAAAATCGCTTTTACAGTGCCACCTTATGGCTAAATATTTCCAAATTCGAAACTGCTGGCCATAGTCATAAATATACACACAAAATTGGTTCAATTCTATGCTTAGCTTCATACACTTTTCGATGTTACAATAATGAAAATGGCATAAAAATCGCAATTACAGCACCCCCTTGCAGTGGAATGTTTCCAGTGGTGTAGTCGTAAAAAACACAGAGGGTATACGCTCAAAGCAGAGGGTATACGCTCAAGGCAGAGCGTATACCCTAGAGTGTATATACTATAGCTTTCTTGAGAAACAGAGGGTATACGGTGTTCCTTAAAAAAATCCAGAAGGTATACAGCGTATACCTCCGTATACCCTCCACTACATCCCTGAATGTTTCCATATTGAAGGAGGGCCAGTCGGCCATAGCCAAAAACATTAACAAAAAATTTGGTGAAATACTATGCATAACTTCATACACTTTTTGATGGTACAATGGCAACACACGGACAGACAGACATTTTGAATAAACATGTCTTGGGATCTCAGACCCCTAAATGTCCAAATCCGTCAAAATCCGGAAATTGAAAAAATTTCAATTACAATACTTTCTTCTAGTGAAGGTAGAAGAAAGTAAAAATAGGCTGTTTAATTGTTAAACTTAAAAGAAAGAAAGGAAATTAATTAAACAACTTCAAATTTTGTTTTACATTCTGAAAGTAAAGGTACAATTTTTTAAAAGATGTAAACATAAATTCTTAAATTTATTATAAATAGTTTAGATATCAATGTTAGGAAAGCTGGCAATTCTTTAAACTTTTGAAAATTACCTTTTACTCATGAATAGTGAGCTTACTTTCATATTTTGCATTGTAAACCAGGGTTGGTAAAAAACCCGGTTTTTTTTTGGTTTAAACCAGGTTTTTTTTGGTTTAAACCGGGTTTTTTTTAGCTATATTTTCCTATTGCATATACATGCATATTTATTGAAAAAAATAAACATTGTTGGATATATAAGTAATATAACTTCATTTAAAAATAATTTAAATAATTACAATCAATTATGTAGAAAATTGAAATCATTTAAAATTTAAACATTTTTAGTAAAAGGGATAACGGACAGACCGTTGTCTTATGATCCATTAATAAAATGCTCTACATAGTGAAACATTGATACCTTGAAAATCTTAATAAACAATCTTTTGATTACTAGTACTATAAATAAATAGGGTCAGACGGGGTGGAATGGGTAATACTGTTTTGTGTCTGAATTAAAATCATACTATGTACAAAAAATATTTGTAAATCCTGTATATAATTTATTAACCATTCAACTTCCATTTTAAATTTAGAAAAAAAATATTGGCAACATTTAGCCCATTTAGAATCAGTTTTGAAAGGCACATGGTAAATGTCAATGTCACTGAGTGCTACATTAACTTTATAGTATTTTTTTATTTTATCGCAGAAATAATTTTTTTCACTGCATAGTTTGTACATAGCAGTGTCCTTTATTGACTGAAACAAACATGTAAGAAAAATTCTTTATTTTTTTAAAGTTATAATTAAAAATGTAAAGTGGAGTGAAATGGGTATATGATTAGGCTTAAGAAAAAAATACTTAGGAAAAAAAAATCTAAAAAATATTTTAATGCCCAAGTGATTGAAACACCAGATCCCCTTACTTACATTGTAAAATTCCTGCATAAATCATCAGTAGGAAACTTCTATACCTTTCCTATCCTAACAAAGATGACAAGGTAGAAACCGACAGCAAACAACTTTAAGAAAGCTTAGCCAACCAACACTTAATAATCAGGGACATTATGTATTTAATGAGAAAAAAATTGGTCAATATAATTGTCAATAAATAATTTGATCTAACAAAATATATAATACACTGAAATTTGTATTATTGGTTGCTTTGAATGCTTTTTAAACTTGGTTACCCATTCCACCCCACCCTATGGGGTGGAATGGGTATGAAAACAGTCATCAGAAAAACTTTTTTTAAATATTAATAAATAATCTTTTGAAAAACATTTACAATGAAAATGTGATGTCTATAAATGCAATGTAAACACTGAATCATTGCTTTCTACAAATTCCTTTCCAAATAGGAATGATTCCATAATCATTTCAAAAATTTGTATTTTTATACCCATTCCACCCCACCTGACCCTATATGGTGTAGTTTCATAAATATAATATACTTTCCCATGGCTATTCAAAATAATTTCTTTGAAAAATTTGCAATCTGAAATAACTGATTTTTCTGTTAGAACACTACATGAACAATTATTATCTTTTATTGAAAGTAAAGCTTTTTATAAAGAATTTCTGGAATGATTTGAATTTAGCAGTAGAGTCTTTACATGTTTCAAGAAGTATTGTATATTGTCATTTGACACTTCTCCTCTGAAACTGCCAGGTAAAACAAAAGGCAGCAGTGAAATAAACAGAACAGAAATACCTATTTACCAGCTTTTTATACTACTGAAAACATTGATCTTAAAATAGAAAGCAAATTTATAAAAGTTGTCATGCACTAAAACATTTAAACAGCCATCAGACTTAATACACATAGTGTTGACTCTAGAATAAAAGGGCCGCTAGGCGGGAATTTTTTAAAAAGGGAACACTATTCTAAACAAAGGGTACATTTTTCAAAAAGGGAACAAACACTATTCTAAAAAAGGGTACATTTTTAAAAAAAGGGAGCATTATTCTAAAAAAAGGGCACACTTGTACCTTGTTCAGAAAAATAATTTTGAACTGGTTTGTTTAGAGACCCTAGAATTTGTGATATTTTCCCGGATCAATTGAATTGCCACGGGAATCATAGGAAGCGTTGAAAATGGTAGCCGAGCACATCGAAAAGGTTTAAAAGAGCTGCCGGGCGCAAAAAAGAAATAAAAAGGGCCGCCGGGCGCTGCGCCCTGCTAATGCGGCTTAGAGTCAACACTAACACAGGCTTTCTTTCTAAGCTATGTTATAATACCAGAACTGCCAACTTTTGAAAATGAGAAATCGTAGCACAGAATATTGAAATTAATCTGGAGGTTGGTTGGTTCGTTTTTCGTGTTTCGAAGCCATCTTTTGACATTCGTAAAAGGAATAAGGTTTCAGTCTTTCAACTCAATATAGTAAATTTTTTTTTCTGAAAATTTTTATACGATATTTAAAGTTTCTTCTCGTTTTGCAGCATTTTTTTTACATTTGTAAAAGAAGCCTGGCTCCAATTTTTTAGCCCAGTGCTGTAAATTTTGACGAAATTCTCGAATTTTTTTTCCCGCGACCATTTCAGGATATTCACAATTTTTTCCCCACAATCGTAATTCACATTTTTCTATCACAATTCTTTGTTGAAATCTGCACTTTTTACCACGAACTTTTGACAAATTTTGTGTTTTTTACCACACAAAATTGAAATGTTTAATAATAATTCGTAAATTGAAATGTTTAATAATAAATAGGGTCAGGTGGGGGAAAGTGATGGTAATCTAAAAAAAATGCACTTTTTTCACAATAAATGTACCTACATATTTTTACTTTTTTTTCAATTAATACATAATTGGAGTTTGTGACAAATATTTCTATTAAGATTTGTAAATCTGGCAACAAGTTTACTGTTGTTTATCTTCTTGTTTACATATATGTGCAGTTTGTTCTTAACACATGGTATTGATAAACTTTGTTCTTGATCCTGTCTCACTTGAAAAAATTAGTATATTTTGATACATTTCAGTAGAAGAACTTCTTAAAAACAGATTCATGCATGAAGGTAAGAATTATTTTATTATTTCAATTTTTTATGATTTTTTTTCTGAGGTGGGGGAAAGTGGTGGTATAGTTAGGCTTAGCTCAATGTTGTATGATGATTCAATTTTAGACTGTAGATGTGATTAATTTTTAAAAATGGGTTGTAATAAAAGTATTAATCTAAAAAACAAAATAGGCTTTATTTATAAATTTTAATCTTAATATGATAATACAATTAAATTAAAAGTTATTTTTTACATAGGGTCAGGTGGGAGAAAGTGGGCCCATGGGGTAAAGTGGGGGTATATTGAAAAAAAGTCCTTCCGGCCAGTGCCGGGAGGAAGAGGTAGCTTTCAAACACCTTATTTTAAAAAAGCTAACTTATATTATTCAAACACACGAAGGTCAATTTAGTGGAAACCGAATATAGGAGATTCAATACTAATTTTTATCAATACTAAATCATTATGAATGAGAATTTCACGAAATTAGCTTTATCCAAGCTGCTTTTATTTAAAGTAACTTATATTTGGCTGAGATGTTGATGTATACTATCCACATGCTTTCTCACATGGAAATAGGCGAATACGTGTGTTATCGCGTGACAAATACAAGATCGTTTCAAAATGTTAGCCATACTAGAAATTCAAAGTGCTATAATTCAACCATTTTTTAAGATATAAACAAAAGAACAAATTTTTAGAAACAAAATCTGCTCCGGAATCTTTGTATCAAGGCCAAACACATAAAAAATCTTTTTCATTTTCCAATTTTTTAATACCTCATTTTAAATTTTAAATTTAATTTTTTTTAAATGGCAACCCTTTTGAAACAAGATGGCGAATAAAGCTGGTCAACGAACTCGGTCGAGACATTGGTATGTTCTATGTACAGACCAAGTAACATCCAAATCGGTTCATAAATACGCTTGTTATCGCGTGACAAAAATCAGGTCGTTTTAAAATGTCAGCCACAATAGAAATTCAAAACGCTATAACTCAGCCATTTTTTGAGATATAGACGAAACAAAAACTGTTCCGGGATCTTTCTATTAAGGTCAAACACATACAAAAAAATCTTTTTCATTTTCTAATATTTTGGTATCTCATTTTAAATTTTAAATTTTTTAAATTTCTTTAAATGGCCGCCATTTTGAAACAAGATGGCGGATGAAGCTGGCCAACAAACTCGGTCGAGACATTGGTATGTACTATGTACAAACGAAGTTACATCCAAATCGGTTCATAAATACGCCTTTTATCGCGTGACAAAATTCAGGACGTTTCAAAATGTCAGCCACGCTAGAAATTCAAAATGCTATAACTCAGCCATTTTTTAAGATATAGACGAAACAAAAACTGCTCCGGAATCTTTGTATAAAGGTCAAATACATAAGAAAAAAATAATTTTCCATTTTCAATTTTTTGGTACCACATTTCAAATTTAAAATTTTTAAGAAAAATTTAAATGGCCGCCGTTTTGAAACAAAATGGCGGATGAAGCTGGCCAACGAACTCGGTCGAGACATTGGTATGTACTATGTACATACCGAATTACATCCAAATCGGTTCATAAATTCGAGAGTTACAGTATGACAAAAGTCAGATATATATATATATATATGGATATATATATATATATCAACTTTTGAACGGAGGGTGGTTTCGGGGTCTTGATCGATGAAAATATACCAAAATTTTTTGAAAACGCTTTCCTCCGAACGGCTGCAATAGGTAGCTTTTTGCAATGAAAGCTACCTAAAACCTATTTTCTCTTTTAAATTAAGATATTTTGTTAATTCTTTTTTAGAGACATATATTGAGATTATGGCAACTATTCTTATTTTAATTTTAGAAACTGGAAACAAATTTAATGTTTACAAACTATCTTGTTTATGCTCATTGCATACCGTCAAAAAGTCGATCAGCTAAAATAATCGCCCAAGTGATAAAAATTAATACATTATATCACATAAAGCATTTGAATAAGTCACCATTGGGGAACTATTAGACTTTTCTTGCTATTTGGTGGTGAAGATTATATAAAGTTCAGCAATATATGCTACATACTAAGTGAATCTAATTTTGATAGCCATGGACATTATTTCTTTAATTAAATAATATCTGAAAAATATTTTTTTTTGCATTTGTACCTTTAAAAATAATTAAGATACATTTATTTCAGTGTATTTTTATTTAAAAAACAATATTTACACATTTTTATTTAAATATACACTAATTTTGGAACTACCCCTACTTTCCCCCACCATGGGGTAAAGTGGAGGTATCAAAACATGCTCTTTTAAATGTATCACTGTCAGAAAACAATCAAATAAAATTGACTGGTTATGCTTCATGTTTAATCTATATGAATCCAATATATAGAAAATGCATCAAAAGTTTCATTAAAATAAATTTAATAGTTTGATTTTAGGGCCTTTTCTAAAAAAAGCTTGATTTTACCACCACTTTCCCCCACCTGACCCTAGTACAAATCGTACGATTTTGCACAGACACCATTTCAAATCTTGCCAAAAATTCTTATAATGGCATCCCTGTTTCTAAGGAACGGAATTCCTGTATAAATATTTACAGAAACACGATTCACTTGTGGTTGATATACATAAAGAGGGTTTTATGTTAAGAATTTTGTTTTGCAGCCCAGATTTTTTTTTTTATCCCATGAGCATTTTTTAATGTCCGAATTTTCGGATAAATGACAAGTTTTTTAAAACTTTCGGAAAGGAATAGTTTGAAATTTTGCAACAGAATCATTTCTGAAAAATATGCTGCACGGGATAAAAATCGCAATTAGAAACAAAAAATGCGTTTTTTTGTTTTTTGCAAAAAATCGTAGTTTAAGACCGATTTTCGTAGCATCGTAGTTTATAGGTCCAAATCGTAGCAACTACGATTTTTTCGTAGCAGTTGGCAGGTATGTATAATACATATTACTTTTAAATGTCTAAACTAAAAATTAATAATATATCTTTTTTGGCCTTTTTATGAGACATTTTTCTATTATGTCTCAAGCGAGCCTTATCTCGATTTTCCCCCATTTTTTTGTCAGATCTGAATAGTGGATTCGATTATGCAATAGACAATTTAAATATATTTTATTGCATAGTTTAGTTAAAAGTAAACAGGTGCTTCGCTAGCACCTAATTTTTCAATGTCCTGTTATTCGACTTCATATTTTGAGTTTCGTTTTCATTCTTAAGGCTTCTCAAATCCGAAAGGGCAACTTTATGACATAAGTTTTAATTTATTTTTGTTCGGAAATGTATGAAACTAGCAAATGCTGTTGTTCATAAACTATGTAATCGAACTGTGTTTTCCGTTTTTTTCCCAAACCAATAGATCTTTCAGAAAGTAGTGTCAAAGTAGGCATTTTGAACCGAATTTCCACACGAAAGAAAAATAATAACTCAAGGAAGGTTAAAAACATATTTGTCACGTGATCAAAGTTGCTTTATAACTCAATAAGTAATTTATTTATCAAAAATGGAAAACACAGTTCGATTCTAAATCGCTTCCATAGTCAGGCCTTCCAATTTTATATCTTTCTGTTAAAAAATGAATTTGTAAATTTGTCACAGCATTTTGTGCTTGTTGAAAACAGCCTTAAAAGATAGTCTCCCCATATCAAGAAAATTTTCTTTTACAGCTTGATTGAAATCTTAATGGTCATTTTATGTTAATTGTAAATAATCTGTGTTTTCTCAAAGGAAAATATTTTATTCAAAATATTGAATATTTTTAATCTATTTTATCTTTGCTAAATTCACATGTTTTAAATTTTCTCTTTAGAACTTCAGATATGTTCATCAACACATGCAATTTGCATTCTACATGCATACAAATATAACCTAGCCTCACTATGAGCTTGTTCACAGACGCCAAACGGAGCGCCCGGGCGAAAGAAGAAATTCTGCATGGAGTGGGTCTCCTTCAAAGCACGGAAATTTGAAATTAAAGAATTATTTGAATTAATTACCTGTTTCTATGGCTCAGAATAAATGAAGCTAGCGACTATACGTCTTTATCCTCCCAAAAAATTGGCTTTTGGAGTAGGGATGTATGTTTTTTTTCAATCACACAAAACCCCAAAACATTTATCACGTGATCTCATTTCGCCTGATCAATGCTGAAAAACAACAGATTTTCCGCTCGGACTGAGATCATTTGGACCATAAAAATTTTGTGGGCGATTTGATCACGTATTGGGCTTTTGTTGAGTTGTATATTTAACTGTACTTTTCTTGTTATGGCTACGTTAGAGATTAAATGCAGTGTAAATAAACTGCAGTTTGGATTTCTTTTGAATCAATTTATTCAAAAAAAAAAAAAAAAAAAAAAAAAAAACGCAGTTCTGTTGCTAATTTTGTGTTCATAACCTTTTTTAATTAAAAATTGTTTTGGTATCTGTAATTATGAACAATAATAATAATTTAGGTTTTCTTTGCGATGTATGTTCAACGTTATTTCTTGTCATCGAAACTCTTCGTTCACATGAATGTAAGAATGAAAGTTGTCAATTGATTGGACCAAAGCAAAATGTCCGCTGGACCCCTACCTAGTATGGTGAAATGTTTCTTTAGCTTATATCAAGAACACGAAAAATTTTTTTACCAAATTACATACAAAACAAGACAAGCGAGTAGTTAAATTTTTACTTAATAAAATGATTAATAGTATATAATATTCTGTATTTTTCCTGAAAATTTTTAAATTTAGGTAATATGCGTGCTTTTATTGAGATTAATCTTATAATTTATTCACATGCACGGTGAGCAGCCACAATCCACATCTGGGAGGGATTTCGAATCTTTGTTGCTTATAAAATGAACAGGTTCATTTATTTTATACTTGCATATAAGGTAATGTTTAGAAAATACATTAAATATTTTTTACACATCATATATTTATCTTAACAGAAGGAGTTCTGTATATATCTTAGTTTTTAAATGCTCTGGGAGTGGTTTTAACTCTAAAATCCCCTCTCCTCCCTCTTTGCTGTACCAGTGTAAATCATTAATATATTGCTTAAATTTAGTGATATCTTTTAACTAACAATATGTAAACAGAGAAGAAGCAGATATAAATAATTTTAAAAAGTTTGAAATTTAGATTGTTAATATTTTGAATTAAACTGGTAGTTTATAATGATGAAAAATCAAATATCTTTAGAAATTGTTGATGGATGCCTGGCTATATTTCATTCCATTGAAAAACTATCGTGCTATTAATGCTCAAATGTTGTGTATGTGTTTTATGAAATTATTAAGTTTTCTCGGGATCTAGAAAAAAAATGAAATAATATTTTTTATGTGTGATTATTAATTTTGTTTTATCAACAAATCCAAAGTATTAAAGGCAGAGTGGGACTTTTGACATCGAATAAAGTTTAATTTTTAATTAGAAATGGGAGTCTTTAAACCTTAACTAGTAATGTCTCGATATTGAAGAATATTTCCGTTCAAATCAATAGGAGTATTTTATTTTTTATAACAATTTCTATATTTCGCCTGTTTATTACAACTATATTTCACAGAGAAATATTATAAATACGGGTGACATTTTCTATGATTTAAATAAATGCTTCCAGTCGTGACGTCAATCATGACGTTTAGCTTGTAAAATGACTCTAAACAAACGGTTGCTAAATTGTATTTTTTTTCATAGCTTTATATTATAGTTATTCTCAGAGCTAAAAGTGTTTTAATACTTTATATGCATTGATAACCTTTTCAAAGAATTATATTGAAAATGAAATATGGCAACCGTTTGTTTCCAACAAATACGTCATGAGTGAAAACGTAAACAACACTCGAATGTTCCTGACTGGTAGCAGTAGAAATCTGTTCACCTGATCCACAGAACGGGCGAAATCAACAACAGAAGTTCACTCCATATGCCCCAGTCTCCTTCGCGCCCGGTCGACCTGGTCATGGTTACTGAACAAGTTCTATGTCTCACGGTGACATAGTGAGGGATAAGATGTTAAAAGTAGAAATTATTTATATCCAATAATTTGAAGCACTTAATTGCGAGTTCATGAAAAAATACCTGAAATTTTAGAACGAAAAAGATTTTGCATGGAGAGAGAACATGTAATTTATTGAGAGAGGTCCAAATCATTCCATTATGAAAAATATTACCTTTAATTATGTTTAGAAATCACATGAAATTGATATTTTAGTCTTATTTTATTAATTTAATTATCAGAAAAACTAGAATTCCGGTATGGAAAATGAAATAAATACCTGAATTCAGGTATATTACCTGAACACAATCACCCCTGCTTAAATTACAAAAATGAGAAAATATTGTATTAGATTTTTTTTTTTTTTAAACCAGTTGTTTAACCAATTGATTTAAACCGTGCTAACCCTGGTGGTAACAGAATAAAATCATAATGCAAAACACCAGTCCCAATGAAGGAATGCAAGAAAAACAAATGCTTACTAAACCAAATACCCATACAGCAAAGAAACTTCACAGCCAATCATTCATTACTAGCATACAGAACAAAGAGTAACCAATGGAGAGAATTACTTATGATTATGGCATCATTGAGGCATAATGTAATCCTTAGTAAATCTTAACTAATCAAGCAATCTAAGTAGTATAAGTGTATTTTTAGCTCAAATCTGCCATTTTGGCTATTTTTAAAAATAAAAGGCTTTAAAAAAGAAGAAGAAGAAAGAAAACTAACTACTTGTTTTTTTTTTTTTCTAGTCTGCCATGTAGATTTAAAGCTTATAAAAAAAGTTTGATTGATTAAAAATCTTTGTCACTTAACAAATTTGTAATTCATCGTTTTTCTAAAGCTTTATTTGTAGCTTCTCCATAACTTGGATTTTGCATTTTTCAATAATGTGTAAAATAAATGAAAACATTATGGAAAAAGAGAAAAAAAACAGATGGAAAAAAAACAGCATGGTTTTTTTTAAAAAACCATTTGGTTTAAACCCTGTTGTAAACAAAAGTTGTTCGGCATTGTTTGGGTCAAACGATTTCTCTTATCCTTATATATTCGTTTTGCTGCGCTCTGCCGGATATCCGTCAGAGAAGTCAGATATCAGGTGATTGTGATTCGGATATCCAATGGTATTTCGGATATTGAAAAATCAGCCGGATATCCGTTGCATCCCTAATTGCAATATATATTCCTCATTGAAAATAGTTAACCTGTAGTAGTATAGGAGAAGACGGGGTACAATGAAACAAGGGGTACAATGAAACATTACTTGTAAAATCAAATTTGTCATACAGAGTTGCAGTTTATATATATGTTATACAACTATATGTTCCAATTACTGATGTGATTTGGATACATTCACACTTCTACAACAGTAGCAATAGAAGATTATTGCTTTTGCACCATTGAAAATAACTTTCTTTACTAAAAGTAATTTTGTTTCTTTTTCCTTGTTTTTATATGTAATAATTATTTTTTCTATACATTGTTATCTTTGGGTTGTTGTCTTCATACCTCCAAAACCAAACTAAAAAAATAAATATTAGAAGTTTGAAAATAAATTTTTATTTAGTAACCTCAGTGCGGGGTACAATGAAACATGTTTTATTGCAGTAATAAAAATAGTAAATAGAATATATTAGAAGCAAGAGTAGGAAAACAGAAAAAAAAGAGTTTTGTTCTAACCAGGTCAGTAAAAAATGCTCTTAAGCAATTAAAAAATAGAAAGAGAAAAAAAGCTAAGAAGGGATTGTTTTGAAAACAAACTCTGCCTGCTACAGACTCTGATGATGATCCAGATTTTTTTTCCAGTCCCAGCTGGTCATCGAGGTACTAAGAATGAGATATCCCCACACAACATGTATGGTACAAGCAGTATCCGTATAAATGGAAACATAAGGAAATATATACCATTGGAGAAATACATTTAAATGAAGTCAAATGTGAATTACTTGATATAAAAAAACTCCAACTAAGTTTTAATTTTTTTTTTGTTTTTTTTTAGAAACTTACATTTAAAAAAAAAACTCATTGTGTTGAAACTACCATCATATATTCCTTCAGGAGCAACTGAAATATAAGCAGAAATGCTAATTTTTTAAACTGACTTGAGCCAATTTAATATAAAATGAAAGGTATTTCTTAAACTAAGAGAATTTTCTTATTTTTCATCTTAGACTATAATATTTTTATCAAGTTTCTTATTAATCAAGTTTTGTTTCTGTATTTATCTCATTTTCCATAAAATAAACTATACTGGGTGAAAATTGCTTCCACCATTTAGAGTGTTTCATTGTACCCCAGTATGTGTTTCATTGTACCCCGGCATACGGGGTACAATGAAACACTGTAAGACATTTATTTTTTGTTATTTTTCAAGCATAAAGATATTGTTTAGAACCTAATAAAAATTTATTTAGATGGGGAAAATACAAGGTTAAAAATATGCATTAATTATATTTTTGTGCATGCAAAATTGTGGATAGGAAAAAATAATTAGTAAATTTTGTTTCATTGTACCCCGTCTTCCCCTACAGTGGATGCATATACAAAAGGCTTAAAATGTCACAAAATTTGAAAAGTTGTTAATGTGAAGCAAAATAGTTTGTCTTGCTATTTAAAAATGATGATATACTGTGCTATAATAGTTGAGTGAATAATCAGGATACGAATTACGAATATGAGGGTAAAAAAAAAGAAAAAAATGGGTTTGAAATTGTCTGAACATATTAAAAAATATAATTATTTCGACTGTTTTATGTTCATACTAATACTGATGAGTTTCATTTATTGCACGATCATGCGGATATTTAGGGGAAAGATTAATAAGAGGTAAAAATAAACGTCTTTTATCAGGGATGCCGCGGACGCGCTATAGCGCGTAAATTACGCAAAAAATCGGAGACGGGACGCAAAAAAATAGCTCTTACGCGTCCCTTGGGACGCGTAATTTCGTCAAAAAATCGCGGGAAAAAGCCGATTTTCGTCAAAGAATCGTGAAAAAATCGCAAATCTCATCAAAATATCGCGCAAAAACATCGATTTTCGTAAAAGGACCGTGAAAAAATAGCGTATTTCGTCAAAGGATCGCGAAAAAAAAAGCGAATTTCGTCAAAAAAATCGCGGAAATAAGCGCAAATTTCATCAAAATATCGCGGAAATAAGCGCAAATTTCATCAAGATATTGCGAAAAAACTCGAATTTCGTAAAAGGGCCGCGACAAATTAGCGTATTTCGTTAAAAAATCGCGAAGAAATAGCGGATTTCGTCAAAAAATCGCGAAAAAAGCCGAATTTTGTCAAAGGATCGCGAAAAAAGAGCAAATCTCATCAAAGGATCGCGAAAAAAGAGCAAATCTCATCAAAATATCGCGTAAAAAAGCCGATTTTCGTCAAAGGATCGCGAAAAAAGCACAAATTTCATCAAAATATCGCGGAAAAAACGCTATTTTCGTAAAAGAGCTGAGACAAAATAGTTTATTTCGTCGAAATATCGCGAAAAATAGCGAATTTCGTCAAAAAATCGCGGAATACAGCCGAATTTTGTCAAAGTATCGTGGAAAAAACACGATTTTCGTGACAGGCTCGCGAAAAAATAGCGAATTTCGACAAAAGGATCACGGAAAAAACGCGAATTTCGTCAAAGTAACGCGGAAAAAACTTGAATTTAGTCAAAGCTCCAAAAAAGATGTGCAAACTAAACTTATAAGTAGAAAATTCATAAAATGGGATTTAATTTTTTTTTAATGAGATTCCTAAAAATACAGCATGATTTCAGTGTACTTTGATAATGTATTCAGTGGGTGGACCAGTGAAAATCCCCCCCCCCCCCCTCCTTCTTACTGCATTGAAATGTCTCCCGCCTTCAGAACATTTAGGATTTGATGCTTATTAATGATTTAGATGTAAATTTCCCTTCCAAGGAAAATGTCTGATTCCAACACAGATCCATGCCGACAAATAATTCAATGGGAAGTATAATGAAAGCACCCATTCATTCAACAAAAAGTACATCTTTACTTAACATAAGTATTCTTTTTTTCAGCAAAAATATCTTTTTCAATAAACCCGTCTTGCCCCTTTTTAAAAGAAATGCGAACGTTAGTGATACTTGTTATAAGTTGAACTTGGTATCTTCTACTCTTAAATAAACATTATTTTACAATTAAAATTGTATTTTGCATTTTTACTTTTAAAAAAGTAAAGAAAATTTCTCTTAATATTTTTTTAAATATCTTATTTGATTGCAAATAATACTGGTTTTAATTCATTATTTAATTATTATTATTAAAACAGTGATTAATGCATTTCATTTATCTTTTCCAAATAAACAAGTTTCATTTATTCCTTTAAAATATAAATTATTATTGATGGGGACCCGCTTTTGTAAAAAAGGGACCCACATTTTTGGAAATCCTGGGTCCCGGGGACCCAGGTTTTTTCAAGTACAGCGGCATCACTGTTTATTCTTAAGAAAATAAATAAGTAGAATACTAAGCGGAATTGTATAGTGTAATTTAATATCTTTTAATATTTTTATCATCTTTTAAGCAATACAGCACATTTTGTGTAACTTTAATTTTGTCTTTTATTCTTGTTGGATATCTATATTAGAAAGAAGACCGGCTTCATTGCAGACACCACACAGACATTAACAGACGGCCCTGAATGTAATTAGGCGTTCAAAAAGATTGCGTGTTGAACTATAAGAACCATAGCAGATATTTACAAAATATCATCAATCCTAAATTAGAAAAAAGTTTAAAATAACAATTAAATACAAATAAATATTTTTGAGTATGTATACATACCATCTTCATCATCCAATTCTAATCTAGTAAAATACTCATTCTTTGCATTCGCACTTTCAGCAAAAGAGGCCATTGTCCAATGTTATTTTAGTTATATGACAATTTCGCTTGGTAATTTTCTTAAAAACAAAGAATGTTTACATTTTCTTGGATAAAACAACAAGACATGCTAAAATAGTTGGGCAAAAGTCTCTTCAAGATTCAACCAATGAAAATTAAACATGCATTTTGTACATTCCTTCTTTGAGTTTTCATAATTTTCATTGGTGAAATACTCCAACATCTGGGTATACTTTTTGCTTAACTATTTGCTCATGTAATAAAACATTTTGTTGCCATCAAAACGTTTCCAAATTTTTGTGTTGTGTTTGTCTTCTATAGATGATGGAATGTTAATTCGTTAAAAGGAATAAGAATATTAATTTGTAATTAAAAATTAACTATTTTTACTGGTACAAAATTCCTCTTATTTCAAATATTTTATTTGCGATTGAAGTCATTTGTTAGCTTTTTGTTTTTGTGTCACAACGTAACCGTAACTCTGTTTTTGGTGTTATACATATGTGATATGTGGATAGCAACAAATACTAGTAAATATTTCCTCTATAATACTTATTATAATGTTTTAATTTCAAATATTAACGTTACCTAGTTATAAAGTCTATTAAAAGACTTTGTTTTAGATAAAATTTCATGTTATTAATTCGACGATTTCATTCTACATATCACTGACCTGAATCAATCCTTATATGATTTAAAGCAAAATGTCAAAATCTTATTCAAAGATTGAACTAAATTTAGAGGATATGTGGAAAGATTTAGAAAAAGGTATTCAACAGATATATTCCAATGACATACCTAAAGCTGAATATTTGCGTCTGTACACCCTTGTTTATGATTTTTGTACTACTGGTAGCAACAATAGCCAACTGCATAAAAATATATCGAATTTTTTAAAAAGATATCTTCAGAAATTGTTTCAGAGTTATGAAGACTTGATTTATGAACCTCTCTTGCAACGCTATATGGATCAATGGCTAGAATACCGCCTTTCAAGCAGAATTTTAGCTGGTGTTTGTTCGTATTTGAATCGTCATTGGGTTCGTCGAGAACGCGAAAAAAGTAGAGTTGATGTTCTTGAAATCTACGATCTTTCACTTGTGTCATGGAGGGAATATTTACTTGAACCTTTGAAGCGAAGGATGTCTGCAGCACTTCTTAAACTAATTGAAAAAGAAAGAAATGGTGAGACTGTGAACACTCGATTAATTAGCACTGCATTAAACTCTTACATTGAAATGGGGATTAATTGTGCTGAACCACATGTGGCTGAACCAAATTTGTCCTTGTACAGGGCTGCATTTGAAACTGAATTTTTGAAAGACACAGAACTATTTTATCGTACTGAAAGTGCTTCTGTAATTCGTAAAAACCCTGTGTCAGAGTTCATGAAAAAGATTGAAGTTTGGTTTAATGAAGAGCAAAAACGAGCTCAGTTGTATCTGCATGATACAACCTTAGAATTTTTAGTGAGAATTCTTGAGTGTGTGGTTATTGAAAAATATATTGACACTTTTCATTCAGAATTTAAAAACTTGCTAGCTTATAATAAACTGGATGATTTAAAACGAATGTATCAGTTACTTTCTCGTGTACCTGGTGGTTTAGATCAATTAAAAGCACAATTTGAAGATTACATTTTCCACCAAGGTTTAAGAGCTGTAGAAAAATGCAATGAAACAGATAGCATTGATCCTAAAGCATATATTAGTGCTATTTTAGATATTCATCAAAGGTATAATGCAATTGTAATAGCAGCTTTTGAGAATGAAGCAGGTTTTGCTACTGCTTTAGATAAAGCTTCTAAAAAGTTTATCAATAAAAATACTGTCACAGAAAGTAGCGGGTCTACAAGTAAATCGGCTGAATTGCTTGCAAAATACTGTGATTTATTATTGAAAAAGAAACCCACTGATGCAGAAGAAATGGAAATAGTTGATAATTTGAATCATGCAATGATAATATTTAAATACATTGAAGAAAAAGACATATTTCAGAATTTTTACAGCAAAATGTTAGCTAAAAGACTTGTTCAGCAAGTCAACACAGCTGGTAGTGATGATTTGGAAACAATTATGATATCTAAATTACGAGAGGCATGTGGTTTTGAATATACTTCAAAATTACAGAGAATGTTTCAAGATGTTTGTATAAGTCGTGACCTCAATACTGAGTTTCATAAAGTAGGTAAGCAACTTGATGTTGACTTTAATATTAATGTTATTAGCTCTTCGTCTTGGCCATTTAACCAAACTGCGACATTTAATCTTCCTCAAGAGTTAGAGCAAAGTGTACAGCTCTTCACTACATTTTATAGTAGCCATTATAATGGAAGAAAGCTAACTTGGTTGCATGGGATGTCAAGAGGTGAGCTTATTTCTAAGTGTTTCGACAAACCTTACACATTCCAGACATCTACTTTTCAGATGGGTGTTTTACTACAGTTTAATACAGGTGATACTTTTTCGGTCTCACAATTGGAAGAAAGTACTGGCATTAAAACAGACATCCTTCTACAAGTTTTACAAGCACTCTGGAAATCAAAACTTCTAAAATTGTCTGGAGATGGCCCTTTAAATCCGTCATCTTCAGTTTCGCTAGATTTGGGATATCGCAACAAAAAACTCAAAGTGAACATTAATATTCCAATTAAGGCTGAAATCAAATCCGAGTCTGACACTGTTCATAGACATGTAGAAGAAGATAGAAAACTATTGATCCAAGCTGCTATAGTACGAATAGCTAAGACTAGAAAATTAGTAAAGCATCAGCTGCTGTTGTCAGAAGTGTTTGATCAGCTGTCCTCTCGCTTCAAGCCAAAAGTACATATCATCAAACGATGCATTGACATACTCATTGAAAAAGAATATTTGGAAAGAGTTGGGAATGATTCATACAGTTATGTTGCATAAGTACTTTTACATATTTTTTGTTATGACTGTATATAAATTGTAAAAATTGTATTTACCTGCTAATTGAAAATATGTTATCTAAGTTTGTCCCTTTGTATCATGCATTTCATCTTTCACTGCTAATGAACTTTTACTTTCTCCCTATGACTAATGTGCAATACTCATTATGTCATACTATACATTATCATCCCACTTTGTAATATATATTTATAGGTGGTTGTCAGTATTTGCAAATTTAAACCATTTGAGAAAAAAATTTTGATATGAATATTTCTCATACTCTGTACTGTTCATTCTCTATTTTAGTGGTTTTATTTTCTTAAATTGTTAGTTTTATTGTGTTATTTTGTTAAATATTTTTTAAATCAGCATTTTTTTTTTAAATTATTATTATTAATACTTAATTGTTAGAGATGTCACATAATGTACAGTCATGTAAAATAAAGCAAGCTATTGTAATGGTAAAATAAAATATATAGTTTATATTTTTTTTCTATTTTTCTTTATATATTCTAAATGTTTATTTTATTAATATATACTGCATCTGAAATTCTTCTGGAAAAGTTAAATGTTTTATTATAGAGGAATCAAACTTTAGAATCCTCCGCTGATTGGCATGATTTTTAAAAATCGCCAAATTGGCTAACAAGGGGAAGTTACATTGCCAGGAATACAGAATGTGGTGAACATTTGTGTATCTATGAAAGCCATAAAGCGCAATACGCAAGAGGTTTTGAGAAAGTCAGTCTTAAAGTTTGTTTTAAACTTATAATCTGATAAATTTCTTATTTTGGCAAGTGGCGCAGCAGCATGATTGGCAGCGTTCGATTCTAGAATTTTCTGTTTGAGTTCAAATCTTAAGGCTCGTTTACACGGAGCTAGTTTACTAGCTACAAGCCGGTGAGAAAAGAAGCTAGCGAGTCAGCTAACAAGATAGTGGTGATTTACACACGAACTTGTTTACTCGCTATTGTGTCACTTGCTGCATTCAAAAGCTTTCTTTTATGTTTTTTTCTGTAAACAGTGTTTGTTTTGATATTAAGTGCTAAGTTTTCTTATCTGTTTTTGTGTGTGTGTATCTGTGGAAAAATGAAGTGGGACCCAAATGATATTGCTTATTTTTTAAATGTATACCAAGAGACCCTGTGTTATGGAATATAAAACACACAGATTATTACAATACGAAATTAAAAGATGAAATTTTTTCAATTTTATATTCTAATGCTCATTTATTTTTAAGGTTTTAAGACTCGTGTCCATTATTGTAACGTTTAATTTGTCTATTTTCAATAATAGACACCCCATGAAATCACTGTTAAAAATGCAATTTCAGTTATGTTTAATAAGGCATAAAATCTTTTAACTGAAAACCTAATTAATCACACTTAATTTTTAAATTGCACTTATTTGAATGTTTATAATATATATACCTACTATATATATAATTTATAATACATATATTAAAATACACCAAAACTTTATAAATAGCGCTGCTTTTAATTAATTTCATGTGGTTAATAAAATTTTCAATATTTTAATCACATAATTTTTTTTTATAACTGCCCTGTTTAGTTTATCTGTAAATCAATGAAACAAATCAGGAAACATAGAATATTGTTTAAGGGCATATGGAAAGGAGAGGCTCATAGGGCTCAACCCCTACCCATTTAAATAAAAACAAACTATTATTTTAACACAATCAAACTGATTGATAAAGTTAACGTACAAATTTAATATTTCCGACTGAGCGAAAAAATGCCCAGGCCGAGAATAGAACAGAGACCCTTGGCTTACAGGGGCAATGCTCTGCCATTTAAGCTAACTAGGCCGACAATCGGCGAGCATATCTGAGCGAAATGTGCTTACCAGTTGTCGGCCCAATTAGCTTATACGGTAGAGCATTGGCCCTGTAAGCCAAGGATCTCTGTTTGATTCTCGGCCTGGGCATTTTTTCGCTCAGTTGGAAATATTAAATTCGTAAAAAAAAACAAGTTACTGAAGTTGTTAAAAATCTATTATTTTCTGACTTAAACATTTACTTATCATCTCTCACAAAAAAAATGATTGTAATATCAGGGGTTGATCCAGGCAAAATTTGGGGCCTATTTAGGGCCCTTTCACAAAAATCTATTTAATAAAATAGGCCACTTCACAAAAATAAATTTAATAAAATGGGCCCCTTCACAAAAATAACTTAATAAAACAGGCCCCTTCACAAAATTCCTTTTAATAAAATAGGCCCCTTTCATAACATTGTTTTTCATAAAAACTGTTTTAAAATGTGTAATTTGTAAATAAAACCAGGCCACGAAAAACAAAAACTTTAGCAAGGGGGTTTAAGGAAGTTTTTGTTAATAAATTCTTGGTTCAAATTTGAGTAACTGGATTTTAACTTTCGTTACAAAATGTTATTTTTCACAAAATGGGCCCCAAGAATAAAAACCTGCATCAACCCCTGAATATTAATGAAATCTATGGTAGTAATTAAACTAATAAATCTGCAGATCAGGGGCCTCAAACGCCATCATAGTCCTGCAGTTTTATTTTGAACTTGTTTTATTTAGTATTTAAAACATTCAACCCTCAGTATCATTCCTATCATATTTGTAATACTGATTACAAAAAGTAATTTCAGATAGTTTAACTGTGAAAAATAGTGGGAAATATACGAATCTATGCACTAATACAAAACTTTTTTTTTCAGAATTTTTTTTAATTCAATTATTGCCCTCTAAACCCTGTACAATCTCAATAACTGCAATTCCCGACATTAGTATTTTAAACTATCTATCTAAAATCTAAAATAATTATAATATTCATCATGTGATAATTACGGTAGTTATTTCAAACAGTGAATAATTCTCAAATATTTTAATTACTGGTATCCTAATTTATTGTTAAGTTTGTTCGAAAAAAATATATTTTGTTTCATTCACGCCGGCACGAACTACTTCAGTCGACATTGTTTACGTACACAGAACCACCGAATACTCGCAGCGATTTCACTAGCAACCAGACTTCGAGTAATCGTAATCGTGTAATCGTAGTCGATTATAATCGATTACAAAAACTGTGTAATTGCACTGTAATCGTAATCATCAATTTCATTTTCGAAATAATCGCAATATAATCAAAAAATTTTACTCCGATCATAATCTAATCGTAATTGCAATGTAATGTAATCTGTATCGAAAAGCTCTGTAATCGTAATCCCTCATAAATATATGATTACGTTCTTGATTACATCTTTTTTTTCCTCTTCCTTTCGCTTCCAAACCAAAATATACTTGGTCGATTTGCTAAAAATTGTAATAGGAAAGAAAGAGATCTGTTCCTGTTTTCAACTCATTAAATTGCCCCTAAAGTTGGAGTGTGAAAGGTCAGAGATCAAGAGGGTCAGTAGATAGCCTTTAATGGGGTAAAAGTGAAACACAATCTTATACAGCATATATTGTATCTTTACTTTGAGAACAGAATGTATGCGTGCACAATATATAGACATAGAAATAGTATTATTTGATTTGACTTTGTTAAAGATATGAGAATTGGGAAAACAAACTTGGCATGTGGTCAACCCAGGGATCATGTGTCATTGAGTGGCAGTGATGATGGATATAAAAAAAAAGGAAAGAAAGAAAAATACCGTATTTATTATTTTATTATGGGAAAGCACTTATATATCCGCTAAATTCTCTCCTACCAGAAGACAGTTTTTATTTTCCTTTTAAAGTTCATGTGTATCAAATTTATTTTAAAATTTATTACATTTAAGATTCAGAAAATTAGCATAATTTTTTAGCTTGTATTTCTCCGTTTTTTATCCGAAAACAATATAATCATTAATGCTATGTACTGCATATTTATAGACACACACAGATGAGACAGGGAATTATGTTCTACTATGATAATTGACAAATAGAAGAAAATTTAATCTTTCATAATCGTGAATGAGAAGGTAAAAATAAAGCCTCAGAACTCTTTACTGAGGCATTTTCTCAATATCGAATAACATGTATGTGAAAAAATGTGTTTTTTATTGACTTTTCCATGGTTCATAAGAATTTATACAGGTAAATGATCAAAACTCAATAAAACAAGGGAGATTTGAAGGGGAGATTTTTTTCAAAAAAGCTTATTGCTTTAGAACTGTGAGCATACTTACATATAAATACTAATGCCATTCTTAACCCTTTGAGCGTCTTGCAAAAGGGTAAAATTGTAATGTTGTTTTCTTAGCATTTTGTTTTAAATGCTAAGAAAATAGGATTCTTTCAATATTATAAAAAAAAAAAAAACTCAATTACAAATATGAATGTAATCCATTTCAATTCAAGATTCAATGTATTTAAAATTCATTAAATCTATAGAATTATATTATCTTAAATATTACTTGTATTGCTGTGAAACCTGGAGCTTAGTGAACAGAATATTACGCGCCAAACACTTAGAGGGTTAAAAATATATAAAATGTGAATATTACATATAGATAATTAAGCAATGAATTTGAAGCAAGAGGAGTTCGTAATAGAATCTTGCACAAATCGGGTTATACTTAATCCAAACCCGAAAATTTTATTTTAAGTCAACCCGAAACCAACATACTTCACCCCGAAACAGAAATGTATTAAGATTAATCCTTAATTAATATAATGCAATTACAGAATATTGGCCTATAATTATATGTCTAATAAATAATAATTATTATTATTATTTTTTTATTTTTATTTTTTTTTTTTTGTAAAAAATAAACACACGCATACACACATATATATATAATGCCCATTAATATTCAAATATGCAAATTTTTCGCCTGACAAAATATTTAGGGATTTTTTCGTAAAAGTTTGGGTAAATCTGAACTCGACTTGCTAATGCGAAAACACAATTCGAAACATTTAATGTTAACATGACCTGCAGACACAAAAAAGTCAACCCAACACAAACTGCAGTGAAGGAAATTAGCTCCAACTCTACCCGAACTTAGTGTCGGGTCAGGTTTGGGTAAAATCAGGTTAACCGACATGATGCAGGACTCTAGTTTATAACATGCAGATTAAGATTTCAGTGTAATCGACTAGTTCGGTAATCGTAATCCATTAAAAAATATTAATCGTAATCTAAACGTAATCGTAATCTAGAATTTAAAAAAAATAGATAATCAAAAGTATAATCGTAATCTAATTTGCATAAATAGAGACATAATCGTAATCAGGTTTTAGAAATTGAAATTAATCATAATCGTAATCGATTATAGTCCTTCGTAATCGACTCTAAGTCTGCTAGCAACACCGTTCACACACAGCTAGTTTACTAGCCAGGTAGCTAACACGCAAGCGAGTAGCGAGAAAAGTAGCCGAGCTTTCAACTTTTTTCGCACTCGCTGAGCTCTCAGATAGTTCGCTAGTCAATGTGTTTACACCGGGTGAGTTTACTAGCAGCTAGCGAATTCGCCGGCTTGTAGCTAGTAAACGACGCTTAAGTCAGGTTCTTATTTTTTGCTGTGAACATTTTTATCAGTTATTCTCAAACTGCAATTCAAAGAATATGTAATCATTGAAATTTAAAAGAAATATATATAAATTAAATATTAAATACATGTTTTGTGGCATATAAGTACAATTTTAACTATGAAATTTCGCATGTGTATAAATATTTAATGAAAAGTAAAAGAAAAAAAACATTAGGCAATTTTTACTTCTATGGATCGGAAATTGTTGCTACTGTTTAAAATTATTTGCAGTTATTTAAATGAATAATCTACTATTTTTCACAGAGAAATAAACTAAAATGCATTTATTTATTAGAGCATATTTATTATAGTTTATTTATTTTTTTATAATTTTATATTTATTGTTTATAACAATGTTAATGTGATTGGCATTTAGAGTCATTCCATGTCAAATCAACATAAAAAAAAAAAAGTGACATTTTCTATCTGACCACCTCAGAATTTTATCATATTAAGCTCAACTGTTAGGTTTATAGAGAAATGAATAAATACCGGTTATAAAAATTTTATTTCATTTGGTTTCTGAGATAATTAGCTTTAAAGATGGTCAAAAAACATAAATTTTTGTATTTCATGCAATACAAATTTAGTCATAATTTGTTCCCTAATTGTCACAAGGGCTTACTTTTTGTGTCTTTGGAAAGTGTTTGAATTGGGCATCTCAAAATTGGACATTTTAATTTTTTTGAAAAAATTTGATAATACTCTTATACAGGGCCTGCTTAAGACTTAGAAGTAGGGGAAGCTCGACATCACACAGGGGCCCCCCTATTACTCTACCAATCACTTTTTATTTACTAAATCCCTTTTTCGTATGCTTAAATAATTTGAATTTTTACTATGAAAATTTCGAGTAAATAACATTTTTAATATTAAACTAAAACTAACCACCTATATACATATTAAATGTATTTTATTATATACATAATTATGCATAACCAATTAATTTTGTAAATCTCAAATATGGAACTTCAATTGAGAATATTTGAACTTCAAAATATCTTTTATGACTTACAAATTGCAGCATAGTAAGAAGAAAAAAAAAGTTTAGTAAGGGAAAAGAAATGAATTTTTTACCCTGGTTGAATTTTTTTTCAAAAATTAACTTTGAAAAGTAAATTTTGGGGCCCCTTTGTATGTAAGTGGGTAAGCACGGGCTTCACGGGCCTATTCGGTAAGCAGGCCCTGCTCTTATACTTGTTTAATATAATATCTGAGCATATCATTTTGGGACAGCTGTGGGATTTTGAGTTATAAATTAAAATGTAAAACTGCTGTTTTAAATTTCCATACAAAAGTCACAAATTTAGGTGACTAACCATTGTATAGAATAACTTATATGTACAAGTAAGTACTAATGATAAAAATCTTTTTTTATTGTAAAGTTCGCAAAATAATTTTTTTCTTTTCTTTTATTGTGGAGGTTGAGGAAAGTTTAAACTATGGAGTAAGTAGGGGAAGACAGTGTACAATGAAACTAAATTTACTAATTTTTTTCTTCCTATCCACAATTTTGCGTGCACAAAAATATGATTAATGCATACTTTTAATCTTGTATTTTCCCCATCTAAATAAATTTTTATTAGGTTCTAAACAATATCTTTATGCTTAAAGAATAACAAAAAATAAATGTCTTACAGTGTTTCATTGTATCCCGTATGCAGGGGTACAATGAAACATTCCAAATGATGGAAGCAATTTTCACACTGTATAGTTTATTTTATGAACAATGAGATAAATGCAAAAACAAAACTTGATTAATAAAGTACAAAAAAGAAACTGGCAGATTCCCAAAACAGCCGAGACATCCCATTTGGCGACTTTTCTGACAAGCGCCAAATACTCCACATACGCCAATCTAAAATGCGGCAACCTGAAAACTAACGTGATTGGTCCATTTTCCTGAATGCTTCCAGACTGTTTTTTACTACGTCATCACCCTGGAATCATGGGAAATACAACATTTATAAATAACAACGTATTAGAAAACACAGGAAAGCTGATTTTTATGACATTCAAAATAAAAAAAACGATTTCAACATAAGTTTATTGAAAATGTGAAATTTTTAAAGTACCTTTCCAAATCAGAGTAACGATATAATGATTAAAATTTTCATTTCTCAACAACTTTCAGAAAAAATCATGGGGTCATTTAATATTGTAAGTACGTGCCTATATTATAGCAAACATTGAACAATTCATTTCTAATTTAAAGAAGTATGAATGCTTCGCGTTCATAAAAAAAAAAAAATACATATCACTGAATACAGCAACCTAGTTCTGCAGCAATCTGAAAAACGCAGGAAACTCGTTAAAGCGGCAATCAGGGAACATGTATGAACGCTTCGCGTTCATTAACCGAAAAAAAAACATCACTGTCACCAGCAGTTCTCGGTGTGTAGCAATCTCAAAATTCAGCAGTTCTCGCTATCTAACAATCTCAAAATTCAGCAATTCTCGCTGCATAGCAATATCAAAATTCAGCAGTTCTCAATGCGTAGCAATATCAAAATGTACAAAGCTCGTAAGGTCAGCATACATGAGAAATATACAATAAACGGCTAATATAATAAAAAATACATAAAATTATTAACATACCTTAACAAACATCTTTCTTGAAAACCAACTCTATAAAATGTTGAATTGCCATAATTTCGTAAATTTCTAGTCGTCGATAAACTTCATTTAACTTTCCAGTAAAAAAAAATGAACAAATACTCACAATTTCAAACTAAATTACACAGGTACTTTAACTTTCAAATTTTACAACTAAAAACAGCAGAAAATATTAGCAATAACAAAATCTTACCTTACCGTCATTTAATTTTACAATTACAAAACGTCTTTCTTCGACACCTCGTTCTACAAAAATTACAAACCATGCGGAGTTGAGTTGTCAAAGGTAGGCGTAGCCATCCAATACACAAGAAATCAACCAATCTAAATTCAAGATCACACAACTGTAGGCGTTGAAAGAATTTACGAAACGAACTGGTAACAACAAAGATCCATTTATCGCCTCGCCAAATTGAACGATGCCAAGTGTCTCGGCTGTTTTGAGATTCAGCCAAGAAACTTGATAAAAATATTATAGTCCAAGATGAAAATAAGAAAATTCTATTAGTTTAAGAAATATGCCTTTCATTTTATATTAAATTGGCTCAAGCCAGTTTCAAAAAGTAGCATTTCTGCTTTTCTTTTAGTTCATCCTCCTGAAGGAATAGGGGGTGGTAGTTTCAACACAATGAGTTTTTTTTTTAAAATGTAAGTTTCTGAAGAACACTAACACACAAATTTAAAACCAGGTTGGAGTCTTTTTATATCAAGTAACTTCACATTTGACTTCACTTAAATGTATGATTTCTCCAATGGAATATATTTTCTTATGTTTCTATTTATACGAATACTACTTGTGCCATACATGTTGTGTGTGGATATCTAATTCTTAGTACCTCGATGATCAGCTAGAGATGGAAAAAAAAAATGTGGATCATCGTAATCTTCATCAGAGTCTATAGCAGGCAGAGTTTGTTTTGAAAACAATCCCTTCTTAGCTTTTTTTCTCTTTTTATTTTTTAATTGCTTAACAAGAGCATTTTTTACTGGCCTGGTTAGAACAAAACTCTTTTCTTTTTCTGTTTTCCTACTCTTACTTATAATATATTCTATTTACTACTTTTATTACTGTAATGAAACATGTTTCATTGTACCCTACACTGAGGTTACTAAGTAAAAATTTATTTTCAAGCTTCTAATATTTATTTATTTTTAATTTTGGTTTTGGAGGTATGAAGACAACAACCCAAAGATTAACAATGTGTAGAAAAAATAATTATTAGTACATATAACAACAAGGAATAAGAAACAAAATTACTTTTAGTAAAGAAAGTTATTTTCAATGGTGTAAAAGGAATAATCTTCTATTGCTACTATTGTAGAAGTCTGAATGTATCCAAATCACATCAGTAATTGGAACATATAGTAGTTGTATAACATATATAGGTACTTTTCGGTTAGCCGGGTGCCAGTGTTATTTATACATGTATCTATACATATGTATACATATATGTTGATATTTATGTGTATATATACAATATATGTATATATATGTTAGTGTTGACTCAAAAAAAAAAGGGCCGCCGGGCGGGAATTTTTCAAAAAAAGAACACTATTCTAAAAAAAAAAGGAGCACTTGTACCATGTTCACAAAAAGTATTTCAAACTGGTTTGTTTAGAGTCCCTAGAATTTACGATATTTTCCCGGGCCCACGAGGCGCATAGAAAGTGTTAAAAAGGGCAGCCGGGCGCATCGGAAGGGTTTAAAAGGTCCACCGGGTGCAAAAAAGAAATAAAAAGGGTCGCCGGGTGCTGCGCCCTGCTAAAGCGGCTTAAAGTCAACACTATATGGATGTATACATAACACTGGCGCCCGGCTAACCGAAAAGTACCCATATATATATATATACAGGGTGTCCGGTCTCAACGGTGTCCAATGGTTAATTCCTAAACCGTTAATCATAGACATATAGTTCCAATTAGAAAAATGTTTTAAATGAGGTAAAGAACTATTTTTAAAGCGATTTAGGTCAAGGAAAACATTTATTTAAAAATTACGAAATTTAAATTTCTATACGGTCCCCCGGTCCTATAAAGTGATATTTAGTAAAATTTTCCTATTTCTCTAACAAGTACTGCAAAAAAAGTCCCATTCATCTAACACTAATATTGACCGAGTTATGACATTTTTAATTTTATGACTTAAACCACTTTTCTGTGACCGAAAACAGATGAGTTGGACCAAGCTTTCAGGGGTCGTACACGAAGTGCTTAAAGTATTATAAAGGGCGTCCGCTCCAAACGATATTCAATGTCTAATTCCTAAACCGATAGTCAAAGACATATAGTTCCAATTACAAAAAGGTTTTTAATAATGTAAAGAAGTATTTTTAAAGTGATTTAACTGAAGGTGCTGCCCCCCCCCCCCCCCCCTATAAATATTACGGTTAGTGTTAATTTTTAATAATTAACTTTCAGATTGGTTAAAATAATTGAAGAAGTGAGTTTCAAAACTCACCTATCGAGAAAATCAAATTTTGGAAAATCGCATAAAACCTTTAAATGCGCCTATTGGTATTCATTGAAAATTTGGAGATTGTAGTGCTTGATTGGTACAGATATACCAATAGAATACATTGATAGAGAAACACGATTTTTTTAATTTCGAAACTGATGTCCTCAATTGAAATTTGACTTTTTTTTTTTTTTTTTTTTGTAAGGAAATGAGTGTGTTTCTTTTGATGATTTTATTTTTAAAAAGTTGTACTACTTTTATAAGCTTTTAACTTACGACGTTCGTATGTATGTCTTCCTAATTCAAAATTTGTATTCCAATTTTAACTCACTTCCAAATATCCGATCAAGATTAAATTTTGGCATAATTATGTAAATCCAATGACAATGTAATATTAATATGATTTTAGGTACGTACCATTTATATTTATTTTACAGGACCACTCCAAAAATTTTGTACACATTATTGCCTACAAACAAAAATTTTAAAATCAAAATCAGTAACATTTATGTAAGGGATAGAGACTCACAATGTAATTTTTCCAAATGAAAGTGCGTTGCATTTATATTTTTTATACAGTGCCGCACAAAAGAAGTCAGATACATTACGATGTATGAGCAGGGATTGTTTATTATACATATTGATGATATTATGCTTTTTTCAAATCCAAATTTTAGTTCTTTATAAAAAACTTGTTTGAAAAAAATATTTTAGAGACCAAAATCAAACCAGTACTTTTGGAAATAATATTATCGGATATGGAGGTCGTATTAAGTGGCCTCCCAGGTTGCAGATTTGAATCTTTTAGATTTTTTTCTTTTGGGTTTTCTGAAAAATAAGGTATATGAAAGAGAATCCACTAGTCGAGCAGATTTGTGGAATCGTATTGCTAGGCGTGCAGATCTGTAACACCTACAATGTTGAAAAAAGTAAAAGAAGAATTTATTTCACATGTACATTTCTGCATTGTAGCCGAAGGGACGTCACTTCGAGCACGTTTTAAGATAACCTTAATTTTTATTAATTAAGTTTTAGATTAGGTAATCTAACTATGTATAATTTTCTAAAGAGTTGTGACTGTTGCTTTTATAATCATTTAACAAAATTTCTGTTATTTTTTTTTTACTTATATTTTTAGTACAAGTTGTATATTTTGTTTTAATATGTCAGAATGAACAAAACTCTCAAAATATATTTGTAATGTTAATTTACTCTCAATGTTTAATGTTAAATTTATATCTGACGATTATTTTTATTTCTAGAAAATTTGTGACTGACCCCTATTTTGCAGCAAAAAAGATACTCCAACTTTAAACATCTATTGCTCGGCCAGTTTTAATCGCAGAGGAATGGGACTTTTTTTGTCTTACTTGTCAGTACAATAGGCTACTTTTACTAATTATCACTTATAGGACCTGGGGACCGTATAAAAATTTAAATTTCGTAATTTTTTAATAAATGTTTTTCTTGACCAAAATCACTTTAAAAATACTTCTTTACCTTATTTAAATCATTTTTGGAATTGGAACTATATGTCTATGACTAATGGTTTAGGAATTAGCCATTGGACACCGTTGAGACCGGACACCCTGTATATTGCAACTCTCTATAAGAAATTTGACTGATTTTACAAGTAATATTTCATTGTACTCCGTCTTCCCCTAAATCTTTGTATCTTAGCAAACAAATTTCTGAGTTATAACACATTAAATCGACACAGACAATCTAACTTCTTTATGTTTACGTTTGTATGTCAAATACTCTCAAGGAAAAATTTTTTCATGCAGAACTTGTTTAAGTAAGTTTAACTGAAATAATACATATTTTAAACTATAATTTTGTTATATATATTTATATGTATATTTAATTAAATTTAAAAATTGCATTATTATTATATGGTTTAGAACAAAATTTAAATGTATTAAAATTGTTTCAAATTCAAATTAAGATCAGATTCTGAGCTCTGTATATTTGACTTCGATACTGTTAGTGTCACAGACAACAAGACAATAGTATTGTTGCCATAGAAACAACAATTTATTCAGTATCAAATTGTATGAGGAGAGATTTCTTAATTCAACAGTTACTTTTAAAGTACACTTAAAACTTATCCAGCCAGTGAAATAGTATAAAATTAAATAACTTCTGCAACACATAATTAGTATATATTATATAAGCTAATAGAAAAAATAGTAAATTGTTTCATTGTTTAAGTTTAAATCCATTAAGTACTGCTAGTGATGGGCGATAACGAGATGTTTTTCTCGATTGTATGGACATCTCGATATTTTTCGATTGTGTAAATTTTTTCTCGATGACTCCAGTTTGCAAATTTCTTTTATAAATCATATATTCAGGGTTCGTACGGTCCTTGAAAGTCCTTAAAAGTGCTTACATTTTTCAAGTCGAATTTTTAGTGCTTAAAAGTACTTATTTTCATGCAAAATCTGCAATAAGTCCTTAAAAGTGCTTGATTACATTTTGGTGTAAATCACCCGACAGGTGGTGCTACTATGCTGCCTTTTTTATGATTTTCGCAATAGCGCTTATCTTAAGAACTAATGCATGAATTTTCCTCAAACTTCAGATTCAGGTATACCTTGATAAATATTGGTGCTGATTATGTTTTCGTGAAAATTGCCCAACAGGTGGCACTGGTATACTAGATGTTGCAAGATTTTCACAATGGCATCTGTAAAAGTATTGCAGGGATTTTCTTTAAACTTCGGATTCAGTTAGACGTTGACATAAGTTGTTGCTGATTAGGTTTTGGTGTAAATCACCCAACAGGTGATGCTGCACTTTGCCGGGTTTACACGATTTTAGCAATAGTCATATCTCAAGAACTAATGCACAGAATTTCATATCTTTAGAATCCTCATGATGGGCATATATTGTCATTTAATTTTGGCACTCTGATAGTGAATTTTGAAGTATTAATATATATGAAATAGAAGAAAGTTTTGAGATTGGCACATCCGACTAGTTTTTTCTTCTGCTGTATTTGTTATTTTAAAATTTTCTAAATTTCTATTGCCGTGCCACATGCTGAAATTCACCCCTTCCTGGCCATTTGAGTGTTTGAAACTTGTATTTACAAAAATGAAACTCTTTATTAAAAAATGCATATTACAGTTTATTAGTTTATTTAATTTTACAGGTCCTTACATTTTATTGGTTTTGGTCCTTGAAAGTCCTTGATTTTTATTTAAAGAAATGTGTACGAACCCTGATATTATATACGTCATACATTTATCAAGAATCGTCTGCGGGTGAACTGGAATGAGTCGATGTTAATAAAGACTGGGTGACTTCGACCGCTAGCGGGCCCCTCCTTTAATCGGGGCCTCTAATTTATACGTAATCTTGTAATATGAAATCACGAACAGGTTACCCGCTATATACGGCACTAATGTATGATAGCAGGCGGGTGTGGTGTGTACGCACTGCAAAATCTTGTAAAAATATAATATCGAATCGAATGAACCTCGGACCAGATCTCTTGGGGGAGGGGTCAAAGCGAGCAGAGGGGCACAGCAGCTGCATATAGGGTTTAATCTAGGAAAAAGGGACTTTTAGCTTTTTGGCTAATTGCAGCCAATAACTTCAAGCCAAATAAAAATATCTTTAGCCAAGGGGGAAAAAAGTTTTATTTATACAAAATTTCTATATACATGAGTATTATTTTTAGTTATGCAATATACAAACAAATACATCACTCTGTAAGATTGACCCTTCGAGATTTGGCTGTATACCACACAGCAAATGCTTCTTTTAAATGGAAATTCTTTTCAAAATTCCCCTTCCAAATTAATCATTATTAAGTTACTTAAATTCTTGATTGTCAGTTTGTTTCTCAAGTCAGTTTTTGTTGTATTCATGAGACTGAATCCCCGTTCACAGTCTGCTGTAGACAACAAAAGTGATGCTACAAATTCATACAAAGAAGTCACATTGGGAAACATGCCAGTAATGCCATTTTTATGAAAAAAAAATACAATAAGCTAGTTTCATTTCTTTACACTTTGTAGCCCGAACCTGCATAAATTCAGTCTGAAAAGTTTATACGACATGCATCTGGCCCATTGATGATTCAAAGCTAGTGCACATCCTATCCCATGGTTACACAATCGGCAATTTTCGTTTTCGCCATATGCTGGAGTCGTGTCTGATGCAAATGACGTCACACTGTTTGAAGACGCTTGCATAAAGAGCATGAGACAAATTTTGAAGTGTTGCCACTAGGGATGCACCGGATATTGATTTTGCCGGATATCCGAAGCTCCTTCGCCTGCCGGATTCGGATATCCGGCACTAGATATGTTTTTAGTCATATTATAGTGAATTGTTTCTCTATATAATGTCATCTCAGAACAATAAATTACAAACATGTTTCACACATCATTAAAACATTTTAAATGTATTGAAATATAATTTACAAAAACTATATCTCTTTGAATATCGGGTCTTGCAATTCAAGTTTTCCCAGGAGGGGAGTTTCATACCCAAAATTTATAAATGCAGGGGAGTTGAACTGTTAGAAAGGGAAAAAAAAAAATCTTTAAACCCTGTTATTTTTTATGTGCTACTTAAAGAATTACATTTATACAGATATGACAAAATACCATTGAAACAATTTAAATTAACAACTCAAGATAATTATTCAAAATTTTTATTTTATTAAAACAAAGCAACAGAATCAAGCTTTATATATACCATGTCTATTTTTCAACCTTCACCTAATGTTATGGGCAATTAACAATCGGGTTGCTAAATGAATTTCTTAATTTAGATTTTATTCCATTTTGTGTACTTTAGCCTCTTTCACAAATTACACTTTTGACAAACAGCACAGAGCGACTTTTATAACTTTAGAAATTATCGGAAACACATGGTTATGCTCTCTTAAAAAGATTTAGAAAACTTTGCAAAACCTTATGTGCATTAATTTTTAACTTGCATGAATAATGCATATCGGTGATGGTATGTCACTTCTGAACAAATTTGTTTTATTATATCTTTAATGGAATTATATTCAAAACTGTAATCCCTGGTATTTTCGTTAATTGAACTATGTTCTGTGCATTGGAATTTTAAATCCATATAAAAATTTGAAAAGGGAATAGTCAATTGATTTCTTCTATTACATGAGAAAAGGTTGATTTCAAAAAGTCATGTCCTAATTTCTGTTAATTGTGAGAAACAACTAGTTTATTGTTTCTAAATATATTTTTTTGAAGTTCATCAAAGTTTTTTTTTTTTTTTTTTCATGTGCACCACAGGTGTAATCTCATTTTGTTTAGTGCTGACTATTGTCCAATTTGGTAGAGCTTAGTCTCCGGTGGCCATTGCTGCCCTTTTAGTTATTTCCAATTTTGGGCACACAGGAAAAACATCGCAAAATACGTAAAACGGTCATAGAAAAAAACATTGCTGATTTCGTCAATCATGGTAAAAATAAATAAAATAATTTGTCGATTGGTTGCGAGAAAAAAAAACTGAAGTTCATGGGAAATCGAAAGTGGGAAAATATCACGAAATTCGTCAATCGATCATGGAAAAGTATCGTGAAATTTGCCAGTCCGTCACGAGCAAATACCGTGAAATTCCTCAGCCGGTCGCAGAGAAAAAATGCGAATTTTTTCAAACGGATGCAGAAAAACAATTGTTACTTTCATCAGTATGTCACAAGAACAAACAGGGAAATTTGCCAATCGGTCACAGAATAAAATTTCTAAATTTGACAATTGATTGCGAATTTTTTTTTTTTTTTTTTTTTATGAAATTCACCAATCGGTCTCCAGAAAAAAAATAAAGAAATTCGTCAGTCGGTCGAGGAGAAAAATCGTAAACTTTTTTGGTCAGATGCAGAAAAACAAACACTAATTTTGTCAATTTGTTGTAAGAAGAAACTGTGAAATCTGCAAATCGATAGTGGAAAATATCATGAAATTTGTCAGTCTGTCCCGACACTTCATCGTCGTTTTACAAAGAAACATTTTCGGAAAATGATTTTTTGGAAACAGGAGCCTCCCGCCCGGCAATATTCTTTAGGGCACGAATTCTGCCATCCCATCTCGAAATTCAAGACACGTATCTGCCATTCAAGCCGTGTAATGTATATTAATAATGTTGTATATAAATGTAATTTAAACATTAAAATATTCTGTTTATTTGTACAATGAAATGGCGATAATTGCTACTGAATTTGGATATGGGATTAACTATATTGATAATTGCTAATAATTAATTTGTACAATGAAATGCTGATAATTTGTGTAACAAATTTTAACCAATTAATAAGCTTATAATTGTAGAGTATTTTCACAAAGAAACACATACGTTCTTTTTATAATTTAAACATAAAATATCTACTAATATACCCATGATTAAAGAGTTATTTTCTCCAAACATAAGTTTAGTTGATGTCTTTTTTCTGTTTTAATTATTTAATACTGTTTTGCTTTGAGTCACATTTAAATTTATTTTAAGTTAAATTACTTTGATATTTAATAAGCAAAAAGAAAATTACTTTTAATTTTAAATATTTATAATGAAGCTGGATGTACCAATCCCAAAACTTTCTTCTATCTCATACATCTTAATATCTCAAAAAGTAGTTCCAAATGTTAATACTTCAATATTATACCAACTTTGATTTTGATATAAAATTTCTGTTCTTCAATTAATCAGAATAAGAATAAGTTAATCTCGATCATGATATTTATTAAAATCAATATTTTTTTTTTCATTATTCTGTTGTACATCAGCTGATTGTGAATAGCCAGCTTAGCAGGATGTGAAGTTCCCATGTCTTCACGAGCCACCAATATACAGTACGAAAAATTGAGAAAATTTTACAAAAAATGCTGTCACAGAGCCACCTTCTGGCAGACCCAGTAGCAGAAAGTTATGGTTGTGTCTGCGACAGCAATTTAGTGGGATGAAAATTGTCTGCGGGAGTAGCGTGTTACATTTTCTAATGTACAAACATATGAGTGTTAAAATAAACAGCGTTCTTACTCATTAATACCAGGGGTGATTCTGAGTAAAAAAAATTCTGAAATTCACAGCAAATTTTCCGAAAGGTTACAACAGGGGAGGGGGAGGGACAGGGAGCGAAAATCCACTACTGGCACTAATTATGTGTTTTCTTTTTGCGCATTAATTGTGTGTTTTATGAAATTTGCGTTTTTTCGCGATCTTTTGACGAATTATGCCGTTTTTCGCAATCTTTTGACGAAATTTGCCGTTTTTTCGCGATCTTTTGACGAAATCTGCTGTTTTTTCGCGATCTTATGAGGAAATTTCTCATTTTTCGCGATCTTCTGACGAAATTTGCCGTTTTTCGCGATCCTTTGACAAAAATGAGCTTTTTTTTCGCGATCCTTTACGAAATTTGCGTTTCTTCCTCGATTCTTTGACGAACTTCGTGTTTTTTCCGCGATTCTGTGACAGAAATTTGCATTTTTACAGCGATCCTTTGGCTGAAATTTGCGTTTTTCGCGATCTTTTGACAAAATTCCGCAAATTTAATTCCGATCTTTAGACAAATTTTCTTATTTTCGTGATCCTTTGATAGTAATCTGCGTTATTCGCGATTCTTTGACAGAAATTTGCGTTTTTTAGTGATATTTTACAGAAATTTGCGTTTTTTCGCGATCGTTTTACAGAAATTTGCGTTTTTTCGCGATTGTTTTACAGAAATTTGCATTTTTTCCGCGATTGTCTGATTAAATTCGTGTTATTTCCTTGATCCTTTAATGAAATTAAAGTTTCTTCCGCGATTTTGTGACAGAAATTTGCGTTTTTCTCGCGCCCCTGGAACGAAATTCACGTTTTTTTTTTCGAGATTTTTGGATAAAATTAAAGTTTGTACAGCGATCTTTTAGCAGAAATTTACGGTTTTCGAGATCTTTTGACGAAATTCCGCGTTCTTTCCGCAATCTTTTGACAAAAATTTGCGTTTTTCCGCAATCCTTTGACATAAATTTGCGTTTTTTCGCGATCGTTTGACTAAATTTGCGTTTTTCCCACAATCGTTTGACTAAAGTAGCGTTCTTTCCGCGATCCTTTTACTAAATTCGCATTCTTTCCTGCGATCCTTTGACAAAATTCGTGTTTTTTCCGCTTTCCTGTGTCAGAAATTTGCATTTTTTCCACAACCCTGGGACGAAATTAATGTTTATTTTTTTTCCGGGCTCTTTTGACGAAATTCGCGTTTTTATAACGACCCTTTGGCTATAAATTACCGATTCTTTATACGAACGATTGTACAAATTGATATTTTTCGACGCCCATTTGTCGAATTCGCGATATTTTTTGTCAGAATTTTCGTTTTTTTTTTCAAGTTGGCAAATTTATCTGCAAGGTCTAAAATAAATCTGCGACGCACGTCGCGCGTCACGCACTTTCTGCTACCGGGCTGGCAGAATATTTCCAAATTCAAGAAAAAACTGCCGGCCATAGGCAAAAATATACAGAAAAGATTGGTTCAATTCTATGCTTAGATTCATACACTTTTCGACAGGGTTCGCAAAGCTGGGCCCAGTTCGAAAAAACCCGGTGGGTTTTTTCAGAATGGGCCCACTTGAAAAAGCCCACTGAAAAACACATAATGTGGGTTTTTTCAATTTTCAGAAATATTTAAAATTTTAAACAACATAAACATTTAATAAATTTAAGTCATTTCAGTGAATTTTGAAAAAAAATTAATACATAAAAGCCATTACATAAACACATGAGGTAAAATAAAAATGTATTTTAGCACATTGAAATACCTTACTAACATAGAACATAGTAGTCAACATACGTAGTACATAATTATAGGTAAAGGCATATCATAAGAATGTCTTTATATAAAAAATTCAAATGAACTATATTCATGAAAATAAAAGATATGTATTTTTACTTTCTTCTATCTTTACAAGAAGAAAGTATTTAATTTGTGAAAAATTTCAACTTCCAGTTTACGACGGATTTATACGTTTTAAAAATGTCCTGAAGACGATTTGATGGCTTTTAGAAAATGTCTGTATGTGACAAAAATTTTGTGGGGCTCTATCTCAAGAACTAATGCACAGAATTTCACAAAACTTAGATTCAGTTAGACCTTGATGTAAACTGATGCTGATTAATTTTTGGTGTATATTGCCCAACAGATGGTGCTGCTATGATGCATTTATCTCAATTTTTGCAATAGCTTTATCTCAAGAACTAATGCACGGATTTTCATCAAACTTCAGATTCAGTTACAAGTTAAGTTGTTGCTTATCAAGTTTTGGTGTATATCGCCCAACAGGTAGCGCTGTTATGCTACATTTTTTCACGATTTCAGCAATAACTCTTATCTCAAGAACTAATGTACGGAATTGAATAAAAATTTAGATACAGTTAGACCTTGATATAAACTGGTGGTGATTAGTTTTTGATGAATATCACCCAACAGTGGCTCTGTTGTGCTGCATTTTGTATCATTTCTGCAATATCTCAAGAATTAATGCCTGGATTTTCATCAAACTTCAGATTCAATTAGACATTGACATAAGCTGTTACTGATTAGGTTCAGGTGTAAATTGCGCAGCAGGTAGTGTTGGTATGCTGCATTTTTCACGATTTTTGCAAAATCTATATCTCAAAAACTAAACACGTAATTTAATCAAACTTATTCTGTTTCATTTTCATGCATTATTAGACTTGGATGTAAATTGAATAACAGGTGTTGATTTTATACTGTTTGGGTTGGAAATTTTGGTTGTGGACATCTAACAGGGTGGGTTCCAAAATTCAATGATTTGTTTGAAACAGTGTGATACATACATCTCCTTGTTAAATGCATCCAATTGAACGAACCTATATTTTACAATCCTCGTGATGGGCGTGGCACTGTGATAGCGAATTTTGAATTAACATGCATAAGATAGAGGAAAGTTTTTGGATAGGCCCATCCGACTAGTTTACCCCTTTTTTTCTTCCTACTTATATATTTTAAATATTAATATTCTATTCATCATTTGATTTTAAAGCAAATTAACAATTTTATATCTTCTATTATATTTAAAACTAATTTGTGAGAAACACTGACACTTAATTTAAATTCATATAACTTATACAATTTATAACTTGTAAAATAGCATTACAATTATATTGTATATATAAGGGAACAATGTATTTTTTTATGTATAGTACATATAATATAGTATACAATAATGTAATTGTCATGATATTATTGTAACTGTATGATTAACTGCATAAATATATTTTGACTGTACTTGTATTAACTGTAACTTTTAACCGTGCACCTGAACTGTTGTTGATCTGAATGTAACCGGCAAGCATGTATGCTATAATTTGTATGTCTTCTACTTAATAATATTTAACCAAGTTATTATAAATATGAACTGTGTTTATTTATTGTGTTATATATTACACTAGAATGAAACCCACAACTGACATGGTGTCAGGATTGTAAAGATGATAAAAGATTATCACTGATCCACGTTTTTCGTCGAGTTACGACATCTACTGAAATGGATGCATTTAGACCACCTGGCCCACTGAAATTCTGCACAGGAAATGCAAAAGAAAAGTGGAAGAGATGGAAGCAAGAACTAGAAAACTATCTCTTAGCTACAGAGAAAGATGGTCGCCCAGAAAAAGTCAAAATCGCAATCCTGTTGAATCTCCTTGGGAGTGAGGGACTGGAAATATACAACACGTTCAAATTTGATCCACCTGAAAATAAGGAAAAATTCACTGAAGTGATGAAAAAATTTGAAGAGTATTGTCTACCTCGTCAGAATGTCGTTTATGAACGATATTAATTTTTCTCGTGTGTCCAACAAGAAGGGCAAAACATCGAGAGTTACGTGACTCAACTGAAAACGTTAGCGTCAACGTGCGAGTTCGCTGATCAAGAAGATGGGCTAATTCGTGATAGGATTGTCCTCGGAATTCGTGACAACGGTCTGAAAGAACGTTTGCTTCGCGAGTCGTCACTGTCAGTAGAAAAAGCAGTGGAAATTGTACGTGCAGCAGAATCGAGTCGGGAACAGATCAGGAGTATGAATAACGAAAGTGAAGTACACAGTGTGAGAAAACAGTGGAAGAAGAGTAAACCAAAGCAACAGTCATCAGAATACGAGTGCAAGAAGTGCAGTAGAACACACAAGCCTCGGGAATGTCCAGCATTCGGAAAATATTGTTCAAGATGTAAACAGAAGAATCATTTTGCCATAAGATGCCCTCAGAATCCGAAGAAGGTACATCAAGTGAGTGCTCCGGAAAATGAACTAAGTGAATCACATATTTTTGTTGACTCAGTGACTGTATTTAAACCTGAAAATGAACTTACTTTTAGTGACACTATAACTGTAAAAACATTTGAAAATGAACTATATGAACTTCAAAGCACAGTTAGTTCTGTAGAAATAAGGAATATTGAAACGGTAAGTGAAACTTGGTATAAAAATGTTAAACTGTTTCTAGAAGATAAGTATTTTGATGTTGAATTCAAACTTGATACTGGTGCTGAAGTGAATATTTTACCATTGCATGTTTTAAATAATGCTAAAATTAAACCAAAGTTTAATGAAACTAAAGTAACATTAATGTCATTTGGTAATTTTAAAATAAGGCCAAAAGGCACTTTAGTGATAAATTGTTCTACTGGGAAACTCAATAATGTGCCACTGTTATTTTATGTTGTAAATATTGTATCTAAACCAATATTAGGATTAAAAGCATGTTCAGAGTTGAAATTAATACAACAAATAAATGAAATAGAGGGAAGTAATTTAAGTAAAGATGAGTTGATAGCACAATATAAAGATGTATTCACTGGTACTGGAGAATTTCCAGATGAACCATATCATATTACATTAAAAGATAATGCGATACCAGTTATTCACCCTCCTAGGCGTGTTCCTCAGGCATTACAGCCAAAATTGAAAGAGACATTAAATAAATTAGAGAAAGAGGGAATTGTATCCAAAGTAAACAAACCAACTGATTGGGTACAAAGTTTAGTTATTGTAGAAAAACCTAATGGGAGTCTCAGATTGTGTTTGGATCCAAGGGATTTAAATAAAGTAATAAAAAGGGAACACTATCAAATTCCTTCTGCAGATGACATAATAAGTAGATTAGAAGGTAAAAGAATATTTTCTGTAGTTGATTTAAAAGATGGATTTTGGCATGTTCCATTGGATGAAATTAGTAGTGAAATATGTACATTTAACACACCATTTGGCAGGTATAAATTTAACAAAATGCCATTCGGAATTTCATCAGCACCCGAAATATTTCAAAAGAGAAATCAAAAGCTTTTTGGGGATATTGACGGTGTTGAGATTTACTTTGATGATATTATTATTGCAGGAACTGATGAGGCCACACACGACTTAATTATGTCGAAGGTTCTTGAAAGAGCTAGGTCCTTAAATATCAAATTTAACCCTGATAAATTACAGTATAGAGTACCAGAAGTAAAATATGTAGGCCAAATTATTTCTGAATCTGGTATTAAAGCTGATCCGAGTCACATCAGAGGAATTGTTGACATGCCAACACCAAAATCAAAAACTGAAGTTCGGAGGTTGTTAGGTATGATAAATTTCTTGTCAAAGTTTATACCCAATGTATCGAAAATTACTGCCCCATTAAGAGAGACAATTCATGAAAATGTAGAATTTAATTGGGGAAGGGAACAGGGAGAATCATTTAGTAAAATTAAAGAACTGTTAACCAGAGCCCCAGTTTTGAAAGTTTTTAGTTCAAAAGATGAAATAGTAATACAGTGTGACAGTTCAAAAGATGGCCTGGGATCATGTTTAATCCAAAAAGACCAACCTGTATCTTTTGTGTCACGCAGTTTAACTAGCAGCGAGAAAAACTATGCGCAAATAGAAAAGGAATTATTGGCCATAGTCTTTTCTTTTGAAAAATATCATAATTTTGTTTATGGTCGAAAAGTCACAATTCAAAGTGACCACAGACCTCTAATGTCAATTGTAAAAAAACCTATGCATAAAATATCCTCTAGAATGCAAAGAATGCTTCTAAAATTACTGAAGTATGAGTTTGAAGTAACGTATGTACCAGGTAAACAAATGTTTCTGGCTGATACTTTATCACGAGCATTCCCTAAAAATGTAACTGTTAAAGATGACCCAGAAATGTTAAATATTGTACATACCATTTCTAAATACTTACCTATGAGTGAAGGCAGAATTGCCCAATTTAAGAAAGAAACTGAATCAGACCCAGAATTGAAAATTGTCTTAAATTACATCAAGGAAGGCTGGCCTAAATCTTACAAAAATGTAGATAACAATGTGAAAACATATTATAAAATTAAAAATGATCTTCATAGTAATGATGGTCTGTTATTTCTTAATGAAAATATAGTTGTTCCTCATAGTTTGAGAAAAAGTATGTTAGATTTAATTCATGAAGCACACTTTGGGATAGAAAAGTGCAAGAAAAGGGCTAGGGACTTAATGTATTGGCCAGGAATGAATTCAGATATAGAGAAAGTTGTTTTAAATTGTGAAATTTGTGAAAAATTTAAAAGAGCAAATATCAAAGAACCTATGAAACCTCATACAGTTCCATATAGACCATTTGAAAAGGTAGGGGTTGATATAATGGAGTTTGGTAATGTTAATTATCTAATTCTTATGGATTATTACTCAAAATGGATAGAAGTTTGCGAGCTTGAAAATAAGTCAGCGGATGATGTAATATGTAAACTAAAATCTATTTTTTCTAGGTTTGGTGTCCCGAATACTGTAATATCTGACAATGTTCCATTTAATGGCTCTAATTATATTAAATTTGCAAAAGATTGGGATTTTAACTATGCATTTAGTAGTCCTCATTATTCTCCAAGTAATGGCATGGTTGAAAGGGCAGTGGGAATTGTAAAATGTATTATGAGAAAAGCTAAGGAAAGTAATAAAGACTATTTCGTGGGATTAATGGAGTATAGAAACACACCCATTTCAGGCCTTGAGTTATCTCCAGCTCAACTGATGTTTAACCGTAGACTAAAAACAAAATTACCGATCACAAATAAATTACTAAATGCAGAATTGTTTAATAACATTCGAGAAAAACTAGTTAAGAGGTAAACTATTCAAAAGAACTATTATGACAAATCAGCACATCCATTACCTCAGCTTATAGAAAAAGAGAATGTTAGGATTTTAAACTTTAAAAGCAAAACTTGGGAACCAGCTGAAATTGTTAAAATAGACAAATCTCATCCAAGATCTTATTACGTTAGGGATCAATCTGGGAAAATTCTTAGACGTAATAGGAAACATATAAGAAAATCATTGTCATTAAAAAGAATAGACCCAAATTATGAAATAATAAGTATTCCTGAAAATGATTCCAATGTATCTTTAGATTCTCCACAGAATACTCATGTAAACAGCAATCTAAGATGTAGTAGTCGTATACGTAGAATGCCTACATATTTAAATGACTATGTTGTATAATGAAATAACTTAAAAGGGGGGATGTCATGATATTATTGTAACTGTATGATTAACTGCATAAATATATTTTGACTGTACTTGTATTAACTGTAACTTTTAACTGTGCACCTGAACTGTTGTTGATCTGAATGTAACCGGCAAGCATGTATGCTATAATTTGTATGTCTTCTACTTAATAATATTTAACCAAGTTATTATAAATATGAACTGTGTTTATTTATTGTGTTATATATTACACTAGAATGAAACCCACAACTGACAGTAATATCGCATACATTGTACTTTTGAAAAAACCCGATTTTCCCCGTGGAAAATTGGGTTTTTCATGAAAAAACCCATGTGGGTTGGGTTTTTTCAAAAAACCCCGGGTTTTTGCGAACCTTGCTTTTCGATGATAAAATAATGGAAATAACACAAAAATCACTATTATAGCACCCCCTTCAAGCAGAATATTTTCAAATTGAAGGAGGACCAGTTGGCCATAGCCAAAAACATACACCCAAAAATTGGTTGAATTCTATACATAACTTCATACACTTTTCGATGGTACAAGAATGAAAGTGGCACAAAAATCACTATTACAGCGGACCCTTCTGGCAGAATATTTCCAATTTAAAAGAGAACCTGCTGGACATAGCCAAAAACATACACAAAAAATTTTGTTCAATTATATGGCTAACTTATTACATATTTAACATACACTTTTCGCTTCGATAGTACAATAATGAAAATGGCACAAAAATCGCAATTACAGCACTCCCGTCAGAATGCTTCCATATTGAAAAAGGACCTGCTGGCCACAGCCAAAAATATACACAAAAAATTTGGTTCAATTCTATGCATAACTTCATACACTTTTTGATGGTGCAATAATGAAAATGCCTCAAAAATCACGATTACAGCATCCCCTTCCAGTGGAATGTTCCAATATTGAAGGAAAGCCAGCTGGCTATAGCCAAAAACATTCACAAAAAAATTGGTTCAATTCTATGCATAACTTCATACACTTTTTGATGGTATAATGACAGGCATTTTGTATAAACATGTTTTGGGATCTCTGACCCCTAAAACGTCTAAGCTCACCGAAAACCAGAAATCGAAAAAAATCTCAGTTACAATACTTTCTTCTATTGACGATGGAAGAAAGTAAAAATAGGCTTGTTTAATTGTTAAACATAAAAGAGAGAAAGAAAATTAATAGTGTCATACTTTAATAAACAATTTCAGATTTTGTTTCACATTCTGAAAGTAAAGGTACAATTTTCTAAAAGATGTAAACATAAATTCTTAAATTTATTATAAAGAGTTCTAATACCAATGTTAGGAAAGGTGGCAATTCTTTAAACTTTTGAGAATTACCTTTTACTCATGAATAGTGGACTTGCTTTCATATTTTGCATTATCTCTTATCCTTATATATTTGCTTTACTACGTATTGCCGGATATCCGGCAGAGAAGTCGGATATCCGGTGATTGTGATTCGGATATCCGACGGTATTTCGGATATTGAAAAATCAGCCGGATATCGGATATTTGCCGGATATCCGTTGCATCCCTAGTTGCCACAGCGCGACTGCAATATGAGATTTTTTTTCTGTTTTTGTGCAACGGCAGCATGTTTACGAAATGCGGGACAACAAAATGGGAATGATATAGAATATTTCTTTGGCTGTCGCTATTTGGCTAATTCACTAAATGCTTTGGGGGCAAAAAGCACTTCCAGTTAGCTTTTTGGCTATTTGGCTAGCTCTAGATTAAACCCTAGCATAATATGATTAAGCCGTCACAGGTCTTTAGGCCTTATCAACCATATGTCACATGAGAAGTCTGGATCTGAATTTATAAAAATGCCCTCCCCGTGGGGACAAGGGGGGGGGAGGGGTGCGGGAGCTGGATAACACGAGTAAGTGGTCATAAGCCTTTCCAACAACATGTCATATGAGGGGTCTCGACTAAATTTAGAAAAACACCCCCGTGGGGGAAAAGTGGTGGGGGGCGGTCACCGGAGGTCCATTACATCAATAAGTAGTCACAGACCTTTCCAACGATATCTCACATGTGGGGTTTTGTCTAAATTTTGAAAAGTGTTCCCCGGGGTGTGCTAAATGGGGGGACGGAAACCGGAGGTGCATAACATCAATAAATAGTCACAGACCTTTCCCACGATATCTCACATGAGGGGTCTTGGGTAAATTTGGAAAAGTGCCCCCCGGGGGAGGCAAAGTGGTGGTGGGGACACCGTAGGTACATAACATCAATAAGTAGTCACAGACCTTTCCAACGATATCTCACACGAGGGGTCTTGACTAAATTTGAAAAAGTGTCCACCGGGGGGGGGGGGGCAAAGAGTGGGGGGACTGTCACCGGAAGTGCATAACATCAATAAGTAGTCACAGACATTTTCAACGATATCTCACAAAAGAGGGGTATTGACTAAATTTGGAAAAGTGTCCTGAAATTTCATATATTATAAATAATATTTAGCGGAGGGCTCCATAAAAAAATCCGATCTAAAATGATAAAAATGGAAAAAACTACCCTCGCAGTGGGGGCCAAATTGGGAAGGGGAGGAAGAAAGTCTCATAATATGAAAGAGTCATCCGAGAGCTTACCGATGACATATCACATGACTGGTCAAAAAAAAAAGTTTGAAAATTGCTCCCCACCCCTCCCCCCGTGGGCCCACTCTTTCGCCCCGGAATTCACACAGCCGCCACTTTAAAATTTTTATGTTCAATAAATAATATTTACCGGAAGACTGCATAAAAAACCCACATCTAAAGTGATATTTAAATTTATTATAGAAATCAGCTACGGTTTTAAAAATTTGTTCGCCCCTTCCCCATCCCCCTTTGGGCGAAGAAAGGTTCATAGTATGAAAGAGTGGTCAAAGGGCTTTTCGATTATATGCCACAGGAAGGGTTCGGTAAAATTTTTAAAATTGCAACCCGCATGAGTCCACTCTCACGTCCTCCTCCCTCGAAATCACCCGACCCACCTTCCTCTTTGAAATTTTTATATTTAATAAATAATTTTTATCGGAGGGTTCCAGATATGTGACGTCTTGGTTGGGCTAAAATAAGAGAAACTTTGAAAATTAGGGCTTCATTTCACAGCTCATTGTCATGCCTATTTCTCTATCTCGTCCCTTGGTACTCTCGATAAATTTTCTTTCTTTTCTTCTCTGCCGAGGACGAGAGAAATCCTCGAAAAACTTCTCATAGGGAAATGTTGAAAAGCGCGTGAGAAATCCTCGAAAGGCTTTTCATTGGGAGATTTCGAAAAGGATGAGAGAAACCAGCTAGAGGCTTCCCATCGGGAAAGGTTGAAAAGGGTGAGAGAAACTATCGAGAGACTTCCTATCCCGAAAGGTTTAAAACCGCGAGAGAACCAACCATCGAGCAGCTTCCCATCTGGAAGCGTCGAAATGCTGGAAAAATCATCGAGATGAGATTTGCCGAAATGCGAGATGGAAATGAAGCTTTCAGAGTCAAACTTACCGCATTTCTGGTTTAAGTCATAATTTCTCAAAGGGGTCCATCTGCTTATCCAATCTCTTTTTAGCTCACAGGCTATCTAAGCCTGAGAGCTAATGTACCCGTCGGTTCTGTGTGTATGCATGTGCATACGTACGTACGTACGTATGTACGTAACGCGATAACTCTTGATTGAAATGTACGATTTGCTTCAATTTTTTTATGTTCATTCTGATAAGGCGTTCCGCTGATTAGTATTGACGGTTCATTGGTTAAGGATAAAGGGAGAGAAGGGGGTTTCCCCCCCCCTCCTTAATTTAGATAAATAGGTTTTTGATGCAGAATTATTCGATTTGCTCCAAATTTCGTATACCGGTTTATTATGTTAAGGAACTTCCCTGATTAAACTTGGAGGATCATTAGTTAAGTATGAAGGGGGGTAGACCCCATCTTTAATTTAGATAAATGGGTTTTTCATGCAGAATTATTCGATTTGCTCCAAATTTGGTATACCGGTTCATTATGTTAAGGAGCTTCCCTGATTAAACTTGGAAGTTCATTGGTTAAGGATAAAAAGGGAGAAGGGGGGCTGGTGCGCCCCCCCCCCTTAATTTAGATAAATGGGTTTTTCATGCAGAATTATTCGATTTGTTCCAAATTTGGTATACCGGTTTATTATGTTAAGGAGCTTCCCTGATTAAACTTTGAGGTTTACGGGCTAAGTATAAAGGGGGAGAAGGGGGGCTGGTCCCCCCTTAATTTAGATAAATGGGCTTTTCATGCAGAATTATTCGATTTGCTCCAAATTTGGTATACCGGTTTATTATGTTAAGGAGCTTCCCTGATTAAACTTGGAAGTTCATTGGTTAAGGATAAAGGGGGAGAAGGAGGGCTGGTCCCCCACTTAATTTAGATAAATGGGTTTTTCATGCAGAATTATTCGATTTGTTCCAAATTTGGTATACCGGTTTCAGGCCCGTAGCTAGGTGGGGGCCAGGTCGGGCAAAGCCCGACCTGGAAAAGTTTTTACCCGACCTAGCGCGAGACTGTGCATTCCGATCACAACAACATTAAATTTATAATTTTTACCCTCCTATTTTTATGCAACCTAGCATAAAACTTGACATTTTGATCACTTTATCACCCACTATTTCACATTAAACAACTTTTATGTAATACAACATTAAATTTACATTTTTATTCTCTTTCATGCCAGACCTAGCCAAAAAGAACCCCTCACACCTAACCCTCTGCCCCTCAATTTCGTTATTAAACTGGAAACAAAAATTTCCTCTATAAACCTCTTCTCTCTCTCTTTGACAGACCAATCGGAGATTACGACACTGGGCATTCCTCGCTTTTTTGCTTTGCAGAAATTATTCCATACTGCTGTATTAGCTTATATCCATAAAGCTTGCATTCTTTGTACAATTGTCACTATACAAAATTTATCGCAAGTAGTCGGTGTTGAAACGAAAGGCTTCTGAAATTAAAAGTGAAACAGCCTACAATAATGTTTCCTTAATTTGAATTTGCTGTACATGACATTTAGCTGCTTCTTTCCTGGAAACTTGGTTCGATTCCATGAAACAGCAACTATCAAGCGTTGGGATTTTTTTCTTTCTCTTTTGTAATTTTTACCCGTTCCACTTCTCTGAAATTTATAAAATTTGCACTTCTAAAATAAGCCAATCATTATTTCACATTTAAATAGTATAATATGTCGGGTAGGATTTTGCAAATTCAAATTGGTTATTTACTTGTACATTCATAAAGTTATTTTTATTTTTAAATAAAAAAAAAATCTATAGGTTCTCTTAATTAGAAACAAAGGAATTGAATAGTGTTTTGCACTTTCTCGTAAAAGCAAATAAGTTTTCTGATAATGTCGTCAAAGTTGCCGTTATAAACTAATGTTTTGATAAAGGCCATCAGAAGATAAAAATCGATTACAACTCTAAATATAATACAGTTATCGAAAAGTGAAAAATGATATTCAGTTCGAAATCATTTCAGTAGTAATGCCTGCAAAATATATTTTTTTGTGTATAATTATGATACTGAGAATTGTAAAAAATTTCATTTTGCTGAGTCTGAAAAATATTAGGTAGATATAGACATGTATACATTTGTTCTGTGCTATAATTTAAAACTAACACTATTTATACTGTTTGTTTAGTACCGAAAAGTATATGCAAATATCAAATATTTTTTTTAATATATATACGTACAAAATAGCTTTACTTCCCTTCATACATGAATTTCCAAACTCCTCATTGATATACTAAACAATCGAATAGCATTTTCATTATCTTAGGTGATGACTTCTTGAGTGAAGTCGATTTCTCCTTGATGACTAACCTACATTCTCACGCACACAATTGTGTCGGTCAGGTCCTAAAGGGTTAGAAGAACCCCTTTTTACTTAAGGCTGTTTAGTGACTTTCTAGCATATCACTGGACCACCTGTGGCATTATCCTTCCTCTTAAATATTCTTTAAACTGCTCTGGATTATTATTTCTTTTTTAAATAAAGAGATAGTGTGACATGTTTTCTAAAAGTTAATTTTGACAATTTTACAATGGGACGATATAGATGCAATTTGTCATCCCTGTGATTATGACGACTGCGTGCCTGTGTTTGTGCAGAGCCGCCCTGGAAGCTTTTGTGTCCCTGTACGCAGGGGCGCCATTTGAGGGGGGCCATAGCCCCCCCCCCCCCCAAGGAATTTGATATTTTAGAAAATTTATCTGTCATCGCAGGTCAGACTCAAAAGAATTTAAAAAAAATACTCAAAACCTAAAATAGCTTGTCAAATTTTATTACAACAAAGACACGTATAAGTAAACACTTTAGGTACATAAACTAATCATTATAAAAAAAAAAATTTCTAATTTGCCAATTTATCTATTTTTTCCAAGTCTAATTTGCAAATTTTGCAATTTTTTTCTGCGGTCAATTGACGAATTGATTTAGCGTCGCTCTGCAAAAAAAAAAAAAAAAAAAAAAAAAAAAAGCAAATAATTAAATAAAATAGCATGGTCTTCCCTTGAAAATTAAACAAGAGAGAAAAATCATGCGTCAAGCATAGATTATGAAACACTTTCCAACACATCAAGAATGCTTTAGCAAAACTTAGCCTTTCAATAAGGTAAATAATATATCTAATTAAACATTTTAGAAAACATAAGGACTTTTTCCTAGAAATCCGCACAAACTTTGCAATTATGTAAAATAGCAAACGAAACCGAATCAGGTGAAACTTGCGCGTGAAGTGTTGTGCTATGGTATATAAGAGCATGGCCATTAGTCAAGAGATCATTAAATAATCTGTGTTTTCCGAGAATAGAGCCACAAGAGGAGTGTCTATGTATTATTGTGTACAATTTTTACGAAAGCAATATTCATCAAGGAGCAAGTCCATCGTGAACTATTTATTTTCTGAAAATATCACCAAACGAACTACATACGATGTTCTAGAATGTTACTAGGAGGGACTCTCGTCCAAAAAAGAACTGGGATCGGGTAGGAAGGCAAAAAAAAAAAAAAAATCTCCAAGCCAGAGTTAGAGCAGTTGAAAGGACTGTTTGACGAAAACGACCGAGTATTAATCCATCCCATGCCTTCGAAATACAGTGTTTCGGTGCGCGGTAAAAAGGTCAACGGTAAAAAGGGCAACGGAAAAAACGTCAACGATAAAAAGGGCAACGGTAAAAAGGTCAACAGGTAAAAAAGGCAACGGTAAAAAGGTCAACTGGTAAAAAGGTCAACGGTAAAAAAGGCAACGGTAAAAATAATAATATTTAAAAATTGAGATTATTAGTTAATGAGGTACATATATATTGAGTTATAGAAAATCGATTCAATGTTTCAAGTAAAGCAAATGCTGAAGACGTGTATCGGTTACTTCAACTCGCTATATGAATAGCTTATGTAAAAGGACAGCGGATTTTATATATTTATGGAAACCTTGACCAAGGACGGTAAGCGGTAAAATGGTCGTTCAGGGAGGTGGTCGCACAGGGAAGTTTCACTGCATGATATTTTACTCAGGGATTTCCCCAGGTTTTTATCCTGCACTTATGTATTGTCAAGGGGTGGGGTTGGGGACAACAGGTGTAAACACCTGTTGTCCGTTAGTTTTGAGTAACAAAAGGGCTTAGGTTTGAGTAACAAAAATGTAAACTTGTACTGTTATTTTGACAAGCTATGCTAGATAAATAGAATAACCTTTAGGATATACTGGGAAATATCAACTCCATTCCTCCCCTTTGTATTTAAAGAGAGGAAAATGGTTTGTAAACCATACCAAAATCCATTAGTGGGTTTCAACGAAACTAATTGCACATAAGAAATGAAATAAATGTTGAAATACCCTGGAAACCTCCTGATTTGTCACAAAAGATTCAGCTAAAGAATTTTTCTTTTGTATTTTTTAAAGGACTTTATAACGTTTGATTTTCTAGTTCTAGTCCTTCGCTTTTAGTCTTCGTAATAATTCTTATCTTTTATTACATTATTTCACTAATAGTAATTACTGTATAATTTCTTTATAGTAATTTCTTAATTGTATTGATTTTTATGATATAGCTTTCGTTTTTTAATTTTCATATTAATTTGATATGAAAATAATTATTTATAACAAAAGCAGGAAGAAATTTTCATTGGCAGGGTACGCTTATTTAGCGCATAAAACTGTAAAGCAATGTATTCGTTGGAGATACACGAAACATAAATTAGACTACATTCTAATTTTTCTATCTGATCGGTAGCATTGTAACTGGAAAAAAAAAAATAATAAAAACAAATCCTTAACTGGAAACATGTTTAGCGAGAAATGCTATCAAACCGTTATTTACGAAAAGTAATATTCACCTTTTTTAATGGTAGAAAATCTACGATTATATAAAGCAAAGTTTTTTTATTAAAAAAAAAGTGATTTAGTGTCGTCTGGCACAGGGCCGAAACTAGCCTTTTTTGCACCCGGGGCAAACATGGATTTTGGCGCCCCCCCCCCTCTCTCTCTTCCACAAAGTATATTTACAAAGAGAATTTTAATAATTTTATAATAGACGACTTATTTTAAAATTTAAAATATGTAATCATAAAATATGTAATACTGAACTACGTAATCTACAGTGGCGGATCCAAGAGTGAGGTCCCTCTGAACATCAACAAAAATATTCTAAAGATCATTTTTAAAATGACATATTCAGTAGAGTCCCGATTATCCGAGTCCCGCCTAACCGAGTTCCCGCTTTCACCGAGTTATTTTCTTCTGATGGACTGATGGGAAAAAAATTGGCCATAATTTTTTTTGAAAAAAAAAAAATTATGGCCATTTTTTTTTCCCATTCTGACCAGAAAATCAGAGTTCTAACTTTTTACGGCTGCTCTTTCATCTTCACCTAACACTTCATTTATAATGACTGTTTCATAATAATGGAAGCCATCAGACCATCAGAAGAAAATTATCCTTTCCAAAGGTATAATCTTCATTTGGCGCCCCTTTGTTCTGGCGCCCGGGGCACATGCCCCCTCTGCCCCCCCCCCCTTAGTTTCGGCACTGCCAAATCGATTCAATAGTCAGGCGTGCCAATTTTATGCCTTTAAGTTTAAAAATAAATCAAAAATTGTGTCAGAAAGTTTCGTGTTGTTGAGCAGGGGATTTGAGATGAAAACACCGCAATTTCTTACGAGCACTTGTAAAATAATTTCCCTTGAGAAATTATAATTCATTCCGGATCATATACTTGTCATCGCTTCTCTAATATCGAGAATGTACCAACGAATCACTTAATTATTAGGAAATAGGGTCTTCAATATTAAAAAATCATGAATTATTTTTTGTTGCCTTTAAGAAACTGCCGACGACGCGTTTTCTTGAACGGCCGGAACACGCGTGGCGTAGAGTTCATCGTTGACCTGCATACAGTTAGAATGATATTTCTTGGTAATTTCGTGTTGTACATTTAACGCCAAGATCATACTTCATAGGATCATTTCGATAGTATGATTAGCGTGTTCGCTCACCGAACATCGCAGAAAACCCAACCACGATGATGTGGATTGGGGTTTCGGCCCGAGCGTGAAGCCGGTTCTATCTGCTATAAAATGCAGAAGGGGCCATTGATGATCGCGCCCGCTAGACTTCGTGTCTCTCGGGAAGGGCCAAAGCCGCCTCAAGACTACAAGCCAAACACAAGGTTTCGTGACGTCACGACGCGGGGCTTAGATCAGCCGTGGAGAGCACATGCGTTATTTAAAACATTAATTCTTTCCTCCGTATTTCAACTTATTATCACAGCATATGCAGAAAAAAATAAAAACTTATAGTTTAAAGACGCTAATTAAGTGCTTTTTAATCAATTTCGATCACTCGAAACAATAATAACGATAACACAAAAACAATATTTATGAAATAATATCACTGTGTCAATGAAAATGTGCATCAGAATTAAAGATACAAGAAAATTCGTTCGTTAATGAAAAAAAAATCCCAAGTATTAAATTTATTTTAGTAGACAGTTTTTATTATTTATTCTACTTTGAAATTTAGAAACAATATCAATTATCTATTTGGTATATATTCAAAAACAAGACATTACACATTATTACATATATATATATATACATATGTATATATATATATATAAATATAAATTTGCAGTTTAAATACATAAATTGAATTATTTTGCTTTCAATTATTTCAAAATAAATAAATAACAATAAGTGTGCCAATCAAAACCCACATTTAAAAATTAAATTAAAGTGGAAGAAAAGTGAATGTTAAATGAAAACAAATTCAAGTTGTGTTCTATTTTTATTTTTAATTGGGCTTGAAATTATGCATTAAATATCCTATTAAATATTAAGTGATTTGAAACCTGCATATAATAAATAGTAAAATTAAAGTATACATGAAATTAAGTATTCTTATAAATAAATTTTCGTACTGTAAACTTTACTTATCAGAAATGGGTAATTTTCACATAAAATCCATTAAATTAAAAAACAAACTGTCATAATACTAAACTCATGACAACAAGTTCATGAAACAGAAAATTATTATTTAGTTTTGTATTAGTTTGATATATTATGCAAGGTACAAGCAATAGATTTTTTAAAAAATGTATTTGCATATGAAGAGAAAAATAAAAGAAAGAAAGAAAAGACTTTCTTCAGTTGGAATTAAAATATTCCTAATTTATGTTCATTTTCCTCGAATGTTTAGGTAATAGCAGATAAAAAAAAAAAAAAAAAAAAAAAAAAAAAAAAAAAAAAAAAAAAACATCGAAAAACACAAAAACCTTCCACGAAAATATTTCATTTCCAAAATAATGCTGTGTGGGTTCTTAAATGTTTGTTCACATCTTTTAAGCTTAAAATAATCAATTTTTATGAGATGAAAAGTATTTCCTGACTAGATCTAAAAGTAAATTTATAATTATAGTATTATAGAATAATAATTTTATTAATTGTTATTTTTAATTAAACATTAAAATGTATATGAAAACACATAGGAATTTTGCGAAGAAGGTGTGTGTGTGTGTGGGGGGGGGGGGGAACTACTGTTTTGCATAACATAAGGGTACTGACAACCCTTCCTCTAGTCTTGTAAATAAATTGTTTACAGTTGTGGCAAAAATAGAGAGATTCAAAAACATTATCCCCATAGCTCTATTTACACAGTACATAAGCATTTATAATTTAACAAAAAATTATAAAAATATTTTTTATTAAGATAGCAAACATTTAAGATTAAAAAACAACAATAAATTGATACAAGTATATCGATCGGGGTTTGCTTTAAAAGAAGTAAACAAGATAAAAATGCTATGTATTCACAGCGACTTTTGTGAAAATTTCTAGAATATTTAAATTTTTAAGTATGAATATATATATACATATAAATACATAAATTTGTTGTCAAATTAAAGTCCAACTAATTCTGCATACAAAATAACCCGAGTTACTATTCACACGACAAGTGTCTTTTAATAAATGGGCGTTAATTAAAGGTCACTCTAATAAATTAAAGAAAGCAGAACAAATTATAAAGAGAGGATGGTGTGACAAGATACAAATTAAATGATATAAGTCTTGACACGATTTAGGGATGTTTGCCATTTTAAATTATTGCTCTATGTGGAAAGAAACAGAACTACAATAATATCGTTTCGTTTTGAGATACGGTATTATTGATAGAATCGTACTAGGATTTGCAAGTTATTTTATTTCAAAGAAATTAAAAGTAAAAGATTTTGAACACAAGAAATAAAACTTGTGCTGATAGCATACAAATATAATTTGAAAATAAAACTTACCTTGGAAAAAATATGTTATTAGGCTAAGTAAATCGCACGTGCACGTAAAATAGGAAGATACAAAATTCAAATGTTCAGGGCTGGCGCGTTGGCAGTTAGCCAGCCCCGGGCTGTGACGTCACATGTGGGGGGATGAAGGGCGTGTCTGGCTTGTAGTCTTGAGGCGGCTTTGGAAGGGCGGAGCTTGCTCTGAGTGGTTTCCATTTTAAACAAAAGTAGAAAATAGTCGCACATTTAGAGCAAGCGTACTTTGTTTGATATAACGCTCCACGGTTTTTAAGAGTCCTATAACGATATCCATCTTCCTTTTCCGACACGACTGCGAAATATCAGAACGCGTAACTCTAGTACATTTGCAGTTGCTGATTTCGAGATTCATTATTTTTAAAGAGAGCTTTAAAATATGCTAATAGCCTTTCCCTTGTGCCTCCAGAATGAGAATTTCAGGTCTTATCACAATAGACAGACATAATTCATTTCAGCTTTTCGGAGTTGGGGCAAATAATATAAAACGAATTAGAAAGATACAGTTGATCCGATCTTGAAAAGAGTGCAGACTTTGCGTAAATTCAAACGATTTCATTCAAACTATTCTTCTAAAATTTCTCCCAGTAGTATGAGACGCAGTATTTTAGAAACTGCAAGAACTGGCGAAATATCAGGCTGCTCTAAAAGAAAAAAAAATTAAATACAAAAAAATGTGGAACGCTTCACGATTTTGCGTGTCATCCTTGCGCAGGGGCCATGCTAATCTTCTCTGTATCGTTCCAATTTTAGTATATGTACTGCCGAAGCAAGTACACATAACATAACCTACTCGGACTATATATACACGTCGAAAAATTTCTCAAAGATATATGTGGTGTGGAACTTCGAATATTTGAAAACACTACCGATTGTTGTGGAAAACTCTATTGATCTTTCTCGAATAAGTGCAAATTACTCGCTGTGGAATGCCTAAAGGGTTTTTTCCTTCAAAAGCAGATTGAATTTTTGCAACTCTCACTCCGGTTCAAAGATGTTATTTTTGAAAGCGAATTTTTCATACTGTCCAGATTCATATGTCAAAAGGAATGTCCACCAAATCATGCCTTCAATACATCAAAATAACTGGACTCAGCTTTCAGTTCCATACATTTTAAGTCAAACGAAACATTTCCAGAATAAAAATCTGCCGCAAGAACATCAGAGTGTAATACGGTAAAAATCTTCTCAGATTAAAGATTCTCAGCCTTTTGGCTAAGATGCAATCCGTCTTCATCGAATTTCAAGATGGGCGGAGTCACCGTTTCATATGGTCGCGCGCACAGATAAATAAATGAAAATTCCCTATTTTTCTCCATAATTATTATTATTATTATTATTTTAATTTCTTGTGTGATAAATGGATGCCATAATGCATATAGTGTGCCCTTGAATAGTATTTAAGGTGCAATTAAAAAAAAAAAATAAGTTAAAAAAATGAGTTTGAAGGTCCCTTTATTCCCCTGAGTTTGAAGTAAGGCAGAGACAGGGGTGCCCAGAGAGGGGTTTGGTGACGCAAAATGCGTCATAAAATTTATTTTTGGGGGGAATTTAGAGAAAAAGTACATTTTTGGGGGGGATTTTTAAAATCTTAATACTATTTCCTTTTTTTTTTTTTTTTCACTATTAAAAAAGTTTTTGATTTTTTTAAATATCACTTTTAACTTCTTTTCAACATTCAATTTCCAGAAATGGTCATGTTTTTTTAATTCTTTAAATTCTAGATAAGGGCAATAAGAACCGATTTTGCATCTTAATATCTTTGAAAGTGCGGGAATAAAAAAAAATACTTGGTATACAGGTGGGAAAATGTTTAACACATTCTGAAAGGCAATTAGGACCGCAAGACGTGATAAAAGGAATAGCTTTCCAAAAGCGTCTTAAGTAATTTATTATATTGTTTGACAGGGTCGAATCGTACAGTCCGAGTGCAAAAATACATTCTTGATGGGTATGATAAGAAATAACAACAAAATAAGCATTTCAGAGGAAGAGACAACGCTAAAATTACTTGACGATTTAAAGAAAACTAGGATTTAAGTACAGTATATTTTAGTGATGTTAGAAGAGTAGTATGTCATTAAAACAGTATAAGGTAAACAACCTGTACAGAGAAAAAGACTTCCAGCTAGTGATGGGCGAAAACGAGATGTTTTTATAGATTTTATCGATTGTATGGATATCTCGATATTTATTGATTGTGCAAAATTTTTTTCGATGACTCCAGTTTGCCAATTGCTTTTATACCATACCCGATTCGATTTTATCAAGAATCGTCTGCCGGAAAGCTGAAATGAGTCGGGTTAATAAGGACTAGATGGCTACGCCCGCTAGTGCGCCCCTTCTTTAATCAGGGCCTCTATTTTATACGCAATCTTGTAATATGGAATCTCACACTGAGTCCTCGCTGCATACTGCACCGTATAGAAGGCATGGTGTGCACACACTGCAAAATCTTGTAAATAAAAAAAATCTCGAACCTCGAACCGGATCCTTTGGGGGGTCAAAGGGCGGGCACAGGAGCTGCATATATGAATAAGTGGTCGCAGGGATTTCAAACGATATATCACATGAGGGTTATAGGCAAAATTTAGAAAAGTGTCCCCGGGAGGGCAAAGTGGAGGAAGGGTCATCGGAGGGGTATAACATCAATAAGTGGTCACAAGCCTTTCCAACCAAATGTCACATGAGGGGTCTTGAGCTAAATTTGTAAAAATGCACACCGGGGTGAAAAAGTGGGGGGAAAGGGGCGCGGGAGGTGCATAACAGGAGTAAGTGGTCACAGTCCTATCAAACAATACGTCACATGAGGGGTCTCAGCTAAATTTCCAGAAGTGCCAACCGTGGGGGAAAAGTGAGGGGAGGGATACCGGAGGTGCATAACATCAGTAAGTGGTCACAGGCCTTTCCAACCAAATGTGACATGAGGGGTCTCGAGCTAAATTTATAAAAATGCCCCTCCCACCGTGAGGGCATAACATGAATAAGTGGTCACAGTCCTTTCATACAATATGTCACATGAGGGGTCTCGGTTAATTTAGAAAAGTGCCACCCTGGGTGTCAAAGTGAGGAAAGGGGCACGGTAGGTGCTTAATATGAATACTAGCTGGCTTCGCCCGCTAGCGGGCCCCTCCTTTTTTATAAAATCTCGAAAGAACGTAATTCGCCTGCGAACGAACCGCGAGTGAACGAAAATCGTACCGGGTCCCTGCTGCCTACGGCACCGTATAGCAGGCGTGCTGCGCACGCACGGCAAAATCTTGTAAGAAAGGCAATCTCGCTCGAACAAAAATCCAACCGGGTCCCCGCTGCCTACGGCACCGTATAGCAGGCGTGCTACGCACGCACTGCAAACTCTTTAAAAAAGCGTATCGCGCTCGAACAAAAGTCGAACCGGGTTCCCGATGCCTTCGGCACCGTATTGCAGGCGTGCAGCGCACGCACTGCAAACAATTTTAAAAAAGCGTTTCGCTATAACGAAAGTTGAACCTGGTCCTCGCTGCCTACGGCACCTCATAGCAGACGTGCTGTGCACGCACTGCAAACTCTTTTTAAAAAGTCTATCGCGCTCGAATGAATGTCGAACCGGGTCCCCGCTGCCTACGGCATCGTACAGCAGGCCTACTGCGCACGACTGCACAGTCTTGTAAAAAAGGCAATCTCGCTCGAACGAACCTCGAACCGGGTCCTCGCTGCTAATTTTAACAAAATCGAGCTATGTTAGTTCCACATTCTACCACCAAGGAGCGCACTTTATTCATAACAAAACTGTATCGGAAGGAAAGTCCGTTAAACAACCTATCAGTAGATATGTTAAACAGATCGCCTTGTTAGAGTGTTTAATTTTAACAAAATCGCGTTATGTTATTTTCGGATTCCACCACCAGGGAGCGCACTGTATTCTTTACAAATACATATCTGAACGAAACGCCTTCACGCAACATTTCCATAGATAAATGTGTCGGGAAGGTGGCGGTCTTAACAAAAAATTCTGTTAGTTCAACATTCCACCACCAGGAAGCGCACTCTATTTATAACAAAACTGTCTCGGAAGGAAAGTCCGGTAAACAACCTGTCAGTAGATATGTTACTCAAGGTGGTGGCGGTCTTAAGCAAGAATTTAAGATGTTTTCAGAAATTACTATTCAGAAATATTGGTGACTAAACTTTTGACATTTTTATATTTAATAAGTAGTATGTATATCAACGTGTTATGAACTATCTTAAAGTTTCAAGCAGATCGCTTTGTTATATTTCCTGAATTTAACAAAATCGCGTTATGTCAGTTCCACTACATTCTACCACGAGGGAGCGCACACTATTCATAACAAAACTGGAGCGGAAGGAAAGTCCGTTAAACAACCTATCAGTAGATATGTTACTCGAGGTGGTTGCGGTCTTAAGCAAGAATTTAAGATATTTGCACAAATTACTATTCGGAAATAGTGGTAACTGAACTTTTGACATTTTTATGTTTAATAAGTAGCATATATCTCAATGTGTTATGAACTATCTTAAAGTCGCAAGCAGATCGCCTTGTTATATTTCCTAAATTTAACAAAATCGCGTTATGTTAGTTCCACATTCTACCACCAGGGAGCGCACTCTATTCTTAACAAAAACATGTCTGAACGAAACACCTTCACGCAAACTTTCCGTAGATACATGGGTCGGGAAGGTGGCGGTCTTAACCAAGAATTCTGTTAGTAACAAATTCCACCACCAGGGAGCGCACACTATTCATAACAAAACTGTATCGGAAGGAAAGTCCGTTAAACAAACTATCAGTAGATATGTTAAACAGATCGCCTTGTTAGATTGCCTAATTTTAACAAAATAGCGTTATGTTAGTTCCGTATTCCACCACCAGGGAGCGCACTGTATTCTTAACAAAAACATTTCTCAACGAAACGCCTTCACGCAACCTTTCCGTAGGTACATGGGTCGGGATGGTGGTGGTCTTAACCAAGAATTCTATTAGTTCCACATTCCACCACCAGGGAGCACTCTCTATTCATAACAAAACTGTGTCGAAAGGAAAGTCCGTTAAACAACCTACCAGTAGATATGTTACTCAAGGTGGTGGCGGTCTTAAGCAAGAATTTAAGATATTTGCACAAATTACTATTCGGAAATAGTGGTTACTAAACTTTTGACATTTTTATATTTAATAAGTAGCATATATCTCAATATGTTATGAAGTATCTTAAAGTTTCAAGACACATCTACGCGCTCCCTGGTGGTGGAATGTGGAACTAACATAACACGATATAGTTAAAATTAGAAATCTAACAATGCGATCTGTTTGAAACGTTGAGATAGTTCATAACATTTAATAAAAAGAACTATCCGTAGATACATGGGTCGGGAAGGTGGCGGTCCTAACCAATATTTTAAGAAATTTAGAAAAGTGCCCCTCTAGGGGGGGGGGGTGAAAAGGAGGGGATGAAAACCGAAGATGCATAACTTGAATCAACCTTCACAGACCTTTTCTATGATATATCACATGGCGGGTAACAGATAAATACAGAAAAGTGTGGGGGGGGGAATTGGGGGATGGACACCGGAGACGCATAAACATCTCCGGCAAGAGAGGGGACAAACTGGGCTCGTGATGTCCAACAGTTTTATATGAAACACCGCTGAGTTAAGTCAAAACCAGAAGAAGTTGCAAATGTTAACCTGTTAAGGGCACGCTGAGAGGGGGAGGGGGGAAGAGAAAGATGGGGAAAAACTGGGCTCGTGATGCCCAACAGTTTGATGAGAACTCTCTCCGAGGCGGAACTTCCTACTTATAGGAGCAAAAATCACCGAGTTATTGTCTTTTGAAAAAAAATGTTTGCAAAAATTTGCTTTTTTGGTCATAACTTTCTGGAAAGACCTCGTAAAGCTTAGTTAACATGATTTTCAGTTCGGAAATTTTAATACCTTTAATTTAAGGTGTATTATGTGGGGGGATATTAGCTTAAATTAAAAAGTTCAATAAAAACGGTCGTAACTTTATGGTCGTGCCTCGTATGTCTAAGCTTGTATGTTATTCAGTCCGGAATTTAATTTACCTTTATTTTAAGGTGTATGTTGAGGGGGTGCGTGGGAAATTTAATGATGTCGAGTCTCAGATTCAATTTTGAAAGGATTTTCCATCGATTATGAGTTGTTAATTAGCTAATGACGTCCGTAATTACGGCCGGATTTTCTCGAAACCGCAAAGTCCGTTTTTCTCGGAAAATGGCGGCCCGAATCGACATATAATAAGACCCTCTGCGTCGCCTGTGAGAAAAGTAGTTCCGGCGACACGGGCGAGTGTTACCAACATACAGACAGACGTTTACGGACATTAATAGTAGTAGAGAAGTGATTGCAGGACTTTCTAATGATATATCACATGAGGGGTGTCGGCAAAAATTAGGAAAGTGCTCCGCCCGGGGGTCCAAATATCGCAACCCCCCAGGAATTCAGCCCCCTTTTAGAAATTTCATATATTATAATATTTTTCGGAAAACCCCTTAAAAAATTCGAATTAAAATGATGAAAACGCAAAAAAGTTCAAAAACTGGGGCCAAATTGGGAAGGGGAGATGAAAGTCTCATAATATGAAGAGTGATCCGAGGGCTTTCCAATGATATATCACATGAAGGGCTTAAAAAAGGTTGAAAATCCCCCCCCCCCCCCCCGGTTTGTTCATTCTTTCGGCCCGGAATTCACGCATGCCCCACTTTTAATTTTTTATATTTAATAAATAATATCTATCGAAGTACTCCATCAAAAAAACACATCTAAAATTATATTCATTGTAGAAATCACTACGGTTTTAAAAATTTGTTCGCCCCCCGCCCCCCCCCCCCCCCCCCCCCCGCAATTTCCTCTTTGAAATTTTTATATTTAATAAATAGTATTTAACTGAGGGTTCCAGGTATGTGACAGCTTGATAGGGCTAAAATAAGAGGAACTTTGAATATTAGGGCTTCATTTCACAGCTCATTGTCATGCCTCTTTTTCTATCTCGTCTCGATAAATCTTCTCACATCTCTTCTCTGCCGAGAACGAGAAATTGAATTCTCGTTCTCGGCAACCTATGAAAAGGCACTAATCGAGAACAACATATCGAGAAGCGAAGAAAATTGATTTCTCATTCTCGACCAACATACGAAATGTTGAAAAGCGCGAGAGGAATAATCGGGAAGTCAAAAGTCGAGATGCCGGTGAAAAATCATCGAGATGAGATTTGCGGAAATGCCAGAGAAAGAGAGAAATAAAGCTTTCAGAGTCAACTTACCGCATTTCTGGTTTAAGTCATAGTTTCTCGAAGGAGTGCATTTGCTTATCCAATCTCTTTTTGTTATTAACCGATATGAGTTAGGAGGTATAGTGGTTTATTTATTCAGTTCTGTATAGTCCTAATTTCAATAATTACTGTTGAATTTAGTGTCATTTTGCCCCGAATTTTCAATGTTTCTCTAACTTTAGCTCTGTCAAACTGTCCCGTACCTGGGGCCCTCAGATAAATATTATTTATCAAATATAAAAATTTCAGAAGAGGAAGGTGAGTGAATTCTGGAAGGTGCGAGAATGGACCGACGGGGGATTAATTTTCAAACTTTTACCGAACCCCTCCTGTGACATATCTTCGGAAAGCCCTTTGACCACTCTTTCATATTATGAACCTTTCTCCTCTTGGAGTAAATTTCGGGAGGGGGAAGCAGTAAGGGGATGATTTTTTTAAATCGTTGCGATTTCTACAAGAAATATAATTTTAAGTGTGTTTTTTTATGGAGCCCTCCGGTAAATATTATTCATTAAATATAAAAGTTTAAAAGTGAGGGTTGCGTGATTTCCGGGTGTATTCTAGTAAGAAAGAGTGAACCCATGGGTGAGGGGTAAATTTCAAACTTTTTGGACCCATCATGTGATATGTCATTGGAAAGTTTTCGGAGCACTCTTTCATATTATGAATCTTTCTTCCCTCCTCCCCAATTTGGCTTCCCGGGTGAGGCGCTTTTCGAACTTTTTTGAAATCGTAGCGTTTTTATCAGTTTAGATCGGATTTCCTTATGGAATCCTCAGATGAATAATAAAGAGAGGGGGAAGGCGTATTCCGGAGCGCGCAATAGTTGGAATCCTGGGGGCACTTTTCTATCTTTTGCCGTCACCCCCTCATATGATATATCATTGGAAAGCTCTGTGACTATTACTTCATGTACATACCTCCCGCGCCCTTCTCACCTTTGACCCCGCGGGGGGGGTCACTTTTCTAAATCTAGCCCAAACCTCTCATGTGATATATCGTTGGAAAGCCTTATGACCACTTATTCATATTATGTATTTATTGCTCCTCCCCTACTTTCCCCCCCCAGGGGGGTCGTTTAATGCATTCCAGTAGATGGTCTTCTAATAAAAGGAAAATCATAGAACTAATCTCAAATGACGCAAAAACATCAATAAAAAATATTGATACTATTTACCATCCTTTCAGTTCATGTTTTTGCCACTAGGGGTGCTTTTTATTCTAATTTCTTTGGCCAATTTGCTGCTAATTGTCGAAAAATTCTAATTATTGATATTAAACTCTTCTTACCGTTTCATACCTACTCGCGACTTTTCAACTTTTTGCAACCAAACAACGCCGTTACATGACTTTTCCACTATTATGGCTCCATTATAGCCTCCCTTCGGTTTGTTGTTTTTTAAATCCATCTCTTTTCAGTTACCATGTATTTACTAAATACTGCTTTATAAACATATAAAAACAATGATTTTAATAAACGATTGTAGAACATCTGGATTGCAGGTTCTCGGAAGTAATCGATGACTATATCGATTGTGTTTTTTACCGATTACGATTTTTTTTATTGGTCCACGAATTATTTTAGGGGGAAGGGAAAAAATTTACAGAAAAATTAGAATTTTTTGGTAGGGAAAGGAGGATTAATTACTAGGTAATAAGACTGAAAAATTATAGTGTGAAAGAAAACATACCTATACAGAATACAGGGGCTTACAATAGATTAGGACTATGTTTTAATGGTATAATGTCTGCCATTTTATAAGAATCCGTACTTGTATAAGAGTATATTGTATGTTGTTAAAGCAGTATAAAGCAACACTTGTACTGATATAAACGCTTCAATCCACAGTTTATTTTAGGGTTGGGGGTGATTTAGAGAATTTTTTTGGGAGAGTGAGATTAAACTGTATGACTAGATAGTATTAAAAAAATGATTGTGAAATCTTAAGCGTTAATGTTTAATCTTAAACAAGGGTGTATGTACATGCAAATATATTTGATATGCGTTTGATATAAACGACTCGTCTTTAATATTTTAGTTTTCTTAAAACAATATGCAATTTTTGTATTTAAGATTTATTTTGTAATAATTTAAAAGATTTTTATTTTAAATACTTGTAAGTAAATCTTTATTTTCATAAAAAAGTAACTTTATTTATTAAAACGTATGTAGTGAACACGGGCTTGTCAGTCAGAACTTATAAATGTGAAAACAATCAGATTGCTAATAAGAAAAAATGTATCTTTTATTATTTATTACGCTGTTAAAACTTTTATTTCATGTTTGTATGACAGTACGCAAGAATACTATTATTAAATAATTTAATAATAAGAATATATTTTGCAATTGATTTTCTGTTTATGGGGGGACTCAGTGTTAATGTATGAAGATTTTTTGGGGGGGAATTCGCGTCATTGGGTTTGGGGGGGATGGTCACCACTGGGCAGAGACTTCTTAATTACAAAATATTAGAGAAACGAGGTGAACATTGAATTACAAAAATTCAGTCTCAAGACAATGTTACGTATAAGAAAGACACCATGCCATAAAAAACATACGTATAGGCAGCAGAGACATGATATAGGTGAAATAACTGATATAGTAACACCATTGGATCTTTTGCTTCCCATTAAAGTATTCTCAGATTAAAGATTCTCAGCCTTTTGGCTCAGTTCAAAGTGTAATACGGCTTGGCTAAGATGCGACCCCTCTTCATCGAATTTCAAGATGGGCGGAGTCACCGTTTCATATGGTCGCGCGCACAGATAAATAAATGAACAACTGAATAGATTTAAAAAGAAGCTTGTCTTTATGGGGGAAATTATATACTGACCTGTTTCGATTATTTAACGCTGCGTTAAGCTTATTAGTCATCGCTTAGAACAGTTTCGGATAAGGCCTGCAATATTTAAGTCTTGCACGTGACTACTTGACAAACTTCCTGTTATAAGTCTAGGAAAGCTAATTTCATTCCTAATATTAAATGAGACAAAGTATGAAAAAAAAAAAAGGTTGAAATTGCATTTTTTATGTAAATTATCAAACACTATAGCACAATCAAGCAACCTGGTAGTTTTAATGTTTTCTTTTCTAAGTGTTTGATATGAATATGAAAATGTTTGTTCAAACTTAATGTCCGACTCGCAATAAAAGTAATATTTTCTTGATGCTCCAACAGATATTCTGTGAAAAGCACTTAAGGGTGTATTCGAAAAAATATTTTTCCACCCTCAACAGCTCGAAATTTTCTGAGACATTTTCAGACTCATTTTTAAAAGTAAAAACATGAAACTTGCTGGGGTGATTTTTGAAGAGTTGTATAAGGTGCCGTGTGATTTCATTTTTCGCTCAATTAATTAGAATTTGATTTTTAAGCAATTATTTTTTCAGTATGACCATCTTTTTCATCCCCAGATCTCCCGCTTCCGGAAATTTCGGTTCAAAACGCCGATTTTGACAGCACTTTTTACAATATTTTCTGCATTTATCAAAAAATCGAGAAGCACGGCACATTATGTAGTTTCTAAATAAGAGAATTTCTTAGTTTGATGCGTTTGAGAGCAAAAATGAATCAGAAAATAAGCAGTTTGGATCGGAATACACCCTTAACAATTGCGTTTCTCTCAGTAAAAAAAAAAAAAAAAAAAAGAAAGAAAGAAAAAGAAAAAAATCTATAACATAGTCTAAAAATCGAAAGCAAATCGGTTGACATTTTACTGCGGTCAGATTTAAAACTAGGCGAAAACAGCATAAAACGTGACGTAGGATAAATAAAGTGAGATCTTTTTTTAAGAAACGCCCCACCTTTCGGTGGGATTCCAAAAATTAGTTTTAGGCTCATTGAGTTGTTCCTCTCCACGGTAATCTTTAGTAAAAGGCGAAAGATTAGCTCGTATTATGAAGAGAAACCAGAGCATACGTTCGATTTGACGCTCGAAAATGATATCTATTTGTAGCTCCTTCGGATTACCGGTGTGGAAAGACTAAATTTCTTCATCGTTACACCGGCCTAGCAGTGGCCTCTTTTCTTGTACTATATTTGTCGACAGTCAGTTGACCAGATGGAAGGAATGCAACGAGAGAATTAAGACGCACTCTGAATAGCCATTAAGTAATTGTTTTTTTATTATTAAAAAGGATGACGATGAAAAGGAAAAATATTTACGTTCTCAAGAAATCCAGTTTTATGGACCTAATCATGCAACATAATATTGAGAAGCTCGCCGATCCTCCGTCAACACTCTGCTCGTGTCTGTAGATTAAATTCCTCTTGGTGCTGTTTTCTTATGTATTGGAATATCTTAATTATCCCATTACTGCTTTACTCATTTCTATAAAATAATCATAAAAACATTTGGTATATCGTAAAAGGAATCGTGAATGAAATATGTAATAAAAAATATAATATAATATAAATATATAACATAATAATGCAAATATAAATATATAAAATATATATTGTACTAATGGATAATATTAATAATACACGAATGTAATTTTAACATAATATAATATGAAATATAATGTATAACAATATCGTCTTACGATTTTTTTCCTTTTCGCATAAAAGTGGCAAGAATATGTGAAAAGTCATTTTTCAGAATTGAGATAACGTTGACTATACCATTCTCAAAAAAGCTACGAATGCGGTGCCGCATTAACTTTGCGTGAACTGGTTCCAGCGCCTATGCCTCTATAATAAAATTAAATTTAAAATAGCTACAGCTCAAGAAAGGAAAAAAACCGGTCGTCATGTGACCGCGATTGCTTATAACTCAATTTATTTATTTATAAAGAAAAAAATAGAAAACTCATTTCGATTCCAAATCGCAGGGCCGAAACTAGCCTTTTTTGCACCCGGGGCAAACATGGATTTTGGCGCCCCTCCCTCTTCCACAAAGTATATTTACAAAGAGAATTTTAATAATTTTATAATAGACGACTTATTTTAAAATTTAAAATATGTAATACTGAACTACGTAATCTACAGTGGCGGATCCAAGAGTGAGGTCCCTCTGAACATCAACAAAAATATTCTAAAGATCATTTTTAAAATGACATATTCAGTAGAGTCCCGATTATCCGAGTCCCGCCTAACCGAGTTCCCGCTTTCACCGAGTTATTTTCTTCTGATCGACTGATGGGGAAAAAATTGGCCATAATTTTTTTTTTCAAAAAAAATTATGGCCAATTTCTTTTTCCCATTCTGACCAGAAAATCAGAGTTCTAACTTTTTACGGCTGCTCTTTCATCTTCACCTAACACTTCATTTATAATGACTGTTTCATAATAATGGAAGCCATCAGACCATCAGAAGAAAATTATCCTTTCCAAAGGTATAATCTTCATTTGGCGCCCCTTTGTTCTGGCGCCCGGGGCACATGCCCCCTCTGCCCCCCCCCCCTTAGTTTCGGCACTGGTCTGGCATAAAGCAAGTTTCCAGATCAAAGTTAAATAAATCTACAATATGGGAAAATGGCAACAAAAAGATATAATAATCTACTATTTTCCAACTATTTTTCCTTCGCTTTCTCGTGAACTTCAGTACTTCTGTTGCCAACGTTAAAGGAATGACGTTATAAACTACAAATTTTTTTTTCTCAAAAATGAATTGAGATGCAGTTCTCAAACAAATTGCATTTAAAAGTATTTTTTTTTTTCCCTATGCGACGGTAAAAAAATTGGAAATGTGTTATGCTTAGAAATTAAAAAATTGCAGTAGAGATTATCCGTTGCAGTAGATTTAACCGCACAATGTATGCGGGCGGACGGACCGAACGACGACTATAGGTTCTACGTATTTATATAATTACGAACGCACCTAAAAATGAAATACAGTAGAACCTCGATTAACCGAGCTTCGATTAATCGGGGTTTCTGTTAATCGAGCCGATAACGAAGTCTATTTTTTTTCTTGTGAATGAGCACTGAAAATTGAAAAAGACCACATTTTTTAGTTTACTGTCCGTGCTTCAGGCGTTTTCTCCTGTCTCCAAAAGCACTTAATTTCGAAGAAATATTGCACCCTGAGATGTCAACAGCAAACAATGCTTTGTTTCCAAAGCAGTTGTTCCGTGTGGCCTACTGAACACCAAATGAGATGTGTTATCGGACATCGGACAATTATATCCCCCCCCCCCTCGCCCCGCTTAACTGGCAATAGTAGGGAGGTGCGACTCTCACAATAGACATTTGGGTTTCATGACATTATTCTGTTTGCGCTTTCGTTCGCGAATCCCCCCCGTTAATGTAAATTTTACAAATTAATGTAATTAAATTTAAAAATATCTATATTTTCTCGTGTGATTTTTTTTTCTTTTTGAAAATGCATCTTTCAATATTTAACTTAGTACTATAGTTAAAAAATTTTCAATTTGCTTTTTAAAATTTACTACTTCGCTTCTTTTTTTAAACAATAGCTGAATTTCGAAGTGAAAAATAATTGTTCTGTTCAGTGTTGCCAGATTAAGGACTTTTTTGTCCCCAGATTGCTGATTGTCACCGGGTTTTTTTTTTTTTTTTTGAAATAGAACTATTTGGTCTTTTTGAAAAATAAGGCGAATTATACCTACTACTTTAAAAAAGTTTTAAGAGTCAAATAATCTAAATTAAGGCTGTTCTTAAATCCAAATGGGCAACTTTATGACATAAGTTTTAATTTATTTTTGTTCGGAAATGCATGTAACTAGCAAGTGTTATTGTTCAGAAACTATGTCATCGAGCTGTTTTTTCCGTTTTTTGCAAACGCAATAGATCTTTCAGAAAATAGTGTCAAAGTGCGCGTTTTGAACCGAATTTTCGCTCGAAAGTAGAATAACCTCTGAAGAAAGGGCAAAAAACGTGTTTGTCACCTGATCAAAATCGCTTATAACTCAATAAGTAATTTATTGATAAAAAAAATGTAAAACACAGTTCGATTCCAAATCGCTTCAATGGTCAGGCTTTCCAATTTTATATCTTTCCGTTAAAAAATAAATTTGTAAATGTGTCAAACGTTTTGCGCTTGTTGAGCAGAGCAGTTGAGAAGAGCCTTAAAAAAGTGCCCAATCTGGCAACACTGGTTCAATTATAAAGTAAATGTTAATAAATGCCTTGAAATTGTATTGCGCAATTTCTGTGTGAATTTTTGAAATTATGTATTACTGCAATATTCTCTAATACATTTCAGAAATAATCCAAATACAGTAAACTCTGTTTAAGGCGGAATCGATCGGGACCGTGAAAATTTTCCGCAGTAGACAAATATTCCGCCTTAGGCAAATTTTACTCTATGTCTATGGATTCGCAGGGACTGGAAAATCTTTCCGAGTTAGACAGATTGCCGTCTTACACAGAGTTTACTGTACATGTGTTAAATTTATGCGGAATGTCATTTTAGTTACTCCTGAAATGAAGATAACAGAATGAGAAGAGTCAATCTTTTCAAAACATTTATATTTCTTTAAAGAATGGAAAAGAAAAGTCTATTGTAAGAAATAATGAAGTTTAAGCAGAGTTCAGAGAATTTATGGAACAGGGGGATTTGTGTCTAAAGATCATCAGTTGTTAATACGGATGTTCACAACTGATTGACACGCAGAATTCTCCCAAGGAATAGGACAATAGCATTTAACTGGTACTTTGATAGTACTTTGAATTATATATAACAAAAACCCATTATCTGGAAGTATACTATAATGCAAATAGTAAAAAAGGGGGTGCATTTGTATTCATGGGCGTACATAGGATTTTTGTTTGGGGGGGGGGGGGGGGGCAATGAAAAGCAGTTGGGTATTTTCGGCCGCGGAAATCAGTTAGTTTTGATTTAAAAGAAAATAATAATAATAATAATTTTAACAAATTTGTTTGATGCCCGGGAAAAAGGAGAAGAGGGGAAGGGTCAAAATTCCTTTGTAAGGCTACAACAGATATGAATAAGTGTTATATTGTTAGATGTCTTTTGATTTTCAAAGGTATTACTACAGTCAAACCTCGTTAACACGAACACGCTTAACGCGAATTACTTTTAGCACGAAATGTTTCCGATTGCCCCGTTTTGTTGTATGTAATGTATTTAAGTTCGGATAACACGAACAAAAAAAGTTTCCCCTTGAGTGTTCGCGTCAACGAGGTTCGACTGTATATATATATATATGTAAGCATATAGTATATTACCTATCTTTTAATTATTATTATTACTTTGCACGATCATGTTGGCCGAATGATAGATTAAACCTTGAAAATTAAATTTTTTATCCTCCTACCTCACACAAATACCAATGTGATCAGAATTAGTTCAAATATTATATGATAAATATGATTAAAACAATACTTTTATTAGAGGTTACTTTTTTTAAATTACTACATAAAAAAAGGATGACATAATACCTCTTACCACAAAGGTTCTACCAATAATAAATCAAAACAAATAAAACATTTTAAAATAAATGTTTCTCCCCCGCCACCCCCTTTTTTATAGTTTCAATACAGCATTATGATTAAGAAAAATTAAATAATAGAAGTATGAATAGTTTTTAAAATAGAAATGTTTCTCGAGTAAAGTAAAAAAAGCATGAAAATAAAATTTCAATTACTTCTAAGTTTGGGACACTAAATTTTGGGGGTCTGGACAAATGCCCCACTTGCCCACACAGAAAAAGCATAATCTTTTCAACTATATTGGAATCCAAATTGACTTCTTTTTTCTGACATAGTCCTGAATTTCGTTTTGTTCGTAAACACATGGAATTGGCAGATGCTCTTATTCAGAAACTATGGAGTTGAACAGTTTTACCATTTTTCGATAAAGGCCGGCATTCTTTTAGGTAGCTTTCTTTACAAAAAGCTACCTATTGCAGCCGTTCGGAGGAAAGCGATTTCAAAAAATTTTGGTATATTTTCATCGATCATGACCCACAGACCCCGAAACCACCCTCCGTTCAAAATTGATATATATATATATATATATATATATCAATATATATATATATATCTGACCTATGTCACACTGTAACTGTCGTATTTATGAACCGATTTGGATGTAATTCGGTGTGTACATAGTACATACCAATGTCTCAACCGAGTTCGTTGGCCAGCTTCATCCGCCATTTTGTTTCAAAATGGCGGCCATTTAAAAAATTTAAAAAAATTTAAAATTTAAAATGTGGTACCAAAAAATTGAAAATGGAAAAATATTTTTTTCTTATGTATTTGACCTTTATACAAAGGCTCCGTAGCAGTTTTTGTTTCGTCTATATATTAAAAAATGGCTCAGTTATAGCATTTTGAATTTCTAGTGAAGCTGACATTTTGAAACGTCCTGAATTTTGTCACGCGATAAAAGGCGTATTTATGAACCGATTTGGATGTAACTTCGTTTATACATAGTACAGACCAATGTCTCGACCGAGTTCGTTGGCCAGCTTCATCCGCCATTTTGTTTAAAAATGGCGGCCATTTAAAATTTTAAGAAAAATTTAAATTTGAAATGTGGTACCAAAAAATTGAAAATTGAAAAAATATTTTTTTCTTATGTGTTTGACCTCGATAAAAAGATTCGGGAGCAGTTTTTGTTTCGTCTATATCTTAAAAAAGTCCTTCCGGCCAGTGCCGGGAGGAAGAGGTAGCTTTCATAATCCTTATTTAAAAAAAGCCAACTTATATCATGCAAACACACGAAGCTCAATTTAGTGGAAACCGAATATAGGAGATTCAATACTAATTTTTATCAATATAATGAATGAGAATTTCGCGAAATTAGTCAGCTTTATCCAAGCTGCTTTTCTTTAAAGTAACTTATATTTGGCTGCCAAATTCGGCAATTTCTTAAAGTGCCTGTCATTTTAAGACAACATGGTGGATGAGGCTAAGCAGTGAAGTTGGTCGAGACCTTAGTAATTGCTGTGCATATGCTCACTCACATCGGAATCGGTTAATATATAGGAGTGCTGTCGCATGCAAAAAATCAGATTTTTCAAAATGTCACCCACCATAGAAATTGAAACTGCTATATCTGAGCCATTTTTTAAGGTAAAGACAAACAAAAAATGCTCCTGAATCCTTATATCAAGATCAAATACTTAAGAAAGAAACCTTTTTCAATTTCTAATTTTTTTGCACCTCACTTTAAATATATATATATTTTTTAATTTAATGGCCGCCATTTTGAAACAAGATGGCTGATGAATCTGGCCAGCGAACTTGGTCGAGATGTTGATGTATACTATCCACATGCCTTCTTACATCGAAATAGGCGAATACGTGTGTTATCGCGTGACAAATACAAGATCGTTTCAAAATGTTAGCCATGCTAGAAATTCAAAGTGCTATAAATCAACCATTTTTTAAGATATCAACAAAAGAACAAATTTTCAGAAACAAAAACTGCTCCGGAATCTTTGTATCAAGGCCAAACCCATAAAAAAAATCTTTTTCATTTTCCAATTTTTTAATACCTCATTTTGAATTTTAAATTTAATTTTTTTTTAATGGCAACCCTTTTGAAACAAGATGGCGAATGAAGCTGGCCAACGAACTCGGTCGAGACTTTGGTATGTACTATGTACAGACCAAGTTACATCCAAATAGGTTCATAAATACGCCTGTTATCGCGTGACAAAAATCAGGTCGTTTTAAAATGTCAGCCACAAGAGAAATTCAAAATGCTATTACTCAGCCATTTTTTTTTAGATATAGACGAAAGAAAAACTGTTCCGGAATCTTTGTATTAAGGTCAAACACATACAAAAAAAATCTTTATCATTTTCCAATTTTTTGGTATCTCATTTAAATTTTTTTATTTTTTAATTTTTTTAAATGGCCGCCATTTTGAAACAAGATGGCGGATGAAGCTGGCCAACGAACTCGGTCGAGATATTTGTATGTACTATGTACACACCAAGGTACATCCAAGTCGGTTCATAAATACGCCTGTTATTACGTGAGAAAAATCAGAATGTTTCAAAATGTCAGCCACGCTAGAAATTCAAAATGCTTTAACTCAGCCATTTCTTAAGATATAGACGAAACAAAAACTGCTCCCGAATCTTTTTATCAAGGTCAAACACATAAGAAGAAAATATTTTTTCAATTTTCAATTTTTGGTACCACATTTCAAATTTAAATTTTTCTTAAAAATTTAAATGGCCGCCATTTTTAAACAAGATGGCGGGTGAAGCTGGCCAACGAACCCGGTCGAGACATTGGTATGTACTATGTATAAACGAAGTTACATCCAAATCGGTTCATAAATACGCCTTTTATCGCGTGACAAAATTCAGAACGTTTCAAAATGTCAGCCACGCTAGAAATTCAAAATGCTATAACTCAGCCATTTTTTAAGATATAGACGAAACAAAAACTGCTCCGAAATCTTTGTATAAAAGTCAAACACATAAGAAAAAAATATTTTTCCATTTCCAATTTTTTGGTACCACATTTCAAATTTTAAATTTTTAAAATAATTTTAAATGGCCGCCATTTTGAAACAAAATGGCAGATGAAGCTGGACAACGAACTTGGTCGAGAGATTGGTATGTACTATGTACACACCGAATTACATCCAAATCGGTTCATAAATACGCCTTTTATCGCGTGACAAAATTCAGGACGTTTCAAAATGTCAGCCACGCTAGAAATTCAAAATGCTATAACTCAGCCATTTTTAAAGATATAGACGAAACAAAAACTGCTCCGGAATCTTTGTATAAAGGTCAAATACATAAGATAAAAATATTTTTCCATTTTTAATTTTTTGGTACCACATTTCAAGTTTTAAATTTTTTTAAAAATTTTAAATGGCCGCCATTTTGAAACAAAACGGCGGATGAAGCTGGCCAACGAACTCGGTCGAGACATTGGTATGTACTATGTACACACCGAATTACATCGAAATCGGTTCATAATTACGGGAGTTACAGTGTGACATAGGTCAGATATATATATATATATATATATATATATATATATATATATATATATATATAGATATATATATATATATATATATATATATATATATATATATATATCAATTTTGAACGGAGGGTGGTTTCGGGGTCTGGGGGTCATGATCGATGAAAATATACCAAAATTTTTTGAAATCGCTTTCCTCCGAACGGCTGCAATAGGTAGCTTTTTTGTAAAGAAAGCTACCTAAAATGGCTGAGTTATAGCATTTTGAATTTCTAGCATGACTGACATTTTGAAACGCCCTGATTTTTGTCACGCGATAACAGGCGCATTTATGAACCGATTTGAATGTAACTTGGTCTGTACATAGTACATACCAATGTTTCGACCGAGTTTGTTGGACAGCTTCATTCGCCATCTTGTTTCAAAAGGGTTGCCATTTAAAAAAAAAAATGTAATTTAAAATTTAAAATGAGGTATTAAAAAATTGGAAAATGAAAAAGATTTTTTTTATGTGTTTGGCCTTGATACAAGGATTCTGGAGAAGTTTTTGTTTCTGAAAATTTGTTTTTTGTTTATATCTTAAAAAGTGGTTGAATTATAGCACTTTAAATTTCTATCATGGCTAACACTTTGAAACGATCTTGTATTTGTCTCGCGATACCACACGTATTCGCCTATTTCGATGGAAGAAGGCATGTGGATAGTATACATCAATATCTCGACCAAGTTCGCTGGCCAGCTTCATCATCCATCTTGTTTCAAAATGGCGGCCATTAAATTAAAAAAATATATATTTAAAATGAGGTGCAAAAAAATTAGAAATTGAAAAAGGTTTCTTTCTTAAGTATTTGACCTTGATATAAGGATTCAGGAGCATTTTTTGTTTGTCTTTATCTTAAAAAATGGCTCAGATATAGCAGTTTCAATTTCTAACGTGGGTGACATTTTGAAAAATCTGATTTTTTGCCTGCGACAGCACTCGTATGTATCAACAGATTCCGATGTGAGTGAGCATGTGCACAGCAATTACTAAGGTCTCGACCAAGTTCACTGGTTAGCCTCATCCACCATGTTGTCTTAAAATGGCAGGCACTTTAAGAAATCGCCGAATTTGGCAGCGAAATATAAGTTACTTTAAATAAAAGCAGCTTGGATAAAGCTGACTAATTTTGCGAAATTCTCATTCATAATGATTTAGTATTGATAAAAATTAGTATTGAATCTCCTACATTCGGTTTCCACTTAATTGAGCTTCGTGTGTTTGAATAATATAAGTTGGCTTTTTTAAAATAAGGAATATGAAAGCTACCTCTTCCTCCCGGCACTGGCCGGAAGGACTTTTTAAAAACGCTGTTAAAATTGGCGTTTGGAATAGAATTACGCGGGAATGGCACGCGATATTCTATATAGATTCTATGTAAACATTATTCTATATAGAGCCTTCACCAGAAAGAATACTTTGGACAATCTTTTGCAAAATCAAGTCAACCCGAATTCCAGCTCAAGAATCAAAATCTAACTCGAATCCGAAACAAAGAAAGTCAAACCGATTCGTAGCAAAATGGTAGAAATTAAAATGATATGTAAAGAAAACATATAGCACGAACCGCAGGTCGCGTCATTTTCGGACAAAAGCAAGTTTCCTAGCCCGATGCAAAACGCTACATGTCTACACCATAGTCAATAAATTTTAATCTTTAATTTTATTTCAAATTATTTTCGTGAAAACATTTTCATTTCTGCTATGTATTCTCTAAATTGTGCTTTCTTGAGCCAAATCTTTCATATTTACTGACCCCCCCCCCACACACACACCTACTTAACTGTACCCCCTTCTACATTGTAAACATCAAGATAATGAAAATTCTTCGCTTTCAAAAATTTTCATTTGTTTGTCATCATTTCAACTCTTTTAAAATCTCTGTATGTAAAGTTTTTTTTCTTTTCATTTCATGTCTTTTCCCATTCTCGTCCCCCGAAAAACTAGCTTTGGTCAAAGTTTCCATAAATATATAAAAGTTGATGTCCTTATACATAAGCTATCCATATAGCGCGTTGAAAGAATCTACAGTGTATATTTTCTGTTTACCCCCCCCCCCCCGTCCATTCCAGGTACCTCTTAACAAACAGTCGACGTCTCCGGCATGGAATAATTTTTAATACACAGCACCTATATATTTGTGTCTTTAGTATAATGTCATGTATAATATATTGCTTTCAATAACAGGGTTACAAATACATGTTCTTACCACGTGCTTTACTTGAAGCATAGAATCGGTTTTCTATAACTGAACATATATGCACCTCAATAACTAATGTATCTCAATTTTATGTTCAATGAAGTATTTATAATTATTATTTTTTAACAGTTGCCTTTTTTACCGTTGATCTTTTTACCTGTTGACCTTTTTACCGTTGCCTTTTTTACCTGTTGACCTTTTTACCATTGACCTTTTTACCGTTGACGTTTTTTCCGTTGCCTTTTTTACCGTTGACCTTTTTTCCTAAATTCAGTGTTTCACCTAACCACCAACAAAAGACAATCACTAAGAACCTGAACATCAAATGTTACAAGAAATTGTCATAACAGAACTAACAGAAAAACAAATGGTTGTCGTGAAAACAAAGTGTGGTCTGGTCACTCGTTCAGAAAATTCTCTGATAGAATATTCATCTTCGATGACGGTGACGGCTCATATTTTAAGCTCAAGCGATCCACGTTTAACTATAACGGTGGCTATTATACATCTGACGTCTCCTCGACCCAAGATATCATTAAATTTTCTACTAAAGCGAAATTCCAAGACAAGAAGATCCTCGTATGGATTGCAATGGGTCCGAAAGGTTTGAGTCGTCCGTTCATCCGAAAGTCTGGGTTCGCTGTCAATGGGCAACGACATTTGAACAAGGGCATTTGCCGTCTTCTTATCCCCTACATCTGTAGCAACTATAATGACGGTGATTACGGTATCTGGTCAGACTTGGATAGCAGTCATCTCTGCAAAATTGTTCTCAGCCATTTCCGCCAGCAAAACATCACTTTCATAAAGAAGTCTGACAACCTGGTTAGAGTTCTCCAAATTTGACCAATTGAGCGGTTCTGAAAGTATCTGAAGTCAAAAGTGTATGCCAAAGGCTAGAAAGCAGGTAACATCCAGAAATTGATCAATCGAATCAAGTATTGTTTCAAAATTATGAACTTAAATTTTGTACAATGTCTAGCAAGTGCCACCAAAAGTAAAATCGATAATGTCAAATGAAACGGTTTAATTGAAATCCGATAACAGTTTTACAGAGGAATGTGGTTATTGAAGTCACCTTACAGTGCCCATTTGAGTTCTTTATCTCGTTTTTTAATAACTTTCAAGTCAAGTAAAGTTTGTGCAGATTTCTAGGAAACAGTCCTTATACCACATTTAAAAACCATATTTCAATAATTACCGCCCATAACCGTAAAAGTAATCCAGTTCTTTTGTGAAGCTCTGTATATGATCTATAAATTTGTACATATGCTACACAGTGTGCTTAAATTATGTTTAGTAAGAAAATGCATAACACAGTAAAAAATTCCCCTTCAGCAGTTTCTACCGATAGGGGGAAACGTACTTAAATTCTTTTGTACAGTGTTGTATTTGACATACAATTTGATAGTCACTTGACATACAATGACATACAATTTGACTTTGTATATGACATACAGATTTTAATACACGCCACATATTAATGCTGAAATTTAATTCAAGCAATGCTTAAGCTACTTAAATTACGCTTCCATGAGTTAATATCCATAGGCGATTATATATCCAGTTCTTTGCATAGTCCTGTATATGATTTTATTTATATGCAGCAAACTTACCTTAGTATATTATACTAAATGTAGTTGAGCTTGAAAGACAACTTGAAGCTGCATAACTCAAATTAAAAATAACATCTTTAAGCAATACCTGCCCTTTCTCAATAATGCTTACGAATTTTTCTGTGTGTCTTACGAATTTAAAAATTGCTCTGTATATGTTCTATAGAATTTATGCACACCATGTAGTATTCAAAAATTTAGTTAAAACTAAAAAAACATACCATAAGTGAAAACGCACTTGCAGCAATCATTCCTAATAGCCAAACTTCGCATACAGATTTGTTCCCGAAATCTTTTATGTGTCCCTGTAAATGAATGATAAATGCAATCCCTATCCTATTTTACTGCAAGCATTTTGTTGTTAGCTTCAGTAATATATATCAGTTTCATCATGTTTGAAATAGTGCAACATAATTGAAATACGCTGCGAACAGTTTTTACCCGTAGATCATCATATAATCGAACTCTTTTGCATAACCTTGTAAATGAGTGATAAATGCTTCGCACCCCATATTCTACAGAAAGTATGTATTAGCACTAGAGATGAGACGGACTCAACCCGGACCTGACACAGGTTTGATTTTTATACTAGCCTTCGGGCTCGGGCCCATTCTTTCTCAAATTGGCAATTTTATTTATTCTCGTACTCGTGTAGAAACAAAAAATAACTTTTTTACCTCTTAAAAATTAATTATCCCATTGCAAGTCTTTTTAATGCTATTTTGATCAGGAGGAAAGAGAAATAGATTTTTTTCTTCTTTTTTTTTAGTATTTGTCGAACATTATTTTGAAAGAAAACTTGTGATATTTGATGATTTATGTCTGTAGTTTAACACAAGTAACGACCTGTTGATGTTGGCGGCAATCAGAATATGGCGCCATTAGGATACTGTTTAATTGGAATGTTTATTTATTATTACTTTTTTCAGAGATCTAACGCGAAATAAATATTTTCTTTTACGTCAATCAGCATTAGCCTAAGATTTGAAAATTTTTAGTCTCCTATTGTCTGCGATTGTAATCGCTCTTTATATGAAAATAATGTTGGTGATTTTATTCATGCTTCTTCTTGAAGTCTGCTCATTCTGTGTCTCTGTTCTTCCTATTCATACAATCACTCAGGGCCGGCGCTAGATATTTTGCCGCCTGAGGCGAACATTATTTTGCCGCCACTAGGGACGCACCGAATAGTGATTTTAGCTAAATATCGATTGCCGAATATTCGGTAAACCGAATACCGAATAGTGACTATCAAGCCGAATACCGAATATTCGGCCTGCCGAACAGTGACTATTCGGCAGAATACCGAATGTTCGGCATGCCGATTACTTTTAAATTTTAGAATTTGAAAGTATGCATTAAAAAGCTAAATTTTGAAACAATTTTACATAATATTTAACACACATACTTCCCTATTGATAAACAAGATCTTTTTACAAGTAAATTCTACATAAAAAAAAAATTATCCTTTGAATTGCTATTTAAGAAGAGGATAGTTTTAAAGCTTAACTGATAAAATTTTAAGTTTCATGGATTCTTCTCTGAATTAAAACAAATGAATAAAATTTTCTTATATTCTAAAACAAATATTTTAAAAACAAAGGGAAATTTTGAAGGAATTGGATGAATAATTGTACAGTCATATATACTGTTTATTTATCAGGAAGGGACTGAAATCGTTAGTATTGGTTAATTTTCTTACGTGATACCTTTCAAATAGCAAATGTAAAAGCCTTCCCTTTTAAATATAATTCTATTTCTAATTATTAAATATCTTTATTAATTGACAGTTAAAAATAGTAGTTGTTTTAAGGTGTTTAAAAAGATTTTTTAAAAAGGTCTTTTAAGTGTTTTTAAGTTTTTAAAAAAGATCTGGCCGAATATTTCGATATTCGGAAAAACCGATCATTCAGCATACCGAATATTTTGATATTCGGACATACTTAATATTCGGCATACCGAATAGTTTGATATTTGGCCTAACCGAATATTCGGTAGTAGGGTCGAATACCGAATAGATACCGAACATTCGGGGCATTCTTTTTTTTTACCACTACTCAAATGTTTTTTAGAATAGTAAATTAATATGCTAACTATAATTTATTTTGAAAACAAGTATATATCAAATTAATTTACATTTTTAAAATAATCAAATTACTTAAGAAATTTCGCATCTTGTAAAAAATAACAACAGCTAGCTCGAAACTGAATTAATAAAAATGTAATCGCATCCTAATAATATTTACAAGAAAGTATCGTATCAAGAATAAAACTGACTCTTGAAGAAAACTCATTCTCCTTTGGGAAAAAACATTTATTAAATCGACGTTATGAATACTACATAAAATCTCAGTTACAGCTGGCAAAGAAATTACGTTTAAAATAAGCATTACTGAGCATAATATGTCAAACAATTAAAAAAAAAATCAAATTACGTATAAAATTTGTATATAAATTACAAAATAGAAAATAATGATATCAATAACATATATCTTTTTAAAATCATATAAGCTCCCACTTTGAATAATATTTTAAAAAAATAACTTAAAAAAATAAGATACAACTTCCATATCTAATTTGTATTGATCTTTTTTAGCAAAATCATTTGTTATAATATCGAAATCAATATTATAAAATTATCACACTTTCGGGCCAAAAAAAGAAACACACAAAAAGAAATCACACATGAAATTCTTGCTTAAATTAGAAATTATGATATGATGAGATATTTACATGAAATTACATTATACATGAATTTACACATGAATTTACATTAATCATATGAAATATGATACATGACAATTTGATTTCACGTTAGTGATATTTACAAAAAACACAACTATCAACAGTGAAATAATTCGATATAATTAGCTCTTTATCAAAATCGTTTATTATATCTTCCTAATAAAAATAATTGCATTTTCATCTGCACGAATAATTTAAATTTAATACCAATTCTCGATCCAAAAAGTGATAAAAAAAGTATTTAAACAATTAAACAGTACATGAATATCTTGCATAAAAGTAAAAGTAAAAATAATTGTATCAAGAACAAATTAATTTCGTGCTTTTTTCAAAATATACAGTGTTGCCTGTACTTAAAAATAATTAAATATCCAATTATACACACGTACGTTAAAAATATAATTATATATATAATGGCACTACTACTTACAGAAAATAAAAATTAAAACGACTAGCATAAATAAAACGCAAATTTTAAAACTTAAATTGACTTCTTTGCAAAATTGTTTATTCTGATGGCGTAATATTTTAAGCAATCGTATTTTCAGATTCTAGAATAGCAAAATATGAAGCTTTCTTGATGTTTAATAAAATTTTTAAATCGGAAAATGAACAAACAATTTTATCAATCAAACAACGCACTCAATTAAATAAAAATAGACCAAAGAATATGAAGCTTTCTTGATGTTTAGTCAAATTTTTAAATCGGAAAATGAACAAAGAATTTTATCACAACCAAACAACGCAATCAATTAAATAAAAATAGACCAAAGAATAAAGACAGCAGGAACAAATTACTAAGGTGCATACACGCCTTGAAATTTCCAAGGTGTGTGGCACCACTATTTCTGTAAGGATATTTCTATTCAATATTTAAATGGCAGAATTCGAAAAATAGCATTAATTACTATTATATTTTCAGTAAAATAAAAATATACTTAACTGCAATCACCTTATTTAATAATAGAAGTCGTAATATTTTCCTGATATTAAATAGGATGAAAACTTTTATTTAAAAATTGCGGTAAAACTGTACGTACCCGGAAATTAAACATCCATTTGAAATTAAATAATAAAAATGCAATCATATATTGTTTACAATAACATATAAAAAATATTAAAGAAGCAAACTTTTATGCATTAACTCTTTCATAAGTTTAAACGAAAAATAAAATTACATCTTAAAATCACATAGCCATTTAAATAAAATTAAAATATAATTAAATGCAATCAAGTATTAGTAATAACTGCTTGAACTTAGAAGTCAAGAATTAAGCAAACATTTAAAAATCTAACACGCCTTGCCTTTTCTTTCGCAAAATCATTAATTATGTCATCATAATCAATGTTAGAGGCAATTAAATTTTCAATTGCCAGTATTGCCAAATTGGATAGGCGCTCTTGAGCCATTGTAGATCTCAAGTAATTTTTTATAATTTTTAATTTTGAAAATGAGCGTTCACTACTAGCAACCGTTATTGGCAAAGTTAAAAGAATTCTAATACAAATAAAGATATTTGGAAATACTTCGATTAATTTATTTTTCTGAATGTGATTTAAAATGTCAATGGCTGTCATCCCCTTTTTTACGATATTCCTAAAAACGAGCAATTCGTTATACAAATTATCTAACTCTATATCATCGGTTAAATGCGTGTGTAATATTTTGCAGTTATTGAAACTATCGGTCGAGTTTACATCGGTTAATGAAGGAATATCATATAAAAATTGGAAAATGTTACTATGGTCGTTAAGCTGTTTAAATCTGTCAGTGATAGAATTTTGGCAGATATCTATAAGATAATTAAATACCTCGATTTCAAATTTCTTTGATGGGTCATCGATGGGAGTGTCTGTTCCTTCGTAAGGGAATAATTTACTTTTGCGTCTAATTCTTAGAGAGGACGAAGGTTCAAAATCGCTATTTATTTCCATTTCGTTTGCAATTTCTTTCGCGGAAGTCAAAATTTGTTGAAAACCGCTAACGCGAAAGTCTTTTAAGAAGAGATCTACCGATTCTAAAACTTTAATACATTCTGGTATGATCATATTAGGACTTTGTAGAAGTTTTGATGCTATATTAATTTTTGTCAAAATTTCATACCAAAGTACTGCACTGCAAACAAATTTGAATGTAGAAATTTTATTGGCCAGCGATTTACTCCTACAAACTGTCTCACTATCTCTTGATTTATCTAATGAAATTTCTACTAATGCATCATATATATTGGGTAAATCATACCTCAAAGGTTTCACAGCTTCAACTCGACTTTCCCATCGAGTCGTGCTAACACATTTTAAAGTTAACGATGTTACGTGCTTTTTAAATACTGACCATCTGGGCGTAGACGTCGAAAAAAAAACAAAGAGTTCTTGAATAAGTAAAAAAAAATTGCATAATTCCCCGGATTGTTTAGCAGCATCATTTATAACCAAGTTCAACGAATGACATGAACAAGGCACAAAAAAAGCTTTAGGATTTTCATTTAAAATGCGTTTTTGCACACCTGAATGACAACCTTTCATATTAGCTCCGTTGTCGTAACCCTGCCCACGAATATTTTTCATTTCGAGGTCTAAGTTTTCTAATTCTTTGACAACAAGCTCAGTTAATCCAGCCCCTGTTGAATCGATTACAGGTAAAAAATTAACAAAATATTCCTTAGGTACGTACAGTTCATCATTTTCTTTCGTTACAATTCGAATAACGAGAGACATTTGTTCGATTCTGCTGGCATCTGGAGTACAATCTAGTACTAAACTGTAATATTTAGCTTCCTTAATTTTTGAAATGATAGTATCGCGAACTTTTTGACCCATTAAATTAATCATACTGTTTTGAATGTCTTTGCTTAAATAATGTACATTGGTACGATTCTTTGAGGATTTTACTAAATGATCATAAAGTACAGGAAAAAATTTAGCTAACAGTTCTAAAATTTTTAAAAAGTTACCATTATTTGAGTGAAATGGCACGTCTGAAGTGTCTCTCAGTGCAAGCATTTGGGTTGCACAAAGTTGCACTGTACCAACAACTGCTTCTAAAATTTCTCGCCAGCGTTGTTTTTGAATTTCCAATAAACGCTGTTGCTCTTTATCAATCGTTTGGCCTTTTTGCAGCCTAATTTTTAATTCAATCCATTTTCCGAAACATTCAATATGATTTTTAGAATATTCGTGAGATTTTAACGCACGTGAGATATTTTTCCAATCGTTAAAACCATTTACCGATAAGTTTTTAGCAACATGATCACGATCAGCATTATTAAATAACATACAACAAAAGCAAAACACACAATCTTTTTTTACACTATATACCAACCATGTTCGTTTGAATTTTTCCCCATTGGACATTACTCTTTCGTAAAAAAATTCAGAAAAATGTCTTCTATAAACGTCGCGAGGAAAGAAAAAGTCCTTAATCTGCACTGGACCTTTTTCGATTACCAATTCACGTTGTGAATCTCTTAAGTTTTTCCAGTCAGCGGGGTCATTAGATATTATTTCAAAGGTACTTTGACACGGAAGATTTTCATCTTCAAGTATGTCCTCCTCGTCTTTTTCAAGTTCATTTTCAACGCCTGAAAAAAGTTTGACTGATGAAGGTTCTCCAATATCTTGTTTATCTTGTCTCATTTCGGATACATTTTCATCTTCCATTTCATCTTCTGATATAACCTGATGTTCTGCTTCGATATTTGGACATAAAAATGCCCCGCTTTCTCTTTGTTTTTCTTGATTTATCCCTAATATGTCTTCTTCTATCATGTCCGAAGGAACCTAGAGGTTCTGCTTCAATATTTGAACACGAAGGTAGTTCTATGCTTCTTTGTGTCTCTTGATTTATTTCTAGTGTGTCTTTTTCTTCTAAATCTTTTGAAAAAACCTCAGGTCCTGTTTCAGAACCTGAATCGGACTGGGATAAAATATACTTTTGCATCCATTTGGAAGATTTCTTTTTCTCAGCCTCTCTAGCTAATCTTTTTTTCCTACACGTATAGCCACTATCTTTCTTCCGTTTTAAATCGCTCATTCTAAAAAAAATAAATTATTGGTGACTGACTGATTTATAAAATACGATAACTAATAATTGAACAAAAAAAAAAAAAAAAAAAAAATGTTATTTCAATGAATTTTTTCGGGGTACTTTCCCAGTATAAGGAGGCCTTTGGTTTTTCTTTTTTAAAGCTTGACGCAATTTGGGTTTTACAAAGTGAGGTTTGTTGTCAATTATCATTTGACCTCTGAAACCTATGAAAACAAACCTGGTGAACTTTTATGCTTGTTCATATATGTAAACATTTTATTTATATACTAGTCCCACCCGGCGTTGTCCGGGCCCGTAATAATATTTTTAAATGAACCTTAAATTTCTATTATTTTATATCTTTAACTCGATTTTGTCTGAAGTATGTGCCCGCTGACTGTGTGAAAAATCGGTTAAAAAAATCTTGATAATTAGCGGCAAAATGGCTCGAAAAAACTGACATGGGAAACGAAGGGAGTAGGGTGATATGTTTGCGACGACTGCGTAATTTTCGTGCTAAAATATTCATAATTAATTGTACAAATCACTAACTTACCCGTAATAATTTTTTTTTCACATCGAAATCCTGTGTATTTTTTTTTCTTTGTTTTCAAACTGATTGTTGTCAGAAAAGCTTGTATTTCCACCACTAAGGGGTGCAATATATTCTAAATGTACCTCCGACAGCGTCCCCGCTGATTGCGGTACCGTATAGCAGTCCTGCTGGTCATGCGCCGCAAAATCTCTTAGTTCAACTTTTCACCAATAGGGGCGCATTCGGTTCTACACAGTCCAATTTCCAAATGAAACTCTACCCAGTGTCCCCGCTACCTTCGGCATCGTACAGCAAGAGTGTTGTCCGCGCGCTGCAAAATCCAAACGGGGGAAGGGAGGTTCATAACACGAAAGAGTGATCAAAGGGCTCTCCAATGATATATCACATAAGGGGTTCGGAAAATGTTAGAAAATTGCGCCTCCGGGAGCCTACTGTTGCGCCCTCGGAATACAACCCCCTCTTTGAAATGTTTATATTTTATATATATCAGATGGCTCAATAAAAAAAATCAGATCTAAAATGATATTTATTGTAGAAAACGCTACGACTTAAATTTTTTTAACCTAACCTAAATAGAGGGAGAAGCCCGTTAATCAATATCATAATATATTTTAAATAATTTTATATAGCCTATAATAAAAAAAAATCTGACTTTATATTTTTAACAATTTTATATAGCATATAAAAAAAAAATCGGACTTAAAATAATGATAATTAGTGGAGAAATGCTAAGATTTAAATAACGCACTGTAGAAAAGCATTTCTTTTTCATTTAAAAAATCGATTTTTTGATAACATAAAAATTTATTCACAGATTTTTACGAAAAATACATATTTGGATTCAGCGTTAAAAAATACACATAGATGCATAATTTTCAAATCTATAAATGCAACATTTGTATAAATTTTATGTACCACAAAACAATCCCGATATAAAAATTCTTTTTTTTCTTTCCTTCTGTTTCTTTTTCTTTTTTTTTTTTTTTTTAACCGCAAACTTTTTAACCTCTCTTTCACTTAAAAAAATCATTTTTTTTTCATAATTAATTTTCTAACTAACGAAAATTACATATTAACAAAAACTACATATTTTAAATCAGCGTAAAAAAAAAAAAAGGCGCATAAGTGCATAAATTTCAAATCTATAAATGCAGTATTTATAACAATTTTACACCCCACGAAACGAGACCGATTTTAACGAAAATTTCACATTTGCAATCAGCGTAAAAAAAAAAAAAAAATACGCATAGATGCATACATTTCAAATCTATAAATGCAGTATTTGTAAAAAAATTTATACCCCACGAAACAATCCCAGTACAAAAATCTTCTGTGGTTTTTATTCGCAACCAGGTGGCTGGCTTTTAAATTGAAGTGTTTGGAATTATGTTTCTGCAATCTAATTAATGAAATAATAAATTCCTACGCTTGTAATTGACCGATTTTAACGATAATTACATATTTGGAATCAACGTAAAAAAATACGCATAGATGTATAAATTTCAAATCTATAAATACAATACTTGTAAAAATTTTAAAGGCCGTGAAAGCGTCCCGCGGCTTAGAAAAGAGATTAAATTCAATTTATTAAAATCGATTTTTAAGGGATATTTCGACTTCTAGGAATATTCGTTGGAATATTTCAAAAAAATTTAGAAATTCTAAAAGAGATTTTTTTTTTTTTTTTTTGCGTGTGGGTACTAAATTTAGCGTTTTTAGGTGGGATACTTTCTGAGATACAGATACGGGTGTCTTTGAAAATCTCCAGCCCTTTATGGCAGTGGCAGCCGGATGAATTGTGTCAAATTCTCCCCTTCTTTCCGCACTTCTGAAAGAACATCTTTGAGTTATGATTAAAATCAATGCTTTAGTTGAATTATGAATATTTTCCATTCTTTTAATTGGGGTTTTTAGTTAATAATTCAGCTAATTGTTAGAAATTTAAAATTCTTAATCTCAGGTACATCAGAAGAGATACACCAGATCTTCGACTACCCTCACACAAATTTTCAGCCTCATACATGTCGTAGATTTTCCTAGTCATCGCACACAGACACGCGGACACACAGACAGCGCTAAACTTTCTTTTGTTAGTATAGAATTATATTATTATAATGCAATTTGCATTTGTTTGTAATAAAAATTATATAAATGGCTTCTTTATATTAAATAAATTGTATAATGATTAAAACAATTACTTGTGTATATGAAACAGTGAATAGGTTACCAAAAATATGCATGAAAAATTTCCTTCTCTCGCTAAAGCCAGTTTCTCTATTTCACCTATATTGGAAAAGTACTGTTTTTGTTTTATTTTTTAATAATATTATACGTAAAAGCAAAATTGCCACATTTTATTATTGGCATCATCAGAATAAATTATATTGTCCATGAATCAGTCAACTAATTCAAGTACAGGAAGTATAGTTTTATCTCATGCTTAACTAGGAGTATCAATAAAATAAACTGATAAATACTTGAAAATGATAAATGCAGTTGTAGCAATAAATGCACATGCAAAGGAAAAAAAAGTTATAAATTTACATTTTTTAAAAACACTAAAAATGGATTATAAATGGATATTTTTTAAAGTTATTTATGATAATCATTATTTTTTTTAAACCAAATCTAAAATTATCTAATAACATTACAGAGAATGAAAGTAGCCAAGATAGTATAAAAATGATATAATATACATATAAGATCGTTAGAAAATGTTTAAAATTGCAGAAAATTGAAAAATATGAAAACGGAGGTGTAGGTGAGAAGGGGGGGGGGGGGGGAAGGCGAACGGTAAATAATTGATCTATACAATATAATATTCTCACTGCAACACATTGGAAATTCTCCCCTGCTTTCAGCGGAAACAGTTGAAAGTTATATAAGGAACTGCTACTAACGGTTTAAATAATCACTAATAAACAACATAATGAAACGCTTTAGTATAAAACAAACCTTAAGTGTTTTATGCGAACTGTTAGTCTGCGAATGGAATCCTGGAAAATTATTATTATTTTTTTTTTATGCAATCCATTCTCAAGTAAATAACATTTTCAGTTGCATAACTGAATTTGTACACACAGTTGTAACAAAATAATGCTAATGTTACTGTTAATTCTGTTAATTTTGTAGTTTGTCAGTTTAAAATATTTACTTGAGAATGGATAGCATCCAAAAAAGCGATTTTCCCGGTAGAGAGAATTGATTGCTGATGCAGTGTAAAAAGTACTCGGAAACGTTTTCGTAAATGACGAGCAGCTAATAAAAATTTATTTTTATAAATTCTTCTTTAAATTTCTAAAATGAATGATGTTTATATAGATAAAGGGACGTTTTTCAGAATCGTGGGTGACTCGGAAGAGGTTATTGCACATTTCCGTCCGTTTCGTAGATTCAGAAACACTTATCTTTTTTAACAGTGCAATGCAGCACAATTTCACCAAACATTCCTTTTTTTCGACACACTCTATTTCGTATCGAATATTACATGGTTGGAAACATTTTTCAACATTTTGCAATAAATTCCTTGATTAAAAGCTTAAAAAAAAAAGGAATAATAAACAAATTTGGAAAAATATGAAACAATTGGCTCTCACATTTTATACTAGGAGGCTTTGTCCTATATGAGCTACGTTCGCCAACCCCGTCCAAACCCAGCAGGCTCTAGAAACACGCTAATTTGCTATGTTTTAAAAAGATTACGCTATTACGGAAGATTGAAAGATATTACTACGATTAGTGGCGGGTTGTCATCCATTTTTGTTTTGTTAAGGGGATACATCCAACGCTGTCGCGACAAATCCCGGCTGATGGAATGATTAAGTAAAATCAATTACACGTTTGAAAATCAGCTTGCATAATAGGTTAAGTACAAATGTCACTGCCTACGGGACTTTTATAACGCCTAGAAAAAAAGTTTTCCTTTATACAAATTAAAAAATCGTTTTAAATTTGACTTTTTTAATAAATCGTTTTAAGGCGGTCCTCAAATAAATACTTTCCTCAACTTAATAAACAGGGACTTTTTTACCCATTTTTAAACGTAAAAGCATGATATTTGCAGGCGTAATGATTGAAGTGATTTGTACAGCAATTACACATTTTGTTTTTCATTATCCGATAAATTAATTACAGTTATAGTGATTGTTGCCCCATCACGGCAGTTCTTTCCTTTCCTACGCCGTCGCGACCAGAAATTTAATTGAAAACAAAACGCCAACTTTGACAGCACTTTCTGAAATATCTTCTGCCTTTACAGGAAAATGAGAAAAACAATTACAGTACATAGTTTCCTAAAATGAACACCTGCTAATTTGATACGTTTGCGCACAAAAATAATATCTAAAAGTAGCCAGCTTGGATTTGAGAACAGCTTTAAATTTAAGCTATAAATTATAGAAAGAAGGGAAAATTGTAAATCGAAAGAGGCGTTTTATCAAGGTCTCATTTTTTTTGTTATGGCTGTTTGTGTTTATTAAGATATTTTATAATTATTCCCTTATTTGGATAAAGATCCAGGACATTGAGAAATTAATGATATATGCGGGATGATTTTTAAAGCAAGTGACGGTATAACAAGTAGCGTTGCCAGGTGTCCCGCGTAAATCGGGGCTGATTTACGTGGGACACCTGGCAACACTAATAACAAGGTTTTAATGAAATATGCTTTAACCTCTTCCGTTCCGAAGCTAAAATAATTATACAAATGCCTATTCATTGGTTTTTTCCAAACAAAATGCCATCGTAAATGACATAAAAAATATCTTTTCTGAAATGGATCCTTTAGGCGCTTAGTAATTTAGGTTCAGAAATATGTATCTAAAACTACAAACCCTCTTAAAACACCAATTTAATAACCATTAACCTAAACTAATGCAATCACAAATTTAAGAGCTTTACACAAGTAAATAATCTACAAATCCTCAAAATTTTTTATTGAAAAAGATTTAAGTTAAATACTTGTAACACAGTGCGCCTTAAATATTACTAAATAACCACAGCAGGTTTTACTTTTAAACATGAAAGTTTATTCTGAAGAACACAAAAAACGACACGGAACACAAAACAACAAATACAGAATCCGAACTACAACTAAAATTGTTCTACAGTTTCGGGACAGGATGAGACAGGATGCGCATGCATCTCAAACGATTATGATTACATATCGACTGACATATTTCGATTGTACTTCCAACATCCTCCCTCAATCTAAATATGCCCAACATAAAAATCATAACACTTAACATACAATACAATATATATACAGTGTCTCACATAAGTGATGGGACACTTGTGCTTTACAAAAGGAAACTAATCAAATAAATTAAAAAAACATGTACACATTTTTTTGTGGGTGTGTTTCATACTTAAATTTAGTAAAGATTATTACATAACATACATTTTGTCAAAATATTAAAATATTAATTTAATAAAAATACAAATGTTTAGAACGGAGCAAAAAATAGCTCACATAAGTGATGGGACACCATTATATATGCAACAAAAATCGTCTGAAATAAGCAATAAAAATATTTTTGGGGGTTTTATTTTTACTTAAAAGCAATTGGCAATAATTTATAAAATCATCTGCAGTATTTCTCTCCAGTTTGTTTTGGAATTTTTGTGTTTTTTAGCTCTGTGTAGCCATGAATGCTAAACGAAAAGAAACTTCGCCTGAAATTGGAAAATTAGTTATTAATTTGCATATTGAACGTGGAAAATCTATTAGAAAAACTGCTGAAACAGTTAACTTGAGTCGTTCAACAGTTTTCAATATCATTAAACGATATAAAAAGAATAATATGATTCAGGATAAAAGAAGACCAGGCCGACCATCAAAGCTATCCAATGGAATAAAGCGAATTATCGTTCGAAATATTAAAAAAAAAATCTAAGAAATAGTGCTCCAAAAGTTGCTGCTGATTTACAAGCATTATATGGAATAATTGTTAATCCTGAGACTATTAGAAAGGTAATTCGATCTGCTGGATATCACGGTAGAGTAGCCAGGAAAAAATTCTTCGTAAGTGAAAAGAATAGAAAACTCAGACTAGCTTTCGCAAAATCCAACATAAATAAGAATTCTGATTACTGGAATAAAGTTGTATTTGCTGATGAGAGTAAATTTAATATATTTGGTTCTGACGGTAGAATCTTGGTATGGAGAAAACCCAGGGAAGACTTTTGCAAACAGAACTTGGTACCAACAGTAAAACATGGTGGAGGAGGAGTTATGGTATACGGGTGTATGTCGTCCGCTGGAGTTGGTAATCTTGTTTTTATTGACAGTATAATGGATCAGTACAAGTGTATTGATATTTTAAAGCAAAATTTGAAATCTTCAGCACGAAAATTGAACCTTCATAACGATTTTAAATTCTACCAGGACAATGACCCCAAGCACACTGCTCTGAACGTTAGACTCTGGCTGCTATATAACTGTCCTGAAATAATAAAAACACCACCACAATTTCCAGACTTAAATCCCATAGAGAATATTTGGCAAGAATTGGAATCAAGAATTCGCAAACACACCATTTCTTCAAAACAACAACTAAAATCGGTGCTTCAAGAAGAATGGGGTAAAATCACTCCAGAAATCACAAAAAAATTAGTCGAATCCATCCCAAAAAGATTAAATCATGTTTTAAAAGTAAAAGGAAATCCAACAAAATATTAAAACCTTTTAAAAAGTAAAATTTTTGGATAAATATTTGATGGAAAAGTAAGTGTCCCATCACTTATGTGAGCCATTTTTTGCTCCGTTCTGAACAATTGTATTTTTACTAAATTAATATTTTAATATTTTGACTAAATGTATGTTATGTAATAATTGTTACTAACTTTAAATATGAAACACACCCAAAAAATTTTTGCACATGTTTGTTTATTTATTTTATTGCAGTTTCTTTTTATAAAGCACAAGTGTCCCATCACTTTTGTGAGACACTGTATATTATACATACAACATAAAAAAAAAAATTAACCGAACATTATTTTTCTGAATTTTTCAAACAATACTTTACTTAGAGGCTTAGTTAATAAATCAGCAACCTGTTCTGTAGATGGAATGTAATTAATTGAAACAGTTCTATCTCTTACTTTTTCTTGCACAAAATGATACTTAACATTTATGTGCTTTAACCTTTTAGGTTGTTCACATGATTTGCTGATACGGATAGCTGACTGATTATCCTCATAGAGAGGTACAACAAAATTTCCACAACCATTTAAATTTAATTCAATCAATAAATTTCGAACCCAGCAAGCTTCACTTACACATAGGCTCAAGGCAATGTACTCCACCTCTGTAGACGATAAAGCTACACAAGTTTGTTGTTTAGAACACCATGAAATTGTACAATTATAAATTTGAAAACAATACCCTGTTGTAGATTTCCTGTTAATAGTATCACCCCCCCAATCAGCGTCAACAAAACCTTTAACTAATTCAGCATTTACATTTTTTCTATACACTAACTTCAAGTCAACTGTACCTTTAATATAATGTAACACTCTTTTTAAGAACAACAATAACTTTTCACTTGCATAGTTTTGATATCTACTCAAAATACTGATAGAATTACATAAATCAGGTCTGCTTCCTAGCATTGCATACATGATACAACCAATTAATTTTCTACATTTATTTTCCACATTTACATTTTCTGATTTTTCATTAATTAAACATTCATAATTAAAGTTAGTGTCCATAGGAGTAGAGATACTTTTACATTCAAACATATCAAATCTTTTCAACACATTTTCTAAATAGTTACTCTGATCTAATGTTAAAATACCTTCATTTACATTCTGAGAAATAGATATACCCAAATAGTAAGAAATAGGACCAAAATCTTTCATTTTAAAATTTCTTTTCATTTCACATTTAAAATCATTTATTTGCTTGCTATCAGAACCTGTGATAATCAAATCATCAACATATATCAATACATAAAGTTTACAATCATTCGAAAATTTGAAATACAAACATTGATCATTTTCAGATTTTACAAAATTTTGAGAAGATATAAATTTCTGAAATTTTTCATACCAATATTTTGGTGCTCTTTTTAACCCGTATATAGCCTTTTTAAGCTTACATACTTTCCCATCAGGTAAATTACAATTATCAGGTAAATACATAAAAACATCCTCTTTGATTTCCCCATGTAAGAAAGCACTACATACATCCATTTGATATACAACCCAATCAAAATTTACACTAATTGCTAACAACATTCTTAAAGTATTTAACTTAGCTACAGGAGAATATACATCTTCAAATATTAACCCTTTTTGTTGATACCCCCTAGCAACCAATCTGCATTTAAATAATGAAATCTTACCTTTATTGTCCCGCTTAATTTTAAAAACCCACTTACTGTCTATTATATTACAGTCATTTGGTTCATCAACAATGTCCCAAGTGTCATTTTCAGAGAGGGCTTTCAGTTCAGCATTTATGGCCTCTTGCCACTTTTTCGATGAACTTGAGTTCATAGCTTCTTCATAAGTGATAGGTTCTTCCACATCGGTTATACTTATATAGCTTGTTTCAAAGTCCTCAAATCTCGATGGTTTCCTCAGGTTATCTCTTGCTCGAAGGTGCATTTTGATATTACTTAACTGGGGAGCAGGTGAATCTGTACTGCAGTTTTCATCATCATCTTGTTGTTGATTATTGGCCAAGTTATCCAAATCCATGTCAGTATCCTTATCTTCATCAAATTCTGAACTTTGATGTTGCACAGGATCAATTAAATCCGAAACAAAATTTTCATTCTTTACTGTATAGGAAGGTTTCTCATTTGGATTAATTATTATATCTCTATGTAATGTCACTGTGTTTGTTTTTGAGAAGTAGACTCTGAATCCTTTAGTATTTTCACCATATCCAACAAAAATTCCTTTTTCACTCTTAACATCTAATTTTCTACGTTTTTCTTTTGGGATGTGAACCCATACTTCAGATCCAAATGTAAACTTTAAATTTCTAATGTCAAAAGTCTTGTTTTTCCACAATTCATAAGGTGTTTTTCCTTTCACTGTGCTAGTACCTGTTCTGTTAATTATGTATACAGCTGTATTCGCAGCTTCTGCCCAGAACTTCTTATCTAGATTTTTTGCTACCAACATAGTTCTTGCAGCTTCCATGATGGTTCTCATTTCTCGTTCAGCTCCGCCATTTTGCTGTGGATTATATGGGACAGAAGTTTCATGCTCTATGCCATGATGAATCAAAAGTTCTTTAATTTTATCATTCCGGAATTCTTTGCCATTGTCAGATCTTATTACTCGGATATTTTTATTCATCTGGTTTTTGCACATCAATATGAACTCTAACAATTTATCATACACTTGATACTTATTTTCGAGAAAATAAAGCTTCCTAAAGTGAGAGTAATCATCTTTTAACACTAACATGTAACGAGACTTTCCAATTGATGCTACTTCTATTGGACCACATAAATCTGCATGAATTATATTACAAATTTCAGTAGATTTCGATTTACTTTCTTGAAAGGGACTACGTTGTTGCTTTCCTTGAATGCATGCCTCACAGAATGGAATATCAGAAGAATTTTCCCAGGTAATTTCATTTTCTGTAAGCAGCTTCTTGACATGATCAAAATGTTGATGAGCTAACTTTTCATGCCACCATAAGAGACTTTTCTTTTTACTTTTAACACTACTGTCAGCAACACAACATTTATTTAGATTTTCAAACTCACTGGTATTTTCGTCTATGGTCACTCTGCTTTTATCTAAGCGAAATATCATTTTAAAAAGTTTATCTTCACGTTTAGCTATAGCAACTATTTCTTTAGATTTTTGATGAATAAATTTAGCACATTCTGAGTTGGATGACATACATAAACCTTTATCTAGAGCTTTACCTTGAGAAAATAAGTTTACTTTTAATTGAGGGACATGCAATACATTTTGAAGTTCAGTTTTAATATATTTTTCACCATTATATGACTGAACATAAATAGTTCCTATTCCAATAGCTGTTATAGAGGTTCCATCACCTATTTTTATCTGTTTAGCCTCTTTCAACTTCAAATAATTTCCAAATAGACTTACATCATTACACATATGTTCTGAAGCTCCACTGTCTAAATAGAATTCTACATCTGATTCAGAATTTATAATTCCCATAAGTGCAAAACTTTTGCCATTTTCACCATTAGACTTCATATTTTTATTTTTACGAAAATAACAATCTTTAAATACATGCCCTTTCTTATTACAAAAATTACAAACAATATTTCTGTTCTTAGGAACATTATTACCATACCTACATTGAAATTTTTTGTGACCTAATTTTCCGCAAGAAAAACACTTGATATTACTTTGATTTTTAGCTGTAAGAGCAACAGTTTCTTCTTTCGTTTTTAATCTTTCTTCCTCAACTAACAAACGAGCAGTTAAGTTACTTAAAGTTCGCTGTTCATCTGCTACGGATTCCCAGGCTGAAGAGAAGTGCTTATATTGTTCGGGCAGAGCCATAATTATTTTTGTAATGATCATTTTTTCAGGAATCACTTCGTTATGTTGCTTAATTTCGGCAACCATATTCTGAACTTTAGATAAAAAATTCATCACGTTGTCATCAAACTTCAAATTGAAAAACTGTTGTTGTAACAAATGAATACTTACATTTGATTTTCTTTCATAAATAGTGTGTAACTTGTCCCACATTTCTTTTGCTGTAACACATGAAATTATATGCGATATCGGTCCGGCTTCCATACGTGAAACCAAAATTTCTTGCGCTTTTGCATCTTTGACAATGAAATCAGAATGTCCAGCATCAGTTGCTTCCGGTTTTACTTTTAATCCCGTTACTATATCATATAGTTCCTTAGCTATAAGCGTGACCTTAACTTGGAATTTCCATACATTCCAATTACTTTCATTCAGTTTAATAAACTGTCCCTGCTGTGTTTCGGTTCCGGCCATTTCAAAACAACATTCGGAAAACTAACTTTACAAAAATTTCAATTACTATTTACTTCGCAATATTTCTAATAATAGGTTTGGCTCTGGGCCCATAACCTGTAACACAGTGCGCCTTAAATATTACTAAATAACCACAGCAGGTTTTACTTTTAAACATGAAAGTTTATTCTGAAGAACACAAAAAACGACACGGAACACAAAACAACAAATACAGAATCCGAACTACAACTAAAATTGTTCTACAGTTTCGGGACAGGATGAGACAGGATGCGCACGCATCTCAAACGATTATGATTACATATCGACTGACATATTTCGATTGTACTTCCAACAATACTTATGAAAATTTTTCGCTTTCTTGATCATACTGTCTTTTGGGCATTTTTAAGCATTTTGCAAACTCAGAGGAAAATAACATTTATTTTATGTGGGAATCAGCTTAGAGGCTGCCATTTATTCGTTTGCTTTGAACGCAAAACACATTAAGCTATTAAGAAGTAATGTGAAAACGTAAAAAAATCGGACCTTTTAGTTTTTATAAGGAAAAGAACAGAGGTCCAGGGACCGAAGAGGTTAAAGAATACTTTTTTCAAAATTATCTGCAATCATGATCTTAAATTAAAAAAAATATATACATTAACGTAATATTTACCTGAAGTATGAAATATTATTACCACTTGTACTACTCTTTAACCATACTACTCAAGATCTGATTTTTTACAGTCAATTAATGAAAAGAATTACACCATCGAATGACTGACTGACTCACAAGTAAAATAATGAAATACTAAATACATGACGCTGCATGAATTTGTTTTGATTTGTATTCTCTGGCGCCGTCTACCCTTTGTGAATTCTGCTGAGCTGATTTCAGTATAAGGCTTTTCTTTGAAAAGAAAAAAGAAAGCATGAAATTGTTTTAGCTACAATATATTACGTCTTAGTTTAGATTTAATTCATGTTCCATAATAAAGATTGTGAACTCTTCGATTATTACTTGGCTGTAATTATATGAAATGTACTCTGTATTTTTATTCAAAAATAAGAAAAAAAAATTATCATTTTTTTTTTGGCAAATATAATGGTAAAGGATTATATGTTCAATATATGCCAGGCAAATGCCGCCCTTTATGCGTGCGCCCTGAGGCGGCCGCCTAGCCTGCCTCATGCCTGGCGCCGGCCCTGCAATCACTTTCATACGTAAGTAGATAAAATTGGCATGTGTTGTTATTCCCGATTGAAAGCAATCAAGGAGCTTTTCCTCTTTTTCTATAAAAGCATCGGATCTTTTCGGTAACGGTGTCAAATTTATAATTTAAACTGATTTTCAAAGCCATGATAAATGCGAAAGATGTACACTTTTTATAGGAAACAGAAAACGCTGTTCGATTCTTCGTCATATAAATCATAATTTCTGCAAATTTCATTAATTTATACATAAAATGCTCTTCGTTATTCTGTCCATCAGAGATACCTACTTGTTGCGGGAGAAAAATTTAAAAATCTTTTTAGGGAAGTATATTTCTATTTGACACTAAACGTCTCTTTTGATAAGATTTAATGTAAATTTCATAAAATTAATTATGTGCTAGAGATTAACAGTTATTAAAAAATGAGATCACTTAGAGAATTTAGAACAGCTTTTAAATATGCATTTTTGTTAAACCTTTTTTTTTTTCGTGCATACTTTCGGTATGGGAATCGGGCTCTGATGGCACAAACTTATTCGGATTTAAAATTGTTGGCCCCGGGCTCTGAAAAATGAGCCCGAACTCATCTCTAATTAGCACATCTCAGAAATTTTTATCAATTTCATTATGTTTGTAACGGAGTAACATTATTAAAATACGTCACAAATATTCTTTCTTCATAGACTATAATATAACGGAATACTTGTGAGTTCTCCTGGACGCGAACTGTAAGCAGTGGTGTAGTCGCAAAACACACAGAGGGTATACGCTCTAAGCAGAGGGTATACGCTCAAGGCAGAGCGTATACTCTAGAGTGTATATACTATAGCTTTCTTGAGAAACAGAGGGTATACGGTGTTCCTTAAAATAATCCAGAAGGTATACGGCGTATACCCCCGTATACCCTCCACTACATCCCTGACTGTAAGTGCTAAACATAACATTACATGTAGTAGTCATCTTTTAGTACACCCCAATAATGTATATAAATGTTATTATGTTTAAATACTGTAATACAACAATATTAAAATATACCGCAAATGATTTTACCCGATAGACCATAATCTAACGGAATACTTTTGAGTCCTCCTGTAAATGAACTATGAATGATATACACTTCATTTTGAATACCAAACATTCCATTGTAAACATTAATAACATATATCAATTACGCGTTAATCCGAGTATATTTACGTGAGTTAGAGCTAGAGCATGACCAGACGGGCAGACAAACCCATTCACTTTTCAACTGCGTTGGAAAGTGTTACAAATATTTCTCGAAGAATCATGCTTATGAAAATGTTAAGAATGGCATGCTATTTCAAACCCTTCCCCTCAAACAAAATATTGCCTCCTCTTCCCACTCTAAGAAACTTATTAAATGGCTCCCTGTTCTGTCCGTAAAGCCTGCAAAGTCAAAAAAAAAAAAAAAAATCTCCGTTTTAGACAGGTACCCTTCTTAGCAAGTATAATTATATAGTGCTTTCTTCATAGAAACTTAATTTTTTTCTCCGTTTACGAAACAATTCTTTTTTTGACAGGTTTCGTATTCGCAAGTTTTACAATAAATGTAATATACCTATACTCTTCAGAGGTATACTATAGAAAGGATCTTTTAAATGCCTTTAAGAATACTTGTAAAAAGGGAAACTGTCTATAATAGAATACTGTCTTAAACGGAAAAAATGTTAGTCACTATCTTGAAACTATACCTGCTAAGATAAAAAAAAACTCCTTAAAACGGAATTTTTCATAGGTTTTCGTTTTCATGGGAGAGAGTACAGGATTCCCCCCCACCCCCGCCGAACCTCACCCCACCCGTGGCTATGCCACTGTCCTCAAAGACAGCTTTCCCCCCCCCCCCCCCAAGAAAATTCTGAAATGGCGCCCCTGCATGTCAGAGATTTCGATGAATAGATTAAGGACTCTTAAAACTCCGCTTCTGAAAATAATGCACTATGCGTTACAGTTTTAGCTCAATCGCTGTGGATTTTAGTTGCTAATCGGTTTTTGGTGAGTGTGAAAGAAAGGGGGTTCTCCTTTTAAAGCTTAGTGCAATAACTCGTTACTTGTTCTTTCCATTTTATTATTTCTTTAACATCTCTTTATTGTATGATGTATACATAATGAATCATTAGTTAAGAAATTATACCTGAATGTATCGGTAACAATAAGTAAAAAAGTTCGCGTGTGAGCAGTGGCGTACCCAGGATTTTATTTCGGGGGGGAGCTGACTTAAATTTCCATAATGTTCTAAATCTTACGAAACGCGTTGAATTGTGTTATAAGCAGAAATCATTTTTGCCAATAAGGCCGTAGCCAGGGTGGGGGGGAAGGGGGGGAGGGCAGGGGTGACTTTGTTCCCAATTTTCCGACAATTCGGACTTAAAAAATATCGCGATTTTTGGCATGGTCGCCGAAAAAAAAGATTTCATCAATCGTTCGCAGAAAAAAAATCTCCAAATTTTTTAAAGGATCTGAAAAGGAAAAAAACGAAATTTTGTCATAGGGCCACGGATAAATGGCGAAGTTTGTCAAAGGATTGCGAAAAAAAAGTCAAATTTCGTCAAATGATAGGGAGAAAACGCGAATTACGTCAAATGCTCACAGAAGAAACGCTAATTTCGTCAAATGAGCACAGAAAAAACCCGAATTTCGTCGTAAGGCCGCAGAAAAAACTTGAATTTCATCAAAAGTTTCTAGGGAAAATGCGAATTTCGAAAAAAGATCGCTAAAAACACGCATTCCATCAAAGGGCTGCGAAAAAAAAGCTAATTTCGTAAAGGATCGCAAAAAAGCTTATTTCGTCAAAGGGACAAGGAAAAACGTAAATTTCGTCAAAAGGGCGCAGAAAAGCGCAAATTTCATAAAAAAAACGAGAAATAAACGCTAATTTTGTCAAAAAGCTGCGGGAAAAGGCGCGAATTTCGTCAAATGGCCACCGAAAAAGCGCGAATTTCGTCAAATGACCACAGAAAAAAAACGCGGATTTTGTCAAAGGTCCGCAGAAAAAACGCAAATTTCGACAAAGGACCGCTAGAAATACGCTTTCCGTCAAAGGGAAGAGGAAAAACGCGAATTTAGTCAAAGGGACACAGAAAAAACGTGAATTTCGTCAAAAGGCCGCAGAAAAACGTAAATTTCGACGAAGGATTGCCTAAAAAAAGGAAATTTCGGCAAATGACTACAGAAAAACTCGAATTTCGTCAAAGAGCCACAGAAAAAACGCGAATTTCATCAAAAAGTCGTGGAAAAAACGCGAATTTCGGAAAAAAGATGTCTTTAAAACACGCATTCCGTCAAAGGGCTGCGAAAAAAAAGCTAATTTCGTAAAGGATCGAAAAAAAAACGCGAATTTCATCAAAAAGACGGGGAAAAAACGCAAATTTGATCAAAAATCCACAAATTTCGACGAAGAATTGCGTAAAAAAAACGCGAATTTCGGCAAATGACCTCCGAAAAAACGCATATTTCGTCAGAGGGCTGCAGAAAAAATGCAAATTTGGACAAAGAATCGCTAAAATAACACGCATTCCTTCAAAAGAAAGCTGAAAAAGCGCGAATTTCGTCAAAGGGACAGAGAAAAACGCAAATTTCATCAAAAAGACGAGAAAAAAGTGCAAATTTCGTCAAAAAGCCGCGGACAAAACGCAAATTTCGACGAAGGATTGCATAAAAAAACGCTAATTTCAGCAAATGACCACAGAAAAAACGCTAATTTCGTCAAAGGGCCCCAGAAAAAACACAAATTTCGACAAATGATCGCTAAAAAAACACGCATTCCGTCCTCTGTGGATGCCGACATGCTTGCCGCTACCTGGCGTGAAATTGACTGTCGACTTGATATTCTCCGTGCGACGAAGGGGGCACACGTGGAGGTTCATTGACAAGGGTCATGAAACTTTTTGAGTCTATCTAACCATTTATGTTATTAATTTTAATCTATCTTTTTTATTTTATGAGTTATTAAGCATCAAAATGGGTCCGGGACTTTATAAACACCCTGTATAATAAATTTATATCACATATTTTAATTTATTTCTCCGTGAAAAGGGCTGTTCTCAAATCCAAAAGGACAACTTTATGACATAAGTTTTAATTTATTTTTGTTCGAAAATGCATGAAACTAGCAGGTGTTGTTTTTCAGAAACTATCTAATCGAACTGTTTTTTCTGGGTTTTTTTTTTTTTTTTGTAAACGCAATAGATCTTTCAGAAAATAATGTCAAAGTGGGCGTTTTGAATCGAATTTCTGCGAGAAAGTAGAATAACCACTCAAGAAAGGTAATTTATTTATCAAAAAATGGAAAAGACAGTTCGATTCCAAATCGCTTCCATGATCAGGCTTTCCAATTTTATACCTTTCCACTGAAAAATGAATCTGTAAATATGCCAAAACGTTTCGCACTTGTTTAGCAGAGCAGTTGAGAACAACAGCCTTAGGCTGTTCTCAAATCCAAAAGGGCAACTTTATGACATAAGTTTTAATTTATTTTTGTTCGGAAATGCATGAAACTATCAGGTGTTGTTGTTCAGAAACTCACTGATAAAAATTTTACCGTTGGATTACGGGAAAAGCCTGGCAGCACAGATTCCAGCATTTTCCCGTAATATTACACTAAGTACCGTTATCTATTTAGACTGTATTAGGCCGTAAATGACAGTAAATATTTTGAACGTATCTGGCCGTAAATCACAGTAACTTTCAATACCGTATCTGACCGTAAACCACAGTAACTTTCAAGAACGTATCTAACCGTAAATCACAGTAATAGGAGTTTATTTGACCGTTTATGACGTTTTTTCCTTTTTTTTTTTTGTTAGTATCAATTATTTTGTTTCAATTTCCATTAAAGAGATATAAATTCTCTGTGTTTTCTATCTTTTAGGAAATTGAAACTGCATTTTACGTAAGTGCTAGCAACAGCGATAGATAATATTCTAATTTTAGTGGATTATCAGCCTTCTCATTCTAAAACATTGTAATTGACAGCTTATGTATTTACATGTCATTGATATATTTGCAAACGTTTCCGTTTTAATTTAAAAAAGAACGTTATTGTAATGTGTAATAAACGAGGAATAATAATATAATTATTACTGGATTATTATTATATTACATTATTGTACATTATCAGTAATCTGTCTTTTACAAAATTCAATCTCAGAGAAATGGACCCTTCACAACACTTAAAAAACTTAGATTTCCACTTTTAAATAAATTCATTTAAAATAATTTTCCAGATTTCAGTAACCGCTTTTCCTTTCTTCACCCTACAAAGTTAATATCGCTAAAATCTGATGTTTAAAAAAAACTTAATAAATAATAAATCTCCAAACACTCCTCCCCCCCCCCCTCACACACATACTTATTACACAGAATTAAAAATTTTAATTTTTCTTAAAAAAGGATACTTTATTAATTGTATTAACAGAAATGCATTGAACGAGAATCTAATGAAAATGTAAACAGTCCATTAAAACCCTTTAGCTATTTTTATAGTTTTTATTTAATACCTTTTCAACAATTGGTGTGAAATATAAGAAAAAAACCTTTACAATATTAGATTAAATTACATAATAATTGGCAACATTATAAAATATTTTCACAACTATTGCCTACCTCTTTTATTAATTTGAATTCTTGTTTCACTGCAATATAAATGTTTTGATAATCGTAGCAATTTTTCTATTTTTTATTTATCGATTTTATTATTATTATTATTGTTATTATTTTAGGATGAGGAAAGGAAAGGTGTTGATGTTGAGTGTAATTTGGAAGACAATTTCAATTGAATTTATTAAAAGGTTTTACAGTTGCGAAATGTGCATTTTTCTGAGATTGAATAGATTACTGATAATGTAATTTAATAATAATGTAATAATAATATAAAAACATAATAATAATATAACAACGTTATAATAATATAAAGGCATAATAATTTAGTAATATAATAATAGTTTAAAAACACAATAATAATGTATTAACAATATATATTAAAATAATGTACAGTGGACTCTCTCTATTCTGAACACGCATGGGACCGACCAAAACTGTTCAGATTATGGGGGTGTTCATTATAGAGGGAGACTGGAAAATTCATTACTACTACTACTATGATTGAGTTTATAGCCTGTATAGAATAGATAGCCATACCAATTACCGAGATGGACATGCTGAATTTAAATTTCGCGACTAGTGCAATGTCAAACTAAATTCAGTCGAACCTGTAATCTACCGTCTCTTTTTTTACTAAAAAAATTTTACATAACATACATATCTACAATATATTACTTAAAAACAAAATCGGTACATTATTTAACAAAGTGACTAATTTTAGTTCGTTTTTGCATTGTGTATGCTTGTGTAGTGTACATGTTAGCCAGTTGGTTAAAAGTGGAAAGGCTTTCGGATGATGTTCAGCTGCATAGTTCAATAGGTCTTGAATCCCTTGGCCATATTGCTTGAAGGTAATCGCACTTCTTGTTTCATCTGTCTCTTCTGCTTTTGTTTCTACTTCACTATCGTCTTCCTCTTCAACGATGTTGTTGTCGCTAACTGGAAGGCTTCCGTCGGCTCCGAGATAAGCTCCAGGTTGAATTTCAGTATGGCCCACTTGGAGAATTGACCCCAAGTCACTCACAGCTGTTACTTCTTATTCCTCTATTCTTAATTGTTCATTCTCACATTGGAAGCCAATTTTGTAGAAGCAGCTTTGGAAGGCATAGGGGGTTATTTTATTCCAAGCTGTTTATATCCAATGGACATCATCCATGACGTTGACCTTCTTCTTTAGTTTGGTTGCCTTCAGAAAATGGATTCGGTAGTGAGCTTTAAAGGTCTTGATTACTCCTTTTTCCGGTGGTTGGATTATAGAAGTACAGTTCGGTGGTTAAGAACTTCAGGCTCACGTTACTCAGCTGCATGTTTGTGTGTGATCTGCCATTATCCACAAAAAGAGTATTTTTTCTTCTTTCTCTCTTCATTATCCCGTTAATGACCTCCAACCATTGTGAGAAAATTGTGAATGTCATCATGGCTTTTCCATTTGATTTATAGTGCACAGGTGATGATGCGATTTGACATTTTAGAAACATCGTGCTTTCTCACTTTTTCGGATCACAAGTGGTTTGAATTTCTCACAAGTAAAACTGGCACAGAGCATGACGGCATGTCTTTCTTTTGACTTTCCATTTTCCCCCCATGCCTTTCTCGCTTGTTTCTGTTAGGGTTTTATTTTTTACTCTAAAACAGGCCGGTTTCGTCGGCATTGAAAATGTCAGCGGCCTGGAAATCCTTCGTTATATCCTGAAGATTTCTTTCCTTTCCTTCACAGTGTCGATATGTACGTCTGCAGCTTCACCAGTGAATATTTTGAATACTATATGACGACTTTTGAAGTGAATCAACCATCCTTTTTATGCTTTGAATTTCGTGATTTTCTCCTTTTCTGTAAAATTCAGAGTAATCTGCTTCAGCAAGGGTTTTGTACAAGAAGATTCTTCTTTCTCATTTGGCATAAAACTTCCAGACGCGATTGTTTATGTTTTTGTTTCCCGTTTTCTTTTTAAAAATTCTACAATTTGAGGTAAGTTCATTTGATTCGTTCAAAAGTGATTGCTCATGGCGTTGCTTGCCCTACTGAAATTACAAACTCATACGCAATTTTCCTTTGACTTGTGTTTGATTTTAATTTTTGAACAACTTTGTATTTTTCCTGAAGCTTCAGTTCTTTCCGTTTTTCTACTTATTTCTAATATAGCTGCATAAGTGCAATGCTTCTTTTCCTGCATCTGTAGATAAAAGGCGAACAAAAATTTACCATTGCCGAGCAAAAGGAAGAAAGAAATAGAAGCGATAATCCTGCCCAAATAGGTGTGCAGAAAATAAACCATAATCTTTTTTTAGCCACTACCTTTAATATCTGTTAACTCTTATCTGTCACTGGTGTGGGGCCTTTCTGTTGCATAATCTTTCTATTTTCATCTCAGTTCGAGAGAGTTCACTCGCGTGACATGGTTTTTACATTCTTTTTTCTTGTATCCTTTTGCATAAAAATTGATTGTTTTGCTCATTTCATTTATCTGATTAACATGATTTACTTTTTATGAAATGGCAACAGTTTTATATCTGGACTTTGTTGTTTATTAAAAATATAAAAATGTTCTAATTAGTTTAGATGTAGAACACTTAAAGATGTACCTGTTTGAAAAAATTTCTTTCAATTTATTTATTTTTTACAACATATGTTTTGTTAACTGAAGATGTTATCTCAATTATTCAAACAAATTGCAGCATCGAGTAGATGCATAAAATCTAGCAATGTTTTTGTCTGTTTATTTTTAAATCGAGTTTATTGAAATTTTTTATTCTTCTGCAACAATTTCTCAGAATTTCCATGATGGAGGAATTCCTCGAATTCTGATTGCAAACAAACGTTCAGTTTACAGAGAGGCGGAATAGAATGAGGATCAAAAGTAGCGTTCATAATAGTGGGGTGTTCACATTAGAGAGTGTTCAGAATACAGAGAGTTCATGTTATGGTAAGTCTATGGAGTTTCGCCGGGACCGTCAGAATGTGTTCATAATACCGGGGTGTTCACATTAGAGAGTGTTCAGATAGAGAGAGTCCACTGTATTATTATATTATTATTCCTATTTCATTACACATTAGTACAATGATTTTCTTTAAATTACAACGGAAACATATACGAATATTTAAATGATATGTACACAAACATCTGCCACTTACCTTGTTTTAAAATGGAAAGGCTGGCAATCATCTAGAATTAGAATATTATCCATCACTGTTACAGCTAGCATCAGCTAGCACCTACGTGCGAACAATCACTTATAGGCAAGATGGCTGCTATCAACACTGCTATTGAATTTCTTGGTAAAAAACGTGGTCTTAGATTACTAGAATGCGCGCGCCGCTGTGCCAGCGTAATCCACCGTTAGATCACGGTTAGCGATAGCCAGTAACAGTAATTTACTAGACTAGCCCGTGATCTGCCGTTAAAGGCTGCGTTACATTATCCCCTCGACCGTATATGACTGTTAGAGTGAGGTTAATACTGAAAAAATGATCAGTTACGGTCAATAACAGCTTATTATTGTCAGTGACTGATATTTAGCGGGCAAGCACAATATTTACTACAATACAGTAATTTACAGTAAAATTATACAGTAAAGTACTGTAAAGCAACAGCTATTTTTAACAGTATGTCATCGAGCTGTTTTTTCCGGTTTTTTTGCAATAGATATTTCAGAACATAGTGTCAAAGTGGGCATTTTGTACCGAATTTCCGCACGATAGAAAAATAACCACTCAAAAAAGGATGGAAAACGTGTTTGTCACGTGATCAAAATCGCTTATAACTCAATAGGTAATTTATTGATCCAAAAATGGAAAACACAGTTCGATTCCAAATCGCTTCCATAGTCAGGCCTTCCAATTTTATATCTTTCCTTTAAAAAATAAATTTGCAAATGTGTCAAAATGTTTTGCGCTTGTTAAGCAGAGCAGTTGAGAACAACCTTAAATAATTGTAAATAATTTTAAATAACAGCAAAAATTTCAGGTCTATAGAAATATAAATTGTCTACATTTCTTTTTTCTTTAAATATTTAAACATGCAAAATTTCACAGTTAAAACTGTTAATATTCATTAATTTAAATTTTTCGTAAATTTTAATGATCATACATATTTTTTCAAATTATGGTTCAAAAATAATGGATAAAAATATTCGCCGCAAAAAATAAATCTGACTGATATTTGAACTGAAAAAGAAAATATTGAATCCAGCATACTGAGCCATGCTGCTGAGCCAGAGGAAGAAATTTATCTGATTATAAACTGACATAAATTTTGAGACTTCTAATCTCAGGACGGTTGCATTTTATTGCAAGGTTATTGCACTTTATAGCTTTCATATACAGTAGAACCTTGATTATCCGACCCTCATTTAACCGGAACTCTCTGTAAACTGAAGTCAGTTTCCTAGACTTTTTTTTTTTTTTTTTTTCAGCGTTTTTTTTTTTTTTTTTTTTTTTTTTTTTTTTTTTTTTTTTTTTTTTTTACTTTCACATTCCTTGTGTTTGCAAGCAGTCCCTTCCAAACTACGAGTACAAATAAATATTTTGGTTCCACTTTCTTGTAAGTTTGTTTCAAAATAAATTATGTATAATTTGAATTTAGATGTTTATTTAGCAGTCTAAATAGTCATAATAGCAGTTCAATGACAGTGTTACATATTAAACTAGATGATTATTGATAAATTCTCGATTATCCTATGTAGGTTTGGTCATAATTACGACGGATAATTGAGGTTCTACTGTATTTATATTATAACTGTATGCTCTCAAATTAAATGTTCACCACATCGACTGCCCCCTCCCCCTTGTAATTCTCTCTAAGTGTGGGGAGGGGATGGCTCTTACCTTTCCACCCTTTCCTGCTAGCGCCCATCTATGCTGTACTCAAGAAAATCAAAAAGAGGTTGAAAATGTTATCTATAGGGTTCACAACCTTTTATATTTTCAAGCGATAATCCTTAAGGTAGATTTGATTGCTAATGTTAAAGTAATCTACTGCAAAGATTCTTGTTTAGAAATAATGGTAGTGAAGATATGAGAGGCTGTTACCCTTCTACATTTTTCTAACAATTGAACTAAGAAAACTTTAAGTTTTAAAATAACTCATATCTCAACAAAAAGTTTTCGGTAAAAAAAAAAGCGCCAAGTTCTCCTTAATGTTTCGGCCAGAAAAAGTACTGATATCTGATGTTCGCAGAAGTTAAAAGCCAAGCATCCCAAATCTTTCATTGAAAATGGCTTCCTGCGACTTGGCCGTTAATGCCTTCTACAGCATTTGAAAATTAATGATTAGAAATTACGCATTTATGAATTATTTAAATATTAAAAGTAATATTAAAATGCAAAGAGGCAAATTCACATAAAGACATTATAAGTAAAAGATTTTTGGTAAATACCATTCAGTTACAACAAACATTATTTTTAATTACAGATCATTTAGTCCACTTGTGGTTTAATTGCCATTTCGTACGATCTAAAGCTAAACTCATTAACGTAAAACCCAAGAAATAAAGCAAAATTTACTTACTTCAAATCTCATAATATGTTATATTATATTTTATTGTATAATATTGAAATCTTGTGCATTGACGAAAGAGATTTTATTCGTTTGAACATTTATTATAGTTTGTTTGCAGACATTAAGAGGTATTCGATTTATAAACTGTTAAAAGCTGATACTAATTATGTTTTAGCAATTAGGGATATTATCTTCTGAATACAAGTGTTTTGTTATTTTTAACTTCTAAGCATTTGAATAGACTGAAGTGGTTTAAATGCATTTTTTAAATGTGTATTTTATTTCTATACTTTGTGCCACAAAATGCCTAAAATAATCAAAAAATGTTGTTGGCATGTAGCTCATTTGTACATAACTTTAAAATTTGAAAAAACCCTCTCGAAGGCATTAACGGCCAAGTCGCAGGAAGCCATTTTCAATGAAAGATTTGGGATGTTTGGCTTTTAACTTCTGCGAACTTCAGATATCACTACTTGTACTTTTTCTGGCCGAAACATTAAGGAGAACTTGGCGCTTTTTTTTACCGAAAACTTTTTGTTGGGATATCACTACTTTTTGTATGTTTTTTCAAGTTTGTTTTTCTAAACTGTATTAATATATAAAAAAACTTAAATTTCGGTACTTTTATGTTAGACGGGAGCAAATCTCCTCAGTAGCATTTTGTTTTTTCGGCAATAGCAATTTTCATTTTTCACATGTGAAAAATTAGAAATAATGCTTTGATTTTCCAATAAAATTATTTGGTTTATGTTATTATTTCTTATTTATTCATTTATTTATTTCTATGTTAAATATTCTGTTAAATAAAATGAGGGAAATGCATCTATTTTAAATGAGATGACTGAAAAGTTTATATTTTTAAATGAAATGAATGCAATAGGAACAATGGAGTTGGGAGCAGTGTTTGGCGATTTGCCACTTGCGCCCGGCTAACGTACAAATACCTAAATTTATTTTTTTGAGCTTTACAAATTTATACTTTATTTCTTTTTAAATTAAAGTACTAGCCGCCTCTAGCAAGCAGCATTTTTACTCTATTAATTGTATGTTAAACGTTGCATCATGTTACTGTTATTCATAATTTAATTTAACTGCCCATTCTTTCGCCAAGTCGGAAGCTTTTGATAGAGAAATCAAGAACTCTTTACGATCATGGAAGAAGCACATCATATATTTTGTGCTGTTATGTACTTCATCTTTCGTGACAAATATCTCTTAACTCACTTATGCATGTTTCCTTATCAGTTAGGATTCGTTCTCTAATGCAGAAATTTTTAATCCTATTAAGAAATCTTTTCTAGTTGGGATCACTGCCAATTGTTGTATTTTAACTGATACGATTGGGTACAAGTGAAATGGTTCTTATGAAATCCTTTGACAATACCTGCATTTACATTAAACCATATCGATGCTAATATCTTTTTGTTTCACGTTAACCTTTTCAATAGACTCGATTAAGGAAGAATAGAAGGTCTACGGGCTCACTGCCATGATCCATTTGAAAATCTATCATTCTTCTCATCTGATCGTGTTGAAGAATTAGCCAATAATGTGCCATGGTTTTAAGATTTTAGCTAATTTTATTCGAAACCTGAGAACTAAAATGCGTGGAACCGGTTTATGGAAGATTCATTCTAACGTACATATCGATTAACAGGTTACATATTATAGAATTATAATAGTCATAAGGAGAACTGGCAGTTTCGGTACTTTAATAGGTGCCGTAAATTCTCTTTATATAATACAGAAGTTTTAGAAGAGTAAAGATTAACAAAATAGTCACAGTAAGTGTAATAACAGTACAATATAATAACAATAGCAGAGGTTTTGTGCAGTGACGAAACTATTGGCACTTTGGAAATATTCGTACGTTATACAATATAACTATTCAGATGATATGCGGAAAAATATAAATAGATGGCTCGCATTAATAATTAACTCATTTAAAATAGCCACTAGCGTCAAATAATCACAAAGCTTGGCGACATTTAGCGAAGTGTCGCCAAACTTGGTAATATATCATGTCAGTTCTCAAATTTGGCGACAAAAATGTTTTCTTTATTCTGACATCATAATGATGCATTTGTATTATGTATTATCCACACACTTATAATATGTATGATGCAAATGTATTACGTATTATATGCATGTGTATAATATGTATGATGCATATGCATAAAGTTCATAACATCACTAAAGCGCACTTAACGGAATAGTGTTCCATAAATAGTACGGATATTTGCCAGATTGACCAAAGTGCTATTGAGATTGATTCCGACATTTATAACAGACCGGGAGGCGCCTGCACACACCATCACCTCATCGAGTTTACACCTGAAATTTTAGGATTAGTTAAAACTAGATTAGCATATTAAAATGCAACTGGCCTGTTAGGTCATATCTTGGTAGAAAACACCTGAAGACCTAATTTTAGTAGTTGACTGATAGGTTTACTATTGTATTTTCCTGCATCCAGAAGTATGAAACATGGAAGAATGGGTGCAAGAAAACACAATGGAAAATCCACCAATTAACTGGTAAAATCGGGTCTGTAGATGGTTTCCACAAAAATATGGCTTGGCAGGCGAGTTACCAGGGCCGTGCGAAAAGAAAACTGCGCCCGGGGCAGCGTGTCAATTTGGCGCCCCCCCCCCCTCCTTCAAAATTGATAAAGGGCAAAAACAGAAATAAATTATATTGAATAAATATTTTACATTTATTTTAGAACTTTAAAATATTTAATTTTAATTCAGAAATTCCAAACAACTAAATAACTGAAAAGAAAATTGCACTTATTTGTTAATGATATCGTGATGCTTTGCGACAGATTTTTCTTAACCTTTCTCACATATTTTTCTAGCCATTTTTAGTTGTTTTTAGTCTTTAAGATCAGAAAATGGGTAAAAATCGCTAACAACCAGATTAGAAACAAGTGGTCCCTTCAACCAATAAGTACTAAAAAAGCAAAACAATCAAAAAACCTGCAGAACATAATGTAAAAGATAAAAATAAATTATATTTTCAGTACATTAATTAAGGAAGATAACTGAAAGTGTTTTAATTAATATAAAATATAATATAATATCAGGCAAATACATTTACTTCCATTTTATTACTGTCTTGTATCTTTACAAGAAGAAAGTATTGGATTCCTGAAAATTTTCGAATTCCGGTTTTCGACGGATTATAGGGGTCAGAGATTCCGAAAAACATGCTTTTACAAAATGTCTGTCTGTCTGTGTGTGTGTGACACAAATTTTGTGGGCGTTCTATCTCAAGAACTAATGTACGGAATTTAATAAAAATTTATATCCTGTTAGTACCTGATACAAATTGATGCTGATTAGTTTTTGGTGCAAATCGCTCAATAGGTGGCGTTTCTATGCTGCATTTTTTACGATTTCCGCAATGGACCTATCTCAAGAACTAATGCACGGATTTTCATGCAACTTCAGATTCAGTTAGTCCTTGATATGACTTGATGCTGATTACGTTTTGGTGTAAATCGCTCAACAGGTGGCGCTGCTCTGCTGCATTGTTTTACGATTTCCGCAATGTCTCTATCTCAAGACCTAATGCACGGATTTTCATGAAACTTCAGATACAGTTAGTCCTTCATATGACTTGATGCTTATTACGTGTTGGTGTAAATCGCTCAACAGGTGGCCTGCTGTGCTGCATTTTGCACTATTCCCGCAATAGCTCTATCTCAAAAACTAATTCACGAATTTTCATCCAACTTCAGATTTAGTTAGATGTTAACACAAGTTGTTGCTGATTAGGTTTTGATGTTAATCGTCCAAGAGGTGGCGCTGCTATGCAGGAATTTTCATGATTTTCGCAATAACTCTATCTCAAAAACTAATGCACGGATTTTCCTCAAACTTTCAGTTAGACTTTGACATAAGTGGTTGCTTGGTGGTTTTGGAGTAACATAGATTTTGATGTAAAACACCCAATAGATGGCGCTGCTAGGCTGAATTTTGCTGGATTTACACAATTTCAGAGATGGCCATATCTTAAGAACCAATGCATGGAATTTCATATCTTTAGAATCCTCATGATGGGCATAGATTGCCGTTAAATTTTGGCAGTGTGATAGCGAATTTTCAAGTATTAACATGTATGAGATGGAAGAAAGTTTTGGGATTGGTACATCTGTCTAGTTTTTCTTGCATTTAGGGTAGCAAAATCGTTTATTATTTTATGTGTAAAGATTGCGACACACTGAATTTTATAGAAAGTAAATTCAGGTTGCTTAATCTCTCGACTCATAGTAGATCTTAAGTAGTTTTTTGCTATTTTATTGTAACTGAAATACTTATAAATTATGTACGCTGCCTCCATGTTTTTGTAATTCCTTGTTTTCCCTAAGTTAAAATTATGGAGCAACTAAAGGATTTCTAAATGATCCATTTTATAAAAGTTCTTATCTAATGGTAGAAATAAGGTTTTCGCATTTAAAACCTCGCTTAACAATTCAAGTCCATTCAAGTCAGCAATAAAGGGCTAGGTCCAGGCAATATTAACAGATTTTCGATAACTGATTTTAGATTCGCACCACCAGAAACTCAAATTCTTGTTATATATTTCTCAGTTTCTTAAACCTCCAGTTCAGTTGCACGGTAAAGTGTCTCTACGTAACACGAAATCCTTCACTTTCATATAAATGTCCACTTTCATCAGGAGCTTCATAGTGAAATTGTTCTGCGAATTTTACGTTTTCTGTTTTGCTCAAATAAGGACTCTACATTTACGGACATAACCAAATCTTAGCTTTCTTGTTCAAAAATTTCCTCTCTTATTGTCTAAAATGTGTTTTTTAGTGTTTCAATCAGTTTGCTGGGAATCAAAACATTGACAGTTTTTTTTTTTTTTTTTTTTTTTTTTTTTTTTTTTTTTTGTGAGAATAATATTAACTTTTTCTATTTCATTTAAAATGCTGTGTCAAACTATTAAGCCGTAAATAAGGGGGAATTTCTTTATTTGCTTTATTAAGCTGTTTGCTCCTGAGTAAGTTTACTCATTTTACTTCATTTATATAAGGTCTTCCAGAGCTTTTAAAATCTGTTGCGATTGTTCGTAAACTGCATATATAGCTTTATTTTTTCATGACCATAGAGTATCGCAATGTTTCTTTAAATAAACTGATAAGTGGGACATAAGTATGTCCCACCTTTCAGTAGAAGTGAAGAAAAAAAACACATTTTATGCAGTTCCGGACATTTTTGGACATACACCAGCAGCACGAACTCAAAGTTTAGAGAATGTGCAGAGCATGGTAAAAAAATAGACGAATTTATTTACTTCGACGATTCGAGCTTACACGACATTATATTGGGAAGCCATATTTGCACCATATCACAACATTGAGCTCTGAAGGGTTGATATTGGTATTGTTTATGACGGCCGATTATCTTCAAGTTGGATATAGTAGGCCCAGTGTTGAATTCAGACACTTTTCTCCGGGAGGGATTTCTGTGGCTCTGTGGGGGGACATTATAGAGTTCCGGGGGGTAAATTGTGCTTTTTGACCATTGAAAACACAAAATCTCAAATCTTCCGGGGGGGGGGGGGAACATCTCATTGCTCCAGGGGGAATGTTCCCCCCAGGCCACCCCCTGAAATCAACACTGAGTAGAAAGGAATGGGATGCGAGTGTCCTTTGTAAGGTCTTTCTAAGGGAACCTAACCTGTATTTAGGCAAGGTTCGAAGAAAACTACGGACAATTTCAAACGATTAGGCTGACGTGCGCGATTGGGTCGAACTCAGCACCTCCCGTCTACCATCTTTGAGAACAGAACCTCTCGTGCAGCTGTGAATGTTGAGATTGTCGGACATTAGCTTATTTTAAATTTCTTACGCTCCTTTTTTTGCTTTCTTTTTTTTTGACTTGATGTCAAGAAACCTTTCCTCGAATGAAAATTTTCTATTTTCGGTATCGCATAGTTTGCGTCATTTGTCCTTTGTGAGGTGTGTACTGGATTGCTAAACTGGACTGTGTTTAAAATTCAATAACTTGCAAATGGTGACAATTATTAAAAGAAATTCTTGCAGAAGAGTTATGTAAGATATTAGAAGTATTTTTACTGCGGTTCTAGGTTTTAGTTCCAAATAGCAGAGATAGGTGGCAAGCAATAAGCGCTCAAAGGAGGTCTAAACTGAAATCCCTTTGGCATCATGCGAAGGAAGAAGGTTAAATATATAGAATAGGCCCCTAAAAATAAGATTGTATTGGAGAATGAGACCCAATCCATACATTTAACCTCTTCTTTTCGCATCAGTGTTGGGCGATTTCGGTTTTGGCCTTGATTGAGCACCTATGGCGCTAGATGTTGTCTTTACAGTGCTTGCATGGTTATACATTGCTGACATAATTGTCAATTCAGTATAAACTTCATTGATTTTCACGAATATGGTTTAATAAAGTATACTGCTGTAACGACTGTAACCTGAATTGACTATAAATCTGTTTAATTCTTCAACAAATCATCGATATTTATGTTGTAATGTGAAATTGTAAAACTGCAGTATAAGAATTGAAAAAGTTATTTGTAACGTGAGCAGCTAGTGGTCTGCCCCTCGGGATGGCACTATCACTCTAAAGCGTAAGCTGAGTTCCCGAGGTGGGCATTCTTGGTTGCAGCGCTATCTATAGTTGCTATTTGGAACTAAAGCCGGGAATCGAGGTAAAAGAAAAATACTGACATTTTACATTACCTTCCAGCAATTTTTTTTTAAATAGCTGTTACCATTTACAGGTTATTGAAGTTTAAAAACAGTCAGTCCATTTTAGGACACTCGGTATATGGAGTGCGATCGAACGAAATTGAAAAATACCTTGCTCTATTAATTTATTCTACAATCGTTTTTCTTACTTCATTGGCAAGAAGGTTCATAATTTCATCCTGAATATATTTCGCCAATTATCTTTTTCACTTTCAATAATTTTCACTTTTGCTCTTTTCAAATTTGCTGTCGATTACATAATTTAATTTTAAACATCTCTCAAGTTTCTTTTATCGAATGCATGCATTTCTGTGTTCTAGAGCATTTTTATGCTCAAGAATTTTAGGATTTAATTTCTTCTACATGAAAAAACCTCCAATATGGATTGGCTAACTTTGGAGGGCGATCATGATAATTGGTGAATAATAAACAGAGAAAACAAAATATAGTGATTCCCTTAATTAAGTTATCCAATAAGCCGCAATCACGGTTAATAATTTCTCCACTAGGTATAATTTTCTTGAACGTTAGTTTGGAAAATTGTCGTCATTCTGCAATGGCAGATTTCATGTAATCAGCATTTTCATCCTGTGCTGGACCTTTTTTTAAGAGCAAAGTAATGACCGAATGACTATAAGAATGATCCCATAGTGGAATCAGAATAGGTTAGCACAGAAACTTTCGTATGCGATGTAAAAGGGGCCGCAGAGTGCAAAAGTTTAAGAAACACTGCAATAAAATATCACAAAAGCATATTATAAAATCATCAGATCTAAAGAGCTCAATGCAAAGTAAATGTGAACGACGCAACAACTTGGAAATGTAAAATATACATACTTCCATTGGGAAAAAAATTCCCGCTATGTTAATACATACATTTGGTTTTACAAAAAAAAGTAGAATATCGAAGAGTGAAAAAAAATTCCAATGAAAATGATCGACGACAATAAAAAAAAAACGAAAATTGGTAGTACAAATTTGGCGCCCCCTAAATTTCCGCGCCCGGGGCGGCCGCCCCCTTCGCCCCCCCTTTCGCACGGTGCTGCGAGTTACATTTTAATACGCTAATCGATTTTTAACTAATCCTAAAATTTCAGCCGTCAACTCGATGGGGTGATGATCTGCGCAGACGCCTCCCGGTCTTTAATAAAATTTGTTTTAAGGATGTAAAAGATAGTAAGATGGACAGATAAACTGAAAGATTTGCCTTATTAAGATTTTTGTAAAAGCATATAAAAATTCATTCAGCTTGAAATCATGTAACACCTTTATAACTCAGTCTAATTTTCTGTAATCGGGTTTTGGCGACCAACATATCTTATCTATAACTATAATCTTTCTTTTACAGGTTTAAAATTAACAATAAATTAAGAATAAGTAGGCTAATAATACAATGTAATAGCATTAGCAGCGGACTTCGGATGCCGCATTTGTCGCACATCGTTAAAGACAGTTTATTAGTTACACATTTCATTTAATTAAAAGGAGATTTTTAAAAACTTTCATATGGAATTAGGATATTTTTCCACTATAGGGAACTTGGCATTTTAAAAAAATCTTGGAGCAATTCGGACTTCAGAAACTGGGATATGTTGCCAAATGATATAAACAACTACGAAAACAAATCTGATGAATTTTTATGCTATTTACACATGTATTTATATACATGTAAACATTTTATTTATACATGTATAAAATATTGCTAATTTATATACAAATTATTTATGTTGGTATATAAAAATATATAAACGGGTTTCTTAGTTTAAATAAATTGTATACATATGGAAAAAATTGCTTGTGTATATGACACAGTAAATAGGTTTCCAGAAAATACGTTATTATCAAATTTATTTTCTCGTCAAGGCTATTTTCTCTATTTCGCCAAGGCTACTATATCGCAAACATACCGAAATGCGGTTATATTTTGTTAAATGTTTTATTGTTTTAATATCGTAAATATATCATAACCTATACTGATTGAAAGTTTTAGGTATATTCATTTTTTATATTTAACAAACATCTTTGGAAAAGCATATACATAAAATTTTATTCTGCTTGAAATTACGTGACCCCTTCAAACTCTGTAATCGATTTTTGGCGACCAACATTGGCACAATTGAATGTGTTAAGGAACTGTTTACGGCCAAATCAACACCCCCTGTTTGAAGGGTTTAGAGGCGGAAATTCTGTGTTTTCAGATTTTTCTGGTTAATTGTGCTACAAACCCGACTTGCTTGTGAAATTTCAAGATTCTACAACTTTTAGAAGTGCCTTAGTTATTTGATGATGTGAAGTGAGTCAGTGACAAAAAAGCGCTTTTTCGGAATTTAATGTTTCGAAAACTACTAAATATAGAAACATGAAATCGTGGAACCGTAGTTCAGTTTGATCATACGAACATGTGTATAAAAGAAAAATTTCTATATCTCTCCCTAAAACGACGTTATGAAGGGGTGGAAACTGAAAAGTATGCCAAAATGGTTCAGGAAAATGTAGCTTACGGCTTGTGCGAACTTGGCGGACGCACTGCCGTGCTCCCAGATAACAACATAACGAAAATGTAACTTTTCATTTTGAATATAGCCTTGCTTCTTAGCTTTGTGGTATTGTATGAAGTTTTGTTCACTAATAAAAATATATATATCCCAACAAAAAGTTTTCGGAAAAAAAAAAAAAAAAGCGCCAAGTTCTCCTTAATGTTTCGGCCAGAAAAAGTAGTGATATCTGAAGTTCGCACAAGGGCACAAGTTAAAAGCCAAACATCCCAAATCTTTCATTGAAAATGGCTTCCTGCGACTTGGCCGTTAATGCCTTCTACAGCATTTCAAAATTAATGATTGGAAATTTCGCATTTATGAATTATTTAAATATTAAAATTAATATTAGTATGCAAAAAGGCAAATTCACATAAAGACATTATAAGTAAAAGATTTCTGATAAATACCATTCAATTTCAACAAACAATAGTTTTGATTACAGATCATTTAGTCCACATGTGGTTTAATTGCCATTTCGTACGGTCTAAAGCTAAAGTCATTAACGTAAAGCCTAAGAAATAAAACAAAATTTACTTTCTTCAAATCTCAGAATATGTTACATTATATTTTATTGTATAATATTGAAATCTTGTGCATTGACGAAAGAGATTTTTTTCGTTTGAACATTTATTATAGTTTGTTTGCACACATTAAGAGGTATTCGATTTATAAACTGTTAAAAGTTGATACTAATTATGTTTTAGCAATTAGGGATATTACCTTCTGAATACAAGTATTTTGTTATATTTAACTTCTAAGCATTTAAATAGACTGAAGTGGTTTAAATGCTTTTTTTAAATGTGTATTTTATTTCTGTACTTTGTGCCACAAAAAGCCTAAAATAATCAAAAAATGTAGTTGTCATGTAGCTCATTTGTACATACTTTAAAATTTGAAAAACCCTCTCGAAGGCATTAACGGCCAAGTCGCAGGAAGCCATTTTCAATGAAAGATTTGGGATGCTTGGCTTTTAACTTGTGCCCTTGTGCGAACTTCAGATATCACTACTTTTTCTGGCCGAAACATTAAGGAGAACTTGGCGCTTTTTTTTTTTTCCGAAAACTTTTTGTTGGGATATCACTACTTTTTGTATGTCTTTTCTATTTTTTTTTCTAAGCCATATTAATATAAAAAAAACTTAAATTTCGGTACTTTTTTGTTAGCCGGGAACAAATTTCCCCATTAGCATTTTGTTTTTTCGCCAATAATAGTTTTCATTTTTCACATGTGTAAATTAGAAACAATGCTTTGATTTTCAAATAAACTATTTTGGTTTATGTTATTATTTGTTATTTATTTATTTATTTATTTCTATGTTAAATATTCTATTAAATAAAATGAGGGAAATGCATCCATTTTAAATGAGATGACTGAAAAGTTTATATTTTTAAATGAAATGAATGCATTATGAACAATAGAGTTGGGGACAGTATTTGGCGATTTGCCACTCGTGCCCGGCTAGCATAAAAATACCTAAATTTATTTTATTGAGCTTTACAAATTCATACTTTATTTCTTTTTATATTAAAGTACTAGCCGCCTCTAGCAAGCAGTATATACTCTATTAATTGCATGTTAAACGTTGCATCATGTTACTGTTATTCATAATTTAATTTACTTGCCCATTCTTTCGCCAAGTCGGAAGCTTTTGATAGAGAAATCAAGAACTCTTTACGATCATAGAAGCACATCATATATTTTGTGTTGTTATGTATTTCATTCTTTCATGACAAATATCTCTTAACTCACTTATGCATGTTTCCTTATCAGTTACGATTCGTTTTCTAATGCGGAAATTTTTAGTAATATTTTCTAATTGCATTTTATTATTGTATTTTAACTGATACGATTGGGTACAAGTGAAATGATTCTTATTAAATCCTTTGATAATATCTGCATTTACATTAAACATATTGATGCTAATATCTTTTTGTTTCATGCTAACCTTTTCAATATACTCGATTACGGAAGAATAGAAGGTCACGGGCTCACTGCTATGATCCATTTGAAAATCTATCATTCTTCTCATCTAATCGTGTTGAAGAACTGGCCAATTTGCCATGGTTTTAAGTTTTTAGCTAATTTTATTCGAAACCTGAAAACTAAAATGCGAGGAACCGAATTATAGAAGATTCCTTCTAACGGTACATATCGATTAACAGGTTACATATTATAAAATTATAATAATTATAAGGAGAATTGGCAGTTTCGGTGCTTTAATAGTTTCCGTAAATTCTATTTATATAATACAGAAGTTTCAGCAGAGTAAAGATTAACAACATAGTCGCAGTAAGTATAATAACAGTACAATATATTAACGATAGCAGATGTTTTGTGCAGTGACGAAACTACTGGCACTTTGGAAATATTCGTACGTTATATTATTTAACTAATCAGATGATATGCGGAAAAATATAAATAGATGGCTCGCATTAATAATTAACTCATTCAAAAATAGCCACAAACGTCAAATACTCGCCAAGCTTGGAGACATTTAGCGAAGTGTCACCAAATTTGGTAATATATCATGTCAATTCTCAAATTTGGCGACAAAAAATGTTTTGTTTGTTCTGACGTCATAATGATGCATATGTATTATTTATAATAATACTCATACCTATAATATGTATGATGCAAATGTATTACGTATTATATGTATATGTATAATATGTATGATGCATATGTATAAAGTTCTTTAACATCACTAAAACTCACTTAAAGGAATAGTGCTCCATAAATAGTAGGGATATTTGACAGATTGACCAGAGTGCTACTGAGATTAGAATTCCGATATTTATAATAGACCGGTAGGCGTCTGAACACACCATCACCTCATCGAGTTTACAGCTGAAATATTAGGATTAGTTAAAACTAGATTAGTACATTAAAATGCAACTGGTCTGTTAAGTCATATCTTGGTAAAAACAACCTGAAGACCTAATTTTAGTGGGTGACTGATAGGTTTACTATTGTATTTTCCTGCATCCAAAAGTATGGAAACATGGGGGAATGGGTGCAGGAAAACACAATGGAAAATCCACCAATGAACCGGTAAAATCGGGTCTGTAGGTGGTTTGCACAAAGATATGACTTGGCAGACCAGTTACATTTTAATACGCTAATCGATTTTTAACTAGTCCTAAAATTTCAGCCGTCAACTCGATGAGGTGATGATCTGTGCGGACGCCTCCCGGTCTTTAATAAAATTTGTTTTAAGGAAGTAAAAGATAGAAATATGGACAGACAAACTGAAAGATTTGCCTTATTATGATTTTTGTAAAAGCATATAAAATTTCATTCAGCTTGAAATCATGTAACACCTTTATAACTGAGGCTAATTTTCTGTAATCGGGTTTTGGCAACCAACATATCTGATCTATAACTATAATCTTTCTTTTACAGATTTAAAATTAACAATAAATTAACAGTAAGTAGGCTAATAATACAATATAATAACGTTAGCAGCGGACTTCAGATACCGCATCTGTCGCACATCGTTAAAGACAGCTTTATTAGTTACACATTTCATTTAATTAAAAGACGATTTTTAAACTTTCATATGAGAATTGGGATATTTCTCCACTATAGGGACCTTGGCGTTTTTTAAAAATCTTGGCGCAATTCGGACTTCAGACACTGAGATATGTTGCCAAATGATATAAACAACTATGAAAATAAACCTGATGAAATTTTATGTTATTCATACATGTATTTATATACATATAAACATTTTATTTATACACGTATAAAATATTGTTTTTTATATACAAATTATTTAAATTGGTATATAAAAATAAATAAACGGGTTCCTTACATTAAATAAATTGTATACACATGGAAAAAATTGCTTGTGTATATGACACAGTAGATAGGTTTCCAGAAAATACGTTATTATCTAATTTCTTTTCTCGTCAAGGCTATTTTCTCTATTTCGCCAAGGCTACTATATCGGAAACATACCGAATTGCGGTTATATTTTGTTAAATGTTTTATTGTTTTAATATCGTGAATATATCATAACCTATACTGATTAAAATTTTTAGGTATATTCATTTTTTTCTATGTAACAAACATCTTTGGAAAAGCATATATATAAAGTTTTATTATGCTTGAAATTACGTGACCCCTTCAAAACTCTGTAATCGAGTATTGGCGACCAACATTGGCGCAATTGAATGTGAAGGAACTGTTTACGGCCAAATCAACACCCCCTGTTTTAAGGGTTTAGAGGCGGAAATCCTGTGTTTTCAGATTTTTCTGGTTAATTGTGCTACAAACCCGACTTACTTGTGAAATTTCATGATTCTACGACTTTTAGAAGTACCTTAGTTATTTGATGATGCGAAGTGAGTCAGTGACAAAAAAGAGCTTTTCCGGAATTTGATATTTCGAAAACTACTAAATACAGAAACATGAAATCGTGGAACCTCAGTTCAGTTTCATCATACGAACACGTGTATAAAAGAAAAAAATCTATATCTCTCCCTAAAACGACGTTATGAGGGGGTGAAAAGTATGCCGAAATGATTCAGGAAAAGATAGCTTACGGCTTGTGCGAACTTGGCGGACGCACTGCCGTGCTCCCAGATATATATAAACTTTTTCAAGTTAAGTTACTTTACAGCAGTGGTTCTCAACCTGTGTGCCGCGGCACAGTAGTGCGCCGCGAAAAGATCTGCGAAACTTTTAAGCAAAGTTACATCAAATTTTTGAAAATTCCAATCTGTAATGTCCGACATTTCATATTATACGATTTAATTTGAAATAAAGTTTAGTGTCACAAATTTGCTTTATTTAGATTTTTCTTCTTTTGCTCATTATAAGAGTATACAAGAAAGCCCTAAAAATGGTCTTACGTCTCTTGAGATTAATTCTTTCAGAAAAAAGAATCATGCCTCCTGAAGGAAAAAGATTACAATTTAAAATGCAATAGAAAAGATTGTTGAAAAATGATTTAAGAGTATGCCTATATGCAGGCTCGGACTGGACCATCGGCCAGAGGGCCGGTGCGCACTTGTCCAGGGGACACTTCGCGCCAAGTGCCTAAGTCGCTCCAATATTTTTTCGCTCGTTGTACACATACATTCTGATTAATGTACTAAATTTTGAGAATTCGTTTAGTGATAGTCATCAGTTAATAGACAGACAGCGTAACAAAAGAGGCATTTTTTATGATCACTAAGAAATCAAATATATATCGTAGCAATTTCAGGATTGGAAACCAAAGGGGACGTCTTTGAATGCAATGGACAATATTCTCGTGACGTCACAGTAGGAATCACGTGGTGTAAAAATAGCGGCTAGCACGTTTGTTTCATTATTGCGTCATTTGATGCAGCATAAATACAGATAAATGCATGCGTAAAACACTGGAGATTTATTCTGTACGAATTATTTTCGATCAATACTTATATGCATACTAATTAAAATCCATATATACTTATTAATTGAAATTTAAAATTTTATTTTATAAATATAATGAAAAGTATGCATGCAATTGCTTTAAAATAGAGAAAATAATTCATGTATAACTCATACCTGTCCCTGAAAAAGTCTAAAACTTCGTATGAAAATAAAATATAAGCATAAATTTTCTAACTACAATGCTTTTCAATGGTGCGGTTATGTATGTTATTCCCAAGCAGACGAATTTTTGTAGCCTCGAACCAAAAGGGAGAATATCTATGGTCCATTGAAAGAGAAAACATATGCACAACGAGAGCTTTATTCAAACTGTTTAATCAGTATGGATAGTATTCTTTTGACGTCACAATTTAGTAAAATGGTTGTTTTATAGCCTCGAACTGAAAGCGAGAATAGAGTCCACTGGTAAAAAATATTTCTGTTATTCGTTTTAATATGACGTCATTATTTATCTATTTTCATTATTTACTGATATTCACGTCCCTTGCATTTTTAACGAATACATGAAAATATCTGTTTTATTTCAAATATGACGGCATATTTTTCCACGCGAATAACTTTATTAATAATATGATTCTTTTTCATTATTTTCCCTTCTAATTATGACTTCATTTTTTGCAGAAAAACCCTTATTAACGTAACTGATATTCATCTTTCATGTATAATAAAAAATACATATTTTTCGTTTCAAATATGACGTCATAAATATTTTCTTTTGAATTCTTTTTATTTTAATTTTTAATTAATTGTAGAGGAAAAATTATTATTCCAGATTTAGAATTTCTTGGCAACGGGAAAGAAAAATGGTCAAATTTAATCGGGAAAATCTCAATTGATTCTGTATGAAAAAGTATGAAATTTTGAATTATTAAGTGAAATATTTGGATAAAATAAATAAAACATAGCCTATGTTCTTTTCCGTTTCATAATCTATCTATATGCAAAGATACAAAAGCATTAATTCATCCGTTTTGATGTTCACTTCATTCAAACATTCGGACACACATTGACATTTATAATATTATAAGGATTGCTTTTAGATAAATACAGTTCTATAAAAACTAGAATATAATAATTATAACTGTTAATTTAAAAAAGTCAGCTTTTAGCTAAATGTTTTAAATTGACTTTTGGCTTAGCAAAAATCCGGTAGCATCAGCATCTACTTTGTAAAAAGTTGAGTTCCCACAAATATGTTTTCCCCCTGCATCTAATTTATGGTGTGATAGGGGAAAACTGCACTAATGTATGCAGAATGCTTTAGGATTGCTTCCTCGCAGGGGCGTGCCGAAGGCTGTTTTAGTGGGGGGGTGTGAAATGAATTTTGCCGACTGCAAGATCGGGGGTGAGAAAGGCTTTGTGATCCCCCCCCCCCTCAGCGACGGAGTCAACTGTTCTACAATACTGTGAATTTATAAAAATCACTAAAAGTCTTAAGCGTTCACCTGCATTCTCCTTAACCACAGTCGAAATTAAATGCTGTTATTCAGTATGTGTAAATTTTTTAAAATTATTTTACTATATAAGTTAAAGTTGAGAATCCTGTTATTAATTAGGATTCTGCTTACGATTTAAAAGGAAATGTTTACGGATGTACCGTGCATTAACCAGTTCTCAAAAGTAACAATTTAAGAATGTTGAAGTACTTCGGAATTTATGTTTCTATAAATAAAACCGCATGCTGTTGTGCAATGTAAGTGTATAAATTTTAAAATACATAAAAAGACAAATCTTGCTACTAAAAATAAGATATATATTAGTATAAGAGAATAAAAATTATCCTTCTACATTTTTAAATTACCACCCGCCTATCCTTCAGAATAGCCCATTTTCCAGCTACACTGTCTAAATCCAACATGTCAGTTATGTCTGTTTCACAGGTTAATAGCATTAGTTCGTCCAGTGGCACTTCCGAAATGGTGGTACGCAAGTAATTTCTTACTAATTTTAACCTGCTGAAACTTCTTTCATTACTTGCCACAGTTACTGGAATAATTAAGGCCAACTTGTAGGCCAAAGAAAGGTTAGGATACAAATGAGCCTTCCTCACAAGTTTTTGCGCTGCTGCGCCAATTGTATCCGATTCAGAACTAGCTATTTCTGAGGACATGAGATCAATTTCACATTCCAAGTTATCTACTTCTTTGAGATCATCAGGGAATAATTGACATAGTTTAGAAATGTCCTCGGTAGAGCTATACTTGATCCTAGATGGAAGGAGACAGGCCAGTGGTTTAACTTTCTCAAATATCAACTTATGAATGTCTCCAAATGCAGTTGTAAGCTGATCTATACCACCTTCAAAATTTCTGCTTTAAAATAATTCTCTCGTGTAAATAGAACTGCAGTTTCAGGATTTTCGTCGATCTTCGATGGAGGCCTCCGTCGCCTGTGCCGCAAATTGAACTCATAATCTTGATTTATTCCATGTGTCTCGCAGATGTTGTCAGCTTCCTTAATGATGTTCATTATTGCCGCCACGTCATAATTCCGGAGTTTCTGAATGCTTTCGTAAGTTTTCTGCATTATGTCGGTTCCCTCTAAAATGTTCAGGTCTTCACGTTGCAATTGCTCCGTTGCTAACTTGGTCTTAAACATAATTGTTTTCATTGCAAGTAAAGAAACAATGAAATCGTATGACATCATTTTGCTTCTTAACCCTGCCGCCTTAGCTCGAGCATCCTTTTCAACCTTCATGTCTTCAGAAATAATTTTCAGAGTATGGATGAGGGCATCATAGGACGATAAAATAGCTCTGACTGAATCCGCTCGCATAGTCCATCTTGTCTTCGACAAAGATTTCAAGGTAAGATTCTTCTGAAGAACTTCCATTTTCTCTCTCAGTATGCCGAATCGCTTTGTACGCAGTGAAAAGAAGTTATAGAGATCCTGAATACTGTCGTAGAACAATTTTATTATATTGCTTTCTTCGTACGCATGTTCAACACATAAATTCACTTTATGCGCGAGGCAGGGTATGTATAAAATAGATCTACCAGCTATTCCTGAAAGTTTTGATTGGCAGCCTAAAATGCGGCCGGATATAGATGACGTGGTGTCTTAAGACTGTGCACGAGCTTGGGAAAGCGATATTCCAACTGACTGTAGAATTTCAGAAATAAGCTTAGCCATTACTTCGCCTGTTTTATACAGATAATCTTTTAGTTTTAACAACCTTTCTTCTGGCTGAAACTTTGGGGTCACGTATCGGATTACAATTAAGAGCTGGTCAAGATGAGAGAGATCGGGTGTGCTATCACCCATAACGCTAAAAAATCCACAGTTTTTGACATTTGCAACTATTTTTTCACGGACACATGATCCAAGAACCCCAATAAAGATATAATTAAGGGTACGAATATTTTTTCCAACGGGATTAAATCATATTTAAGGCTGGAGTAAAACTTCAACTGTGCTACTCCAGCCTTAAATATGAAAAAATACCCAATAAAGTCGTTTTGCGACTTATTAATAAGATAGTTGGCATGGTATAGGCGAAGATGATCATCATCAATCCAGTTTTTTAAAGTTAGAATCCACCTGGCTATTAATCTAATGAGCTGAATGTAGTTACCGCTATCACTTTCTCGTCCCCAAAATGCAAGTGCTTGACGACTTAGATATCTGGTGCAGTCTAGAAGTATATTAATAATCTCTCTGTTTCTTAGACGAATTTGCTCCGCGTTAGCTGCTGCCTCTCTACGTTGACTAGATAGAAAGTTGTCAACGTGCTTACTTTTTTGGGCCAAATTATCTAATTTATACACTGCAGCTCTGTGAGCATTGCTCGTAAAATGAGCCATTAACTTGCCTTTACGGTTTTTTCCTCGGCCTTTCATCTTATGTTATACACGAATACCAACACTGATCCAAGCTTCTTCTGCGTTTTCAGTCCTCGCGCCATCAGAGCAAAGTGAACAAGCAAAACAAAATGCGGCATCCAGTTGGTCGCTGCACTCTAAATATGGATATTCTTTATACCAGCAGGAGCTAAACTTATTCTGCTTCTTAGGATCTATGTCATGATTCACAGGGTACGATGATCTCTGAGGTTGATAAGGTCCACGAGACAGGATGAAAAGTTTCTGGTTTTCGGTTAAATTCTTTCCAATACGATCGGCTAGATCACAACTTAGAGAAGTCGAGGTATCTTCCTTTTCAGAAACATTGACATTTTTCATAGAATTGCTAGTTAGGATTTTATCGCATTCCTCAATCAAACTTTTTCTGTGAAATGTGTGTACGCGATCACAGTGTGTGCGTAAAATTTTCACTGAATTATCCGCCATCATGCGACAAAAACAAACTTTTGCAAATCGCTCTTCTTCTGTGTCCGTGACTTCATCTTTTAAATGCAGCAACCTCAAATAACTAGCGCCAAATCCAGAGCCAAGAGGTCACCAAATTCTAAGAATCAGTCCATAGCAGAAGGGAGCAATAAAGATGCTACATGGGAAAACTTACAATAGAGATTGCAACAACCCCCCTCCCCCCTTCCTTTCACGAAAGTCTCAAATTCTCAGAAACGCGATTATCTCTCACTATCTGCTATCTATCACCGCTCTCTGACAACCCCTCCCTCCCACACAGAATCATACACAATCTTCCATGAGAAGTTCTTTCTTTTCTCCTTTAAGACGGACAACAGAGAATTGAAATGATATTGACGACTGGAGAGGGGACTTTTTGCAGGGTGTGTTTCCGACTATTCAAAATTTTACCAACTCTTCCAAATAAGTGGGGGGGTGTTACACCCCCAACACCCCCCCGCTAGGCACGCCCCTGCTTCCTCGATTGGAATTCTTCATGTCGATCAGTTGCCTCTTCTACCATAACATGTACTTGTAACCGATTCAGTTTTGCACAGTTGTTGATGAACACATGCAAACATTTAATCCTGAGGAAGTAGTGTTCTGCATGCGTTTGTGCAACTCTCCGACTGCTGTCCCCTGTTGCACAGTAAGTTAGATGCATGTCTGCATATTCATTTAACATTAACATATAATGATTCATGTTACTTCTTCAAAGTTATCTTGTCGAATGGCGACCGGCTGGACTTGTCAGGGAGCTTTGCGCATGAGCAGAAATTGTGGATACACAGCGCCCTCTACAATGACATGCGTTCGTTTGCATCCATACTTTCCCATGTGAAATTATCTTTTTTTGCTATTTTCTACCTGCCCACCAAACTTGAACGATCATTCCTGATACACCCTGTATATGCAGAATGTTATGGTACCTTTAAAATTAGCAATCTTTAAAAGGCATTCAGCTGAAATATCTCATCTTTCGTATATGATAACATGCAAGTTATTTGCAAAGTTGGAAATATGAATATATGTGCTGTATGTATAACTTCAAAAATCCGGCATCATCGGGACCAAGCCGGATTTTTGGAAGGAATATCAAAAGAGTAGTAACTAGCAATATCAAAAGTAGTACAACTATATTCTTAATGGTACCTTTAGTCATAATTTAATTCATTATTAAGTGATAATTATGTAACGAAAAGGGAAAATTAAATATAAAAAATAAAATATAATTACTAGAGAACAAGAATTCTGCTTTTTCAGAATTTAGTGTCGCCCCCGGAATTTCCATTACTTCCAAACGGCTATCCAATGATTTTCTTTGGATGGACTGATGGCTTCTATTATTATAAAACAGCCATTATAAATGAAAAAAAAAAAATATGGCCATTTTTTCCCCTCCATTCTGACCAGAAAATCAGAGTTTTAACTTTTTACGGCTGCTCTTTCATCTTCACCTAACGCTTCATTTATAATGGCTGTTTCATAATAATAGAAGCCACCACTTCATCAGAAGAAAATAACTCGGTTAAGCGGGACTCTAGTGCAGTACAAAACATATTTCAATTTTAAGACTTAAAGTACACGTTTTATTTTATGTAACATGACGTCATTCGTTTCCGCTTAAGAATTACACAGTTACGATCTACTCTTAAACATCTACAGTAAAGCATGCACAGTACATCACTATCGCGAAAAAATGCACAAATGCGGCAAAAAGATGCCGCCATTCAAGAAAATCGACAAAAAAAAAAAAAAAAAAAAAAAAGGCTTTTCAATGATTTATAGATACTTAAAATTAAATATAGTTTATAATAACTCCATTGTTTTAACAGAAATCATTCTTTTATATATTTTTTTTTCAAAATAGCACATATTTTAATTATATTTTCTTTCGGTTGTTATGAGAAAATGGCAACAAACATATATAATTACTATTTTACAACTATTTTTCTTTTACTTTTTACAGAAATGGAGCACTTCTGTTGCCAATATTAAGCACATGGCTCTAAAAACTACAAAAAAATTAATATTTCAAAAATAAAGGCAGATGCAGTTTTCAAACAATTTGCATTTAAAAGTACATATTTTCCCAATACGACGGTATAAAAATTAAAACTGTGCGATGCTTAGAAGTTAAAAAAATTGCTATCGAGTATTTAATCGCACTGCTTTGTTTGACGGCTGGCTTCTGTAAGGAAACATTATTTTTTGGAATACACAAAATAAGCTGGGAGAAAGAAATAGCATACCGTACCGGGGGCTAAAAACTTACTTTAATTATTATGTTCTATGTTTTACATAAAAAAAAGGTCTAATAAACGGTGAAATTATTTCTTCTCTTGTAATTTCGAACGATTTTTTTGGTCATTCTTTAACAAGGTTTTTTTTGGGGGGGTATTTTACTAGGGGGCTCTGCCCCCTCCGTTCAGACGCCACAAACTCTAAAAGCACGCTAATTTGATCGGCTTTAAAAAATTTTCGGAAGAATGAATTATAATAAAAAAAAACAGAGGCGATCTCCTCGTTAACGGGTTGTTTTCGTCTTTGATTGAATCAGATCAGTGAAAATTTTGAAAATAAGCTAATATAAAAGTAATTAAGTAAACAGAGTAGTTGGCTCCCGGTATTTTTAACAATGCTATGAAGTTTTTTTAAATAAGACATTTTAAATGTATCGTTTTAAATCTGACGTAATTTTCGCCAAAGCTTTCATCTTTTTAATATTCACGTGAAAATACTTTTGTTGTTAGAAAGAGAATATTATTTGTGCTGTCTTAGAATTCTCAACAATAGTTTAAAAAGATTATCTCAAAATATGAAATAAATGTCTCGCGCAAATATATTTTTAAATTTAAACTGTTTGGCAATTTTAAATATGACGTAATTTCCTCCATTTATAACTGTTTATTATGCTTATATAATAAACATTTAACTCATAACTCCTCATCCACAAACATAATCATTTATAAATAACTTCATCATTGAAATCTAGTGAAAACCCCAAATAATCAGGAGCTATAATTTAGAAAAGAAAATTTATTTACTGAGATAACTGTTTGTGTTAAAATTACATTTCATCTAAATAATTGTTGTAATTTAGGATTATTTCATGTTCTTTGAAAGAGCTGAAATTGAAACATTATGGTTCTTTTGTTTGTGAAATAACACTCTTTATTAAATACTAGCAGGCATGACCGAGCTAAGCTCGGTCAAAATTAGCCTTGTGTTCAATTCGATATTTCATTCTCACTGTATAATTCTTGCTGTTTAGCTAAAATTGGTAAGATCCTAAGCCAAAGGGACACACTAACCGAAATTTTTCGAACACACGACCTAACCAATGCTCTTCTGGAACCCGAAAGCGATAGAATACAAAATTTAGTCAAAATCACTAAAGTCATTTTATAGATAAAATTAGCTTGAACCACGGTAACCCAAAAAGGACCTACTAATCTAAATTTATCGAACATCTGACATATCCCAATGGTCTTCTGTGCTAGGAAACGGTGTAATAAGAAATTTTGTCAAAATCGTTTGAGCCCTTTTTTAGATAAAATTTTAGCTAAACCTTGACCCATAGTGACCCAAAATGACTGGTTAATCTAATTTTCTTGAGCATGCGACCTAGACCAATGGTCTTCTCGAAACCGAAAACGATAGCAAACAAAATTTAATCAAAATCATTAAAGCTGTTTTCTAGATAAAATTTACTTGACCCACAGTGACCCCAAAATGACCCATTAATCGAATTTTCTCGAACATGTGGCCTAACCCAATGATCTTCTAGTGCCCGGAAACAGTATTATACAAAATTTTGTCAAAATCGTTTGAGCCTTTTTTAAAGATACAATTAGCTTGACCCACAGTGACCCCAAAATGACCCACTAATCGAATTTTCCAGAACATGTGACTTAGCTCAATGGTATTCTCATGCTCAGAAACGATATAATACAAAATTTTGACATAATGTTTTGAGCCGTTATTTTAGATATACTTAGCTTGACCCACAGTGACCCAAAAATGACTCACAAATTGAATTTTCCCGAACATGTGACTTAGCCCAGTGGTCTTCTCATGCCCAGAAACTGTATAAAACAAAATTTTGACGAAAGCGTTTGAGTCGTTTTTTAGATACAAATAGCTTGGAACACAGTGACCCAAAAATGACCCACTAATAGATTTTTCTCGAACTTGTGGCTTAACCCAATGGTCATCTCATGCCCGAAAACGGTATATTACAGAATTTTGTCAAAAGGTTTTGGGCCTTTTTTTAGATTCAATTAGCTTGACCCTGACCCATTGTGACTCAAAATAATCCACTAATAAAATTTTCTTGAACATGCGACCAAGCCCAATGGTATTCTCGCGCCCGAAAACGATAGAATACAAAATTTCGTCAAAATCGTGAGAGCCGTTTTTTAGATAAACTTTGCTTGACCCACAGTGACCCAAAAATGACCCACTAATCAAATTTTCTCTAATATGTGACTTATCCCATTGTTCTTCTCGTAATCGAAAACGACAAAATACAAAATTAAGTCAAAATCGTTAGAGCCGTTTTTTAGATAAAATTGGCTTGACCGAAAGCGACCCAAAACTGACGGACTAATCGAAATTTCTCGAACATGTGACCTAGCCCAATAGTTTTCTCGTGCCGAAAAACGGTTGAATATAAAATTTAGTCAAAATCGATTGAGCCGTTTTTTAGATATAATTAGATTGACCTCGACCTATTTGACCCACTAATCGAATTTTCTCGAACACGTGACCTAGCCCAATGGTATTCTCGTGCCCGAAAATGTCAAAATACAAAATTTCGTCAAAATCGTTAGAGCTATTTTCTAGATAAACTTTTCTTGACCCACAGTGACCCAAAAATGACCCACTAATCGAATTTTCTCTAATATGTGACTTAGCCCATTGGTCTTCTCGTAATCCAAACGACACAATACAAAATTTAGTCAAAATCGTTAGAGCCGTTTTTTAGATACAATTGGCTTGACCCAAAGGGACCCAAAAAGGAACCACTAATCGAAATTTCTCGAACATGTGACCTAGCCCAATAGTTTTTCTCGTGCCGAAAAACGGTTGGATATAAAATTTAGTCATACTCGAATGAGCCGTTTTTTAGATATATAATTAGCTTGACCTTGACCTATTTGACCCAAAATGACCCACCAATCGATTTTTCTCGTACATGTGACTTAGTCCAATGGTCATCTCATGCCCGGAAACGGTATACTACAGAATTTTGTCGAAATGTTTTTGGCCTTTTTTGGATTCAATTAGCTTGACCCTGACCCATTGTGACCCAAAATGACCCACTAATCGAATTTTCTTGAACATGCGATCAAGCCCAATGGTATTCTCATGCCTGAAAACGATAGAATACAATATTTCGTCAAAATCCTTACAACCGTTTTCTAGATAAACTTTGCTTGACCCACAGTGACCCAAAAATGACCCACTAATCGAATTTTCTCTAATATGTGACTTATCCCATTGGTTTTCTCGTAATCGAAAACGACAAATTACAAAATTTAGTCAAAATCGTTTGAGCCGTTTTTTAGATAAAATTGGCTTGACTTATAGTGACCCAAAAATGACCTACTAATTGAAATTTCTCGAACATGTGACCTAGCCCAATAATTTTTTCATGCCGAAAAACGATTGGATTTAAAATTTAGTCAAAATCGATTGAGCCGTTTTTTAGATATAATTAGCTTGACCTTGACCCATTATGACCCACTAATCGAATTTTCTCGAACACGTGACCTAGCCCAATGGTATTCTCGTCCCCGAAAATGGTAAAATACAAAATTTCGTCAAAATCGTTAGAGCTATTTTCTAGATAAACTTTGCTTGACCCTCAGTGACCGAAAAATGACCCACAAATCGAATTTTCTCTAATATGTGACTTAGCCCATTGGTCTTTTCGTAATCCAAAACAACAGAATACAAAATTTAGTCAAAATCGTTAGAGCCGTTTTTTAGATAAAATTGGCTTGACCCATAGTGACCCAAAAATGACCCACTAATCGCAGTTTCTCGAACACGTGACCTAGCCCAATAGTTTTCTCGTACCGAAAAACGGTTGGATATCAAATTTGGTTAAAATCGATTGAGCCGTTCTTTACATATAATTAGCTTGACCTTGACCCATTATGATTTAAAATGACCCACTAATCGAATTTTCTCGAACACGTGACCTAGCCCAATGGCCTTATCATGCCCGAAAATGGTAAAATAGAAAATTTCGTCAAAATCATTAGAGCGGTTTTTAAGATAAAATTTACATACACACACCAGGCCCGTAGCTAGACCATACTTCCAGGTAGGGCAAAGGTTTTTCCAGGGGTGGCAGATTATTTCATCAATTTTTTCTGGTCTCTTATTCATAGTTCTTCAAAAATATGTATTGCGACTTTAGAGAATTTTTTTTTCATGTAAAATACAAGATATTTCTAAAGTCAGTATGAAATTTGTAAAGTTTCTTCAGAGACATAATAAAAATATATTAAAGTTAAATAAGATATTTGTCATAACCAGGGCCGTCTGAACCTCCCCCATACCCCCATTTGAGGGGGGGTGCAGGGGCGGATTTATAAAGTGAGCGGCCCCTCTCACTGGAACTTTTTGGGGCCCTTCCATCTTGCAAAATTTGGTATATATACAGTGGTGGCCAAAATTGTGGACATTTTTCGAAATTTTCATGCTTTATAACTTTCTGTGCATATAGAATATCATAATTTTCACTTAATTACAAATGTTTACATATCGAATTCAAGGAAATTTAATGTAGCATTTAATAAAAAACAGAATTAAAATATCTGCATTACAAAAAAAGTTACACATACTTTAGTCCAAAATACAAACACAATTAGTCATAAATGATGAAGTGTATTGTAATAAAAGCCCCCTAGCCAATCACAATGACTGTTCTGGGAACAAATCAAATGTCAGTAACTAAACTGTAGTATGTTTTGATTTATAAAAGCGGTATTTTGCTGGTTTGTTGTTAGAAAAAAAAAAAAAAGCTAATGGATCGGACCATTTTTAATGAAGCTATAATAGGAAATTCGAAAGAGGCCAACTGATAGTTGAGATCAGAACTCTGAACTGAAAACATTTTAAAAGGACCTAGTACTTAGTGCTTTGGGTCTGCAATTAGGCGAAATTAAGCATAGGTATGAATTAATCATTAGAATAAAATTTTAAAGAACTGCGCAAAAATGAGGGGAAATACTTTAAAAAGGGCCCTAAAGTCTCCAATAAAAATATAAGAGTGTTCGCCCGGGGACAGGAGTCCAAGAATCAACTTTAAAGTTATGCATTGAAGTGACACAATTAGGGAGTGAAAACGCATAGAGCCAAAAGTGCAAGGATTCCTGGACAACCGGGGCCTAAGGGGCCAGGGTTTTAACTGGAATGTGGAATTGGGGGAATAACTAAATTTAAAAAAGGCACCAAAAATGAATATTGGATTAAAAGGGGCAATTTATTAACAATTTAGGGTAAAAACTTCCAGGGCCCTGTACAGACCCCCATGGGGCCGGGGTTTTAACTGGAATGTAGAATCGTGGGAAATAACTAAATTTAAAAAAGGCACCAAAAATGAATATAGGATTAAAAGGGCAATTCATTAACAATTTAGGATAAAACTTCCAGGGCCCTGTAACAACTCCTATGGTGCCAAGATCTTAACTGAAATGTAGAAAGTTGGATAACTAAATGAAGAAAGAGCACCAAGAACGAAGAATATCGGATAAAAAGGGGGAAAGTTATTAAAATTTAGGGCATAAAATCTTGAAGCAAACTCAGGAAGACCGAGTCTTAAAAAAAATAAAAATCTGACCCTCAAATGCATCAGGAACTGACTTAGACTATCCTCACCCTAATTTTCAGACTTCTACGTGCGGTAGGTTTTGCTAGCCATCGCACACAGACACATCGCACACACACAAACTTTCTTTTATTAGCATAGATAATCAGTAACAAAGTAAAAATGCATTTAAAATATCAGCTTTATGAAACTGCATACCAGGTATGGGGCCCCCAAAAACAGGGGCCCCAGGTTGATGGCCCATGATTTAATCAGGCCCTCAATCTGTATAATTAAATCGTCATAGAATGTCTCTAATAGGATTCCTTTCGGCTCAGACCCAATTTTCCTTTGAATCCCACCCCATCCCTCCACGACCGATCATAATCCTGATAATTCATAACGAACAAAAGATAAGGGAAAGTTAAAACATTTCTGGTAGTAGCAAATGATAGAATTTTTTTTTAATTTATTACATGAAATTGATGTTGCAATATTAACTGAAAAATTAAAAAAAGAACACTAAGAAAATCCCTTTATCAAAACTTCACATTTCTCTTTGAAGTCAAAAGAAGATGTTGGGGCAGTTGAGATGCGAGGGCCCTCGCGATTGCGACCATCGCGACCCCTTAAATCCGCCCCTGGGGGGGGGGGGGTGAGCAAAGTAAGTGACCCAGTAGTAAGTTATTGTACCTTTGAGCCGAATTATGTTTTTTAACTTTTATAATTATTTTTAATGGATTTTTTTAATAACATTTTAATTTGTTTTATCCAAATTTTGTCAAAGATTTTTCTTAGATTTAGAAAACAGATATGCGCTTTCCTTCTATATCCACTATTCTTTATAAAGGTACCCAGATGGAAGAGCTTTTGAAGGCTCTAAATTCTATTTAAAAAATATAATGCTATTTCAGTCTTTTTGGGAGCCCCCTATAAATGGGAGAAAAAGGTGAAACAAAAGGTTCAAAACTTCATTAATACTAGTATTTCCTTCAACTAAAACAGATATGCACTTTCTTTCTACAGCCACCATGCTTTTTAAAGGTGCCCAGATGAAAGAAATTTTGTAGGCTCTAAATTCTTTTTGAATTGTCTTTTTTTGGGCCTTCTATAAAAGTGAGGAAAAGTTTGAACCCAAGATTCAAAACTTTTAGGCCAAATTTTTCATCCAAATCCTTAAAAAAATATGCTTTTAAATCTCATTTGGGGCCCCAATAAGTTTCAAAACTTCCTTAATACCATTACTTCCTTCAAAAAATTTGTGCTTTCTTTTTATAGTCACCGTTCTTTTTAAAGGTGATGAAAGAAATTTTGCAAGCTCTAAATTCATTTTAATTTTTTTTTGTTGTTGTTTGTTTGGGCGGGGAGGGGGGGGGGCTATAAAAATGAAGAAAAGTTGGAACTCAAGATTCAAACCTTTTAGGTCCTATATTTTTTATTCAAATGTTTAAAAAATATGCTTTTTAATCTCGTTGGGACTCCCAATAAGCTTCAAATTTTCCTTAATACTATTACTTCCTTCAACCAAAACAGATAATGTACTTCCTTTCTGTAGCCACATTTTTTTTTAAAAGGTGTCCAGATGAAAGAAATTTCGCAGGCTCTAAATTTTTTTTAATTGTTTTTATTGGGGGAGGTGTGGGGGAGAGGGCTATGAAAGTGAGGAAAAGTTGGAACCCAGGATTCAAAACTTTTAGCCGCCATTTTTTTATTCAAATGTTTAAAGAATGTGCTTTTTAATCTTGTTGGGGGCCCCAATAAGGTTCAAAACTTCCTTAATACTATTACTTTTTTCAACCAAATCAGACATGCGCTTCTTTCTATAGCCACCATTCTTTTTAAAGGTGCCCAGATGAAAGAAATTTTGCAGGTTCTACATGCTTTTTAAAATGTCTTTTTTGGGGTCCCTATTAAAAGTAAGGAAAAGTTGGAACCCAAGACCCAAAACTTTTAATCCCCATTATTTTTATTCAAATGTTTTAAAAAATTGTGCTTTTTAATTTTGTTGGGGGTCCCAATAAGCAGGCATCTGTGTGCCATGCATTTTCCACCTATCCCCTTATGTTTGACTTGTTTCTTTTTTAACGTTTCATTTCTCTTCTATCGATACATTACCAATGTTAATTATACATAAATTATACTCTGTAATTATTTAATCTACTAGCAGAGCTTAGCTTGCTTTGCTGGTTGGTTTTTCCAAAAAAGAACCTATTTTGTGGGGTTCCCCCTTGGGTGTGGGGGGGGGGGGGCACTGCCTTCCGCATCGTAAACCCGTTCGGGATATCCCCAATCTGATCTTGAATCAAACAATCTTTGAATTATTGTAATTTTTCTTTTGATAAAAGTGATAGTTTCCAGATAAAAGTTAAAATTTCCAGCATCGTTGTACACGTTCCTATAGGAGCTGATTTGTTATTTTTCCACCTTCAGCTTAATCATGACAGCAGCAAAATCTACTGGATAATTCTTCGGTTTCAGAAAAACTTGTCAAAAAGTATCCGCAAAACGCGAAAAAAGGGGTATAAATCGCATAAAATATTGGACAAAAATAGCCGAGAGCAAAATTTGACTATATCGAGCCATAAGATTAAAAATGTGATGTTAAAAAATACGCTAAAAATCACATAAAATGTTCGTAAAAAGTTCAGAAATTGCAAAGGATAAATTTTCTATATTGAGCTAAAAGACTTAAACCTGATTCCTTTTAGGGATGCTTAAAAAAAAAAAAAAAAAAAAAAAAAAAAAAAAAAAAAAAAATCCCTGCCGGCTTGGGCCTACAGGCGGAAGTAGATTTCGAAGTTAAGTACTAAATTCTTCAACAAAACTTAAATCAAGAACAGAGATAAGCCCAGTTTCTTCACAAAGAGTGAGCTGTAGGGAGCTAAACTTTTTGTGAAAATTATAATATACACGAATACACACACACATGTATATGGAATAGGTTTAAAAAATGGCTACAAAAAATTCAGAGAACCTTAAAGTGTTAAAATATGTTAATATTTCCATAGTCGGGTTTTTATCATGTTTTAATACGTTTCTTCAAACTCACATGGCGTTACATATTCACCTGCTGAGGTCCATTATATTTCCAATATGACGCAATGTACATATTTTTTTAATTCGTCAAACTATTTATTTTATTTTGAGTTTTCATGCTGAAATCTTGCTCTAGAAAACGTATGACGTAATATTCAATTTGTTTTCAATTTGTCAAACTATTTAATTTTGCACGTGAAAATTTTGCATTAGAAAAGTAATTGTTGTGGTCAGAATTTTATTGTTTTTTTTTTTTAATTGTTGGCAACTGCTATAACGAAAAACTTTTATTTTTTTCCTGCTATTGTTGTGTAAGAGCTGGTTTTATCAGAATCATGTTAAGACAGTATTCAAAATTTTGAACCCTACCCATTTCCACCCTCTTGACCGATTTCGCCCATTTTCAATCCCCGCCGAGATATTAGCCCTATCAAAGTTGTTGGCGAGTTTGAGGACAATCCGTGCATAATTGCGACTTTTATCGTGCGGACAAAATTTAGTACATACATACATACATATATATATATATATATATATATAAACTTTTTAGGTGGGGGTGGTTTTAGGTTCCTGGAGTCTTATAATGAAAAGTTATGAAGGAATTTTTCAAAAGTCACACCATGGTAACGACTGCAATAGGTAGTATTTCTTACGAAATCTACCTAAAAAAATCCCTTCCGGCTCGGGCCTACAGGCGGAGGTAGATTTCGAAGTTAAGTGCTAAATTCACCAACAAAACTTAAATCAAGATTAGATATAAACCCAGTTCCTTCACTAAAAATGAGCTCTAGGGAGCTAAACATTTTGTGAAAATTCTAATATACACCAATATTCACATGCATGTATGTGGAATAGGTTTAAAAAATAGCTAAAGCAAATTCAGAGAACCTCAAAGTGTTAAAATAAGTTAATATTTCCATAGTCGGGTTTTTATGATGCTTTAATACGTTTCTTCAAACTCACATGGCGTTACATATTCACCTGCTGAGGTCCATTTTATTTCCAATATGACGCAATATTTTGTTTTTGTTTTTAATTCGTCAAACTATTTATTTCATTTTCAGTTTTCATGCGGAAATCTTACTCTATAATACTTATGACATAATATTCAATTTGTTTTCAATTCGTCAAACTATTTATTTAATTTAATTTTCACGTGGAAAACTTGCAATGCAAAAGCAATTGTTGTGGTGAGAATTTTATTGCTTTTTTTTAATTGTTGGCAACTGTTATAACGAAAAATATTTTTTTTTTCCTGTCATTGTTGTGTAAAAGCTGGTTTTATCAGAATCATGCTAAGACGGTATTCAAATTTTTGAACCCGCCCCATTTCCATTCCCTTAGGCTGATTTTGCCCATTTTCAATCCTCGCCGAGATATTAGACATCTCAAAGTTGTTGGCGAGTTTGAAGACGATCCGTGCATAATTGCGACTTTTATCGTGCGGACAACATTTAGTACATACATACGTACATATATATATATATATATATATAAACTTTTTAGGTGGGGGTGGTTTTGGGTTCCTGGGGTCCTATAATGAAAAGTTATGAAGGAATTTTTCAAAACTCGTACCATGGTAACGACTGCAATAGGTAGTATTTCTTATGAAATCTACCTAAAAAAGTGGAAGGCGAATAAAACGCCGCAGAGTGCAAAATTTACTATATTGGGATAAAAGATTGAAACCGGATTCCTTTCACATTCTCAATAAATAAATAAATAAATAAGTTAATTGGGTGTTTTTTCCGTGGTTTTTTCTTCCGTTCAAACACACGCCAAAAAAAAATGCTTTTATTTGTCCATTTTTTGCAAAAATATAGAAAGACACTAATCTAACGTAAAAATTACCTAACATCCTCTAATATAAAGATGCATTTTCGCTAAATCAAATTCAATTAGTGTTCCGTCAACTGTGTTGCATTGTATTTTCCCTTTTAGAAACTGAACTTTTATGCATGAATACTTTTTCCTTCATAACACCAAAAAGTCACGAATCAAAGATCAAAATTTCTAGAAATTTTCCATTCAAAAGGCGAAATTTTCTTCAAATATGAGAAAAAATCTCTTCTAATCGCAGGGGTCTTAAAAACAAGAAAAGCGTTTAAAATTGCATAAAAAGTTCGGGAAAAATTAAAAAATTGCAGAGGACAAAATTTTGTACTATGGGCTAAAAGATTGAAACCTGACTCTCTTTACTAATGTCAAAAATCCCGTCGGAACGCGAAAAAAAATTAAAAGTCACATAAAAGACTTCGTGAAATATTCAAAAATCGCAGAAGACTACTTTACTATATACGACTAAAATGGAAAGATAGATTGAAAATGGATTCCTTTTATGAATGTGGGTGAAAAATCACAAAAATAGCATAAAAAATTAAATAAAAAAATTATTTAAAAAAAACCCAAACACCTGTATCGAGATGCATAATTTCAGGCATACAGGTATCCTTCTTGTCAAATCTTGTCCTGAATGAAAAACATCTGGTCAGACAAAAAAAAAAAAAAAAAAAAAAAAAAAACTGGACAGACAAATATCTGTCTTTATTTTTATCTACTGGAAACCCGTCTTCGTTGCCCCATAGATGACATTTACAATGTAATTATAAAACCCTTTTACTCTGAAAAACCCTTTCTGGATATTGCAATTCTGTGTGACACTGATCGATTTTACAAACTTTTATAATTTGCAATAGTGTCAAGAAAGCTGTTAAAGAACATTTCCACTTTTGTTCAAAAGCCCCCAAAAGCAACTTAGTGAAGTTAACAATGACAAAACCACATGATTGTAATACATGATAGTTGCATATTTTGTACAACCTGTTTTGTCGTGCCATAAAATATGTAGCCAACTGCAACTGAAAATCCATATACCTTTGGTTTCCCTCACCTGATAACAATAAATTTCATGTATGACAGTTGTACAAAGAAACCAATTTTCGCGGACATCAGTTAATCAGTTTGAGGAAAGGAGTTAAAGGATAATCTCTAAAAAGTATTATTCCCTAAAGTCTGTAGTTTGACTGTTTCGGGAGGCAGTAAGGTATGTATCTACAAAGCAACAAAACGAAAAATGTCCCGCAGTTCTTGGAACGAAAGAAAAAAAAGTCTTCACAAATGAATTTTTTGTTTAAATTGTTTTGTTTGAATTTAGAAATTTTAGGAATGGATATGCCTGTTAGTTAAGTTACGGTCTATTTAAAAAAAAAAAAAAAAAAAAAAAAAAAGTTTTTTTTAAAAATTGAGGCAAACAAAAGTTCAGAAATTTAATGTGTCGATCAGGGTATCCAGTCAATTGTACTAGGACGGGCAAATATTTTTCCAGGTCGGGCAGTGCCCGACCTGGCCCCCACCTGGCTACGGGCCTGACACACACACACACACACACACAATTTTTGCTCCCATTATAGTATAAGATACAATCGTCAAATGACATCATTACAAGTGAGGAGAAAGAATTTATAGATTTAAGTCTCCGTCTGGCCTTAAATCTGAATATTACACCAAAGGGATTTTTAAAGATACCGTATGACTATTTTTGTCCTTCCATAAAGTCGCAATTATCCGTAAGAACTTGTGGAAGTTGTGGCCAATATCATGCATCTCAGAAGTCAGCAAACAGAAAAAAAAAAAAAAAAAAAAAAAAACAGTGAAAAAAGCGAGAAGGCCTGCTTTATACGACCATTGAGAATTGCTGCTCTTCAAGCAAATGAACTAATGCGCGTCGTAAAATTCGAGGAAGTTATGGAAGATGTTGAGTGGATTAATGAAAATGAAGTTGATCCAGATTGCATCCGAAAAGAAAGCGATGAAGATAATCAAGTAAAACTGGAAACCAATATCATAACAGATGTGGAAAAATGCCTTGAGCAGCCGTGGTCAGCATCTGAATAGATATGGGCATGTTCAAATTTAGATTTTACAAATGGCTAAGTTCTTCTAAAATTGGGATCTAAGAAATTTTCTTAAGTAGAATTGTAAGGAAATAAAACAAGCATTTTTTTAAAATTATTATTTTTAAGTCGAGTAGAGTTTTTTTTTAATTTGAATTAGGTCCTAATTTTTTAAAATTAAATTATTACTGTTTAAAAAAAGTGTGTGTGTGTGTGTGGGGGGGGGGGTTGCAATTTGCTTACGCAATTATTAAGGGGGGGGGGGGGGTTGCGATTTGCTTATGTTTGCTGACAAGGGTGGGGGGGGAGGGGTCAAAAATGGCCAAAAACATGCTTATGTAATATTTGAACAGCCCCTTAGTTAACATATTTATTCAGTCGTCAAGTATCCAATTATCAAGTAATATATCAAGTATCGAATTTCAGCCTTAAATCTTTAATAGTCTGCGAAGGCAGGGGGCATAATAAAAGGGGTTCGTGGTAAATGCCACATAGCAATATGGATGTAAATCAACATAAACTTTTTCTGCGAAATTCGGTGTTACATTGCATCGTTTCAATATCCTGTTTAATTCAATATGTGGAATTTGATACGATTCGATTAATTTAAAATGAGGAGAAAAATCAAGCGCACTATTTGAACGAACAAGATAAACAGACTGAGCAATAAAAATAAAAAGCATTTAAAAACAAATTTTACTGAAACGCAAAATATTTCTGATTCATTTGAATTTTAAATAAACCGTTATTCATTTTGGTGATTGAAAAAAATCAATGCCATTGCGCACTCATGTTGCACCTGAAACACGCAATTTATTTCACCACTCTCTCCTGCATCGTATTCCCCGCTCAAAACGAAAGTTAAATCTTTATGTTTAATGAAAAAAGATGAAAAAGCAAAATTATGAAAAATATTTGAAAGCGTTCTGCTACAAACGCAAAAGCTTAAATTAAATTATTGATTTTATGCATTTCTCTAAACATGTTTCTAGGGATGAAAATTTAAGGTTGGGGGGGGGGGGGGGGGCGAGCGTGTAAAGAGCGTTAAATTAAATAATATACAGGGCTTCACAAAATAATTTTAATATTTTTCAGTCTATAGATGATAGTTGCTGCGATTTGGTTTCCCAATTGTTTACTTAAATATGAGGGGCTCACAACCACAGTAGACCAAGTCCATTTTGAAAAGAAAAGGAGATAGTCCTTTTAGAAGAAATAGCCTTTTAGAATTGCCTATTAGAATTGCCTTTTAGAAGACAAAAATTCATGTCTCCAACTGAATGAAGGGCTCTCTTAGAAAGAATTGCTTAAAATACATATTTGGTAGCTCAAAGGGTTAAACGTAAGACTTTTTCAAGATTTTAAGAATTGTCGCCTGGCTTCAGGTGTTCTGCTATAAGTATGCAAAATTTCAAATCTCCAGTTTAATAAGGGTCTCAGTTAGAAAGAATTGCTTAAAATACGCATGTGGGAGCCAAAAGGGTTAAATGTACGATTTTTTCAAAATTTTATGATTTGTGGTATGATATGTGGTGCTCAGCTATAAGTATGCAAAATTTCACGACTCCAATCTAAATAGGGGCTCACTTAGAAAGAATTGTTTAAAATATACATGTGGGAGCTCAAAGGGTTAAATGTACGCCTTTTTCAAAATTTTATGGTATGTCATTTGATGCGAGGTGTTCAGCTATAAGTATGCCAAATTTCACGCCTCCAACCTAATTAGGGACTCACTTAGAAAGAATTGTTTAAAATACACATGTGGGAGCCCAAAGGGTTAAATGTACGACTTTTTCAAACTTTTATAGTTTGTCATTCGATGTGAGGTGTGTAGCTATAAGTATGTACAATTTTACGCCTCCAACCTAATTAGGGGCTCACTTAGAAAGAATTGTTTAAAATATACACGTGGGAGCCCAAAGGGTTAAATGTACGACTTTTTCAAAATTTTACGATTTTTCGTATGATTTCTGGTGTTTAGATATGAGTATGCAAAATTTCAAGTCTCCAACATGTATAGTTTCTGAGAACGGGCTCTGTGACAAACGGACAGACAGACAGACAGAGGAGCGAGACGAATAGGGTTTCGTCAGATGAAAGAAACCCTAAAAAAGCGCATATCATAATTAAAAATGCATTTCGAGCAGTCATTACTAATATACAATAATTCGGATACAATATAGTATCTGAAATCTTTACAAATACACCGCAAACAATTTCCCCTATACCATTATGAACGGAATTCTTTTGTGTGGCCTCTGTAAATGAACAATAACTATTCTTTGCACCGCATATTCAACAGAATGCATATTTTAGTAGGCTTCATAAATGAATATCAATTTTAATATGTTTGAAAGAGAGTAACACCATTAAAATTTATTTGAAACGATTTTTTTCCCATTGGCCGTAATGTAATGGAAAACTTTTGACTGTCCCTGTAAATGAACTAAACATGCTACAAACTTCATTTGAAATAGGGAACGTGCTATGGTAGAGCTTACTAACATCCAAAAATTTCAGAACGATCCGAGCATATTTACGAGAGTTAGAGCGTGGACAGACGGCCATACGGACAGACGGCCAGACAAACCGAAGTCATAAACTCTTTTCAACTATGTTGGAAAGTGTTAAAAAAGGATGAAAGTTCTTGCTAAAAAATGGTATGATATTAAATTTCCAAGCTGAAATTATGGTGCTTATTTAACATTTTCCAATAAGGAATTTACCATTTGTAAGTCGAGTACCTACGTATACGTTGATAGAAATCCTTTTCTCCTGTGCTAAATACATTATAACGTGTTTTTGAAAATTCTTATAGTTTAAATAATTGGTTCACTAGCTAAGCATACGTCTCATGTAACATTATAAAATTCAAATATAATTGGTTCACCAGCTATACACATGTCTCATGCAGCATTACAAAATTCAAATAATTGGTTCACCAGCTAACAAGGAAGCCATACGGGCATATTCAGAAAAATCTGAAAAAATTATAGAGTTCGTCTCATGTGGATATATATGTTTATAAAAATTTTTTTGGCGGAACCCCGATAGAACGTTCGTAAAAAAATAATGAAATTTTCGTTTATTTGGCGATTTATCATCGGTTGGCGATGAAATGAAATTTCGAAAAATACTTTTTCATGTCGAATACTCTTTAAGATAAAAATATTTCATATTGAACTTGTTTAAATAAATTTAACTTAACTGTAGTTTTGTCAGTTTTAGTTTGATTTAGCTATAGTGTATTTATAATGAAAGTTAAATATCAAATTTTATGAATTAAAACAAAATTAAAATTGTTTCAATATCTCAAAATTAAGTCCAATTGAGCGCTGTCCGTTCAATTTTGTTTCTATGGAAACGACGAATTCCTTGGTTTGAAATGAATAACTGCTAAATGAAACTTGCCTTTATTTTGGAATACGCTTAAATATATGAAAGTATTTTTTATATATGAAATTCTTTTTAAAGTAATAAAATTAAGTAACAAGCAACATAAATATGTAATACGAAAAATGTATTTATTAAACTTTCTCATTGTTTATGTTTAAATTCATTAAATACTTTTTACACGCATTCTAAAAATCAATTAACAAACAATTTTCAGATGCATTAAAATCGTTTGCTTTTGCCGAGGAAAAGTACTGCTCGCCAAATCGCGTGACGCTTTCGTCTTTTCGCGCCAAATACTCAAGAGTATTTTATTTTTTTACAGACTTTCTACTGTAATTCCGCCGCTAAATTTGACTGATCCTTAATTACATACATAAGTAGTTTAATTGGTATTTTTTTCAAAATATTCTGAGTATGCCCAGTATGGAGACCTTCCTTGTAAGCACATGTCTCATGTAGCATTATTCCAGATTGGAAGTCGATAGCCTAAAACGAGCATGGTTTGGTGCCTCATTAATTCCATTGTTCTAACGCGCTCACAACAGTTGTAACCCTAAAGAATGTTTGGCGATTTATCACAAGCCACCGACTAATGGAAAAATGCTTTAAAATTAAATTATTAAGTTCTAAAAGTATTACAATGTCGTATTTTCACGGTAAACACACCTGTGTACATATTTTTTAGAATTCTAGCCTATCATAAGGGAGTGAGTGAAAAATCGATTACAAAATTTCATCTTTAGATGCATGAACCAAGTTACGTAAAATAAAAGAATGTAAAAAAGTCCTTCCGGCCTGTACCGGGAGGAAAAGGTAGCTTCCCTATTTCTTGGTTTTAAAATTTTGCAAATTTTACTCGAAGCCAATTTTACTCAAATTTTAAGAAGCTAAAATGCGTGCGACGAACTCGATAAGAGAATATTCGTCAACACTGAATTTGAATGAGAATTGCACCAAATTAGTAAGCTAAAGCCAAGTTGGGATTATTTAGGGTTGCTTATTTTTGATCGCCAAATTTGGCAATGGTAGTTTGCGACAAATGACGTTCACTAACACCCATAAATTAATCCCTGATTTTTTAACCATTTGGTAAAATGGTTATTGTTCTCTGTCAGGGTAGGAAATCAAAAACATATCTGAGGCGTTTTATTGGTTGAATCCGCATTTTATTCATTTTCTGATGGGTCTATACAGTAATCTGTATTTCACTCTACTTTCAACAGAGTTCTACTTCTGTTGCCACTATGACAAAAAAGTAATAAAAATTACAAAAAAAAAAAATAATAATAACTCAGAAACAAATTGAGATAGAGCTTTCAAACAAATTGCCCTTAAAAGTACATTTTTTTTTTCTATACGACGGTGTAAAAAGTAATAATGTGGGATGTTTAGAAGTTTAAGAATGAAATTTCGTTTTAAATGGGTAGTCAGATTTCTTGGACGATGGAAAAGCCTTTTCCAGAACAGCCCATGAAATGCTTCGATAATACGTAAGTTTCAGGTGGATAATACGTAAGTTTCAGGAAATCTGACGAGTCGCAGGTAATAACACTATTAATGTTTAATTCATGGCGTACGTAATGTATGATCAACTCCGTGCGATTTTTTATGTCTTAAATTTTAGTCTTTGAAAAAATCATTGTCCAAATAATCGTTGTAATTTGTTAAATTGCTTTTTTTTTATTTATTTAAAACTGTTGTCTTGTTTCAAAATGTCAAGCACCCTAGAATTTCTAACTGCTATATCTCAACCATTTTTAGGTGCGTTCGTAATTATATAAATACGTAGCACCTATAGTCGCCGTTCAGTCCGTCTATCTGTCTGTCTGTCTGTCCGCATTTAACAGAGCAAAAACTACCCAATCGAATGGTTTGAAATTTTAAATATATGATTGTTGCAAAATTTTGTCGAACCATTTCAAATTTTATGAAAATCAGATGCATAGTTTAATGACAGGGACACTCAAAAGTTTTTCTTTACATTACGGCCAATGGGAAAAATTATTGCAAGTACATTTTAACTATGTTACAGCCTTCCGAATGGCCTGAAATTTTAAATATATAATTGTTGCAAAATTTTGTCGAGCCATTTTAAATTTTATGAAAATCGAATGCATAGTTTAATGACAGGGACAGTCAAAAGTTTTCCGTTACATTACGGCCAATGGGAAAAAATTATTGCAAGTGCATTTATTGATGTTAAAGCCTTCCGAATGGTCTGAAATTTTAAATATATAATTGTTGCAAAATTTTGTCGAGCCATTTCAAATTTTATGAAAATCGGGTGTATAGTTTAATGACAGGGACAGTCAAAAGTTTTCCGTTACATTACGGGGAATGGGAAAAAAAATTAATGCAAGTACATTTTAATGATGTTACAGAGTATGCACTCATGAAGTGCAAAAAAAATATACATTCAGTACAATATGGGGTGCAAAAAATAATTATAAAACTAGTTATAGTAGGAAAGCACCTCATTTGCCACGTTTGACGAGCAATTTCCAACTTGTTTAAGTTAGAGAAAAAACAAAAAATACTCCGGAATTCTTGTATCAAGGCCTAACACTTAAACATAAAATAAATTTGGATTTCTGATTTTTTTATATCGCCGATTAGATATATAACTATTAATTTTTTTAAATTGGCTACAATTACCATTGCAGAAGGGCACATGCTCGTGTGCAATGTGCACACGGGACAATGCAATTACCAACTGTTAACTTGGCCAGCCAAAAGTTGCCAAATTTACCACAACGCTGTTTCTTTCTTGACGGTCCTAGTGGTAACTGAAAAACGTGTTTGAATAAAGCCGTTTCAAGTTCGATCAGAGGAGAGGGTGGCACGGCATTAGCTGTTGCATCTACCAGAATAGCAGCAAACTTACTTGATGGAGACAGAATATATCACCCTATGTTTAAACTACCCCCACCCCTAGATGAAACCACAACTTCCAAAATAAGAGAAACGTCGATTGAAGCTAACAGTATTCGAAATGCAAATATTATCATTTGGGATGAATCGACAATGATTCTTTCAGTAGCTTTAAATGCTATCGATACACTTGAATAGACTTGATAGATGAGAAGCAATAAGCCGTTTGGAAATAAGGCTTTAAAGCCTTATTTCCAAACGGTTTATTGCTTCTCATTAAAGACTTTAGAAGTCTATCGATAGCATTTAAAGAACTAAATTTAGTTCTTGGGGGAGACTTTAGACAACCTTACCCGTTGTGTCTCATGGGTAAAGAACTCAAATTGCGCAGACGAGCATTAAATGCAGTCTTTTATGGGAATTGTTTCACATTTTGAGACTTACCAATAGATCCAGCTTTTAGTGAGTGGTTATTGAAACTACGTAGCGGTGACTGTGCTGTAGTTTCAGCTCCGGGTTCTTTATAATAGCGCAGTAAAAAAAAAAAAACTCCAACTAATAATTCACTGGAATATGAAGTTTTACTTAAGCATTTTAGAGACTTGAATAGATGCCGTGGTTCATTTAGAGAAATGGGAAAGAGAGCCCGAGACAATAGGGCGCGCCTAATCGCTTATTTTATTACATCCTTTTCATATCATGGACAGGAGAGAAGTGTGTAGTTTCGCTAGAAGTCCAGATATCTTGCCGGTATACAATATCGCCAATTTACAAACTTTTGTTGACTGCACGAAGCTGAACAAAGCATTGGCGTGATAAATTATAAGAAATTATCTGGTATCATTACCATATGCATGACGCATAGCTTGCCAAAAAGACTGTTTTCATATTCACTTAGAAGGCGATAGAAAGACTGGATTTGTTTATATTAAATCTAAATTATTGCTACTTATTATTGCACACTGCAAAGAACAGGGCATCTGTTTCGAAATTAGACATAACTCAAGCTAACTTACATGGGATGATGCCAAAGATCGCATTCGCATAAAATAAATGTTACTTTTTTTGTTATATTTCCTCAACGGCTAAATATAATAAGCAATTAAATAATTGTAACAAATATATTTAGATTCCACTAGATGGCAGCACTAAACGACAGCCTATGATTAACGGCTGTCATAGTTTTTCCCATGATTCCCTGCGATTACGTTTTCCCGGTAGAGTGTTCTGAGACGCACAATGTATAGGTTGCGAAATGCAGACTGTCTTGCTTTTTAATTCCCCCGCAAATTTTATGAGAGGCGGGAAATGATAAAATGTTTTGCGAGTCAGTGTTTTCACACGCAGATTTCTTCTGCTGTTCTTTACTATGTAAATGTTGTACAGCCATCCTGTAAATAATAATATGTCTTGTAGCACAGAGTTTTAGTAAACATTACTTTCTACTAAAGTATGGACTGACGTGTCCATTTGAAGTGATGAGTATTATTAAAGATTGTGGCGCCTTTTCATAGAAAGTAAGAAGGTAGCTATAAATGGCTTCCCCGACCTTGGACCCTAAATCCACGACCGACCTAGTAAACAAAAATGCTTATGCTCTTCGAGTTTTAAAAATGCTGGTGCTTCATCGTAGAAAGATGGTGTTTTTAAAAGATGCTGGTGTTGTATCCACAGTGTCGTTCTCTACAAATTTAAGAAAAGGTGCTGGTGTTTTAAAAAGGACATCCATATAACGTAAAGTACATCCATATACCATGTCCATAATTCATCCAAGGAATTCCATATTACATAGTATCTACGTAGATATTACCATCAGATGTCTCTCCGAATACATCCATATAGCGTTTGTTGGACATCCAGATCTGACATAAATGTATGTAAAACGGATGTCTATGTCCATATAGATCATATCCTAGACATAATATGTATGTATATATACATCATATCTATGTAATATGTACGTATATATACTACACATATCTATGTAATATGTACGTATTTAAACTACACAAATCTATGTAATATGTACATATATATACATCATATCTATGTAATGTTTACATATATATATGCAATATGGAACAGTATGCGTATACCCAGACTCTTCTGCATCTTATTTTTGTAAATTACAAGAAAACGTTATTCATGAAAAGTTTATGATTTAAAAAAATATTTTAAAGTATCAAAATTATTAGTAAAAAGCACAAATTATTAGCAATATTAGCTAAACTGTAATAACTGTATTTTAAGTCATACCAACTGTATCGTGTAACTGCTTTGATGACAGTAAATATAATTAACATAAGAAAATATCAGGGAAAAAAATACTTTTTATTATCTTAAAATAACATAAATGCTTTATTTTTTAAAAATGTATTTTTTTTATTATTTTACTTTCAAAAACAGAAACTTTTATTATATAAAAACATCATATCTCCCCCCCCTTTTTTTTTATCTTTTAAAATCAAACCAAATAGTGTAATTACTCTGGTAACTAACAAGGTGGGAGTATATGTAGGGTTGTCCCACACTATTATTTTTACTTAGCGGCAGATTTTATTTATGCCCCAGACTGACATATATAAATGTTTATTTCATATTATATTTACAATTTTACTTTATTATTACATGGGCATTTAAAAATATTTTCAGCTAAATAATTCTTGTACTTAATTTTCTTATTGTGTACTCATAGTTTGTAGCGTAACATACTATTTTTGGAAAATATAAGTTAGCGAGTAATGTGATTAAAAAAACTAGTTTGTAGGGAGCGTCAATATTATTATTGAGGTTACTTTAATAAACTTACTTTATTATCTCCTCTTTTGAAAGCAATGGGAGTCCAACATACTCACAGATTTTTTTTAATCTTCTTTTTTGTAATCTTCGATGCTGAATCCATAATCCTTGCAAAAGAGCATACCGTCAAAGGACACCAGGCAAATTCCAGTTGCTTGCAGAAGATCACTAATGGTAGTTACTTATTTTATAATAAAACTACACACCTGTGATTTTCTGAGAGCATTCAAATTTGAAGATCTATCCCGGCACCAGCTGATCCACCAGACGCACATCTCCACTGGTATACTTTGTATTGATTGAGATACTGTTTCTGGACATAACATCAAAAATAACATTGATGCTCCGTACAAACTAGTTTATTTTTTTTTTTTAGATTACATTACTCGCTAAATTATGTGTTCTAAAAAATGGCATATTACACAACAAACAATGTCAAAACTAGGACCTACTATAGTTTCTCGTTACTTCTAATATAATATTTGACCACTGAATTTATTGAATTCATGGATTCGTCAAAAATTTTATTATACACTCAAACATATAGACTCAAATCAAAGAATCTTCCATAGAAAGTATTTCATGTTTTGATAATGAATCCCATTTTCAAAAATAGTAAGAATAATAAGTAAATGCTTTTTGAAAAAAAAAAAAAAAAAAAAAGGTAAATTTTTAATTTAATAGATAATTACATTTAAACTGAGGACCTATGCTATAAGAAAAATCTATAGTAGCTATACTTGTAAAAGAAATGCACCTAAATATCAATTTAAATAAAATTTTGTAAATATGTATTTCAAATGGAGAACCCCTATTATTTCGGTATCAATGCTTTTTCAATAAATGTAAACAATCATTCCATCGTTAACAAGATATGCAGATTTAACTTAAAATACATTGAATAGATAAAATTAAATATATGAAAATAAACTTTTGATATTAAGAAACCTTTTTTATGAAACAATAAATTTTTAATAACGTAATTTAGTAACATAATAAAGTGATAAGTTACTTTCAATGTTAAAAAATTATTTATTATTATTAGGCAAACTGTTAACTTATCCTTGTTTTCATTGGATCTAATTTGTTAGCATTATTTTCTTTTATTCAAGACAAATCAGGGTTCGCAAAAACCCGGATTTTTTTGAAAAAACCCAACCCACCTGGGCTTTTTCGGGTTTTTTCATGAAAAACCCAATTTTCCCCGGGGAAAATCGGGTTTTTTCAAAAGTGTAATATATGCGATATTACATTATTGTATATTATATTATTTATATACTATACAGCAAAAAAATATATATTGTTCCCTTATTACAATATAATTGTAATGTTATATTACAAATTATATGAATTTAAATTAATTAAATGTCAGTGCTTCTTACAAAACTAACAAACTTAAAATAGGATATAAATTGTTAATTTGCTTTAAAATCAAATAATGAATAGAATACTAAAATTTAAAATATATAAGAAGGAAGAAAAAAGGGGTAAACTAGTCGGATGTGCCAGTCCCAAAACTTTCTTCTATCTCATACATGTTAATTCATAATTCTCTATCACAGTGGCAAAATTAAATGACAATCTATGTCCGTTATGAGAATTGTAAAATATAGGTTCACTGAATTGGATTTATTTAACAAGGAATAAGTATCATATTGTTTCAAACAAATTACTGAATTTTGGAACCTACCCTCTTGGATGTCCGCAACCAAAAATTACAACCCAAAGAGTATGAAATCAGCACCTGTAGTTCAATATACACCCAAGTCTAATAAGGATCTATTTGAGTGCCTCAGTTTTTTAGATATAGATTTTGCGAAAATTGTGAAAAATTCAGCATACCAATACCGCTTGTTGCACAATTTACACCAAAACCTAATCAGTAACAGCTTACATCAATGTGTAACTGAATCTGAAGTTTGATGAAAATCTGTGCATTAGTTCTTGAGATTGCAGAAATTGTACAAAATGCAGCACAACAGTGCCACTGTTGGGCGTTATACATGAAAAACTAATCAGCACCAGTTTGTATCAAGGTCTAACTGAATCTAAATTTTTATTAAATTCCGTCCATTAGTTCTTGAGATAAAGAGTTATTGCTGAAATCATGAAAAATGCAACATAACAGTCCCACCTATTGGGTGATATACACCAAACTTAATAAGCAACAACTTAGGTCAACTTGTAAATGAACCTGAAGTTTGATGAAAATCAGTGCATTAGTTCATATGATAAGGCTATTGCAAAAATTGAGAAAAAAAGCTTTGTAAAGATAGAAGAAAGTAAAAATACATATTTTTTATTTTCATGGATATAATTGATTTGAATTTCTTAGGCATTCTTATGATATGCCTTTACCTATAATTATGTACTATGTTAGTAAAATATTTCAATTTGCTAAAATACATTTTTTTTTTTTTTTTTACTCCAAGTGTTTAATGTAATAGTTTTTATATATATTTTTAATTAACTGAAATGACTTAAATACATTAAATATTGCTGAAAATTGAAAAAACCCACATTATGGGTTTTTCAGTGGGCTTTTTCAAGTGGGCCCAGTCTGAAAAAACCCACCGGGTTTTTTCGGACTGGGCCCAGCTTTGCGAACCCTGAGACAAATTCACCATTTGAAAGTTTTTATTGATAATAAACATTCTCTCTCTTTTTTTTTTTTTTTTGCCAAAACAGACTGTTGACCCCAAAAAAGTGTTTGCACTATAATTATACAATTTTATATCGTTCGCATTAGATAAAGTTTCTGGGGTATGGGAGAAGGAGTATAAGAAATTAAATATAATCCAAACTTTGTAAAGTTTTATATACAAAATTAAGATTCACTGAAAAATCAAAACATTTTAAATGTAAAACCGATGAGTAACCATGTAAGTCAAGTATAGAGATTATTATGATCAGTCAATTATATGATAGGGATAGAGAAGATTATAAAATTTGAGGAGTTAATAAAAAATTTATATGGCTAATTTCTTTGTAGTTTTTTAAAGATAAGGTTAAAAATCGTAAATGCTACAAAAAGCACCAAAATAGAATAGCAAATAAAAACCTGAAAAAAAAAAAAAAAGAAATCAAAGAACTTACTTACATATAATCCTTCTTGATATTTAATCCAAATCTCAAACAACACCATGTACAATCTAAAGTAAAGTAAACATTTCTTCTATTATTAGATTCAATGGTTGTTGTAAATGCTAACCGTTTGATACAACTAAAAATTTATAAAATTAAAAACCAAGTTGAACTTTGATAGTCTAAATTAAACCAGCCAAAAAATGCATAAACATCTACATAACATAATGGCGTCGCGTCTGGCGTGTTTACAAAACAACAGAAAGCTCATGTTGCCCCACGAAAAAGTGTATCGGAAGTAAGATATTTGACTCTTTTAGCGCTCTTTATAGAGGGCGCTGTGTCTAACTCCATAAAGTGTTGGTATATAAACGTCATGTTGACGTAGTTTCTTTGACAATCCAGTTTATATTTTAGAATGAATGTTAAGTCTACCTCCATATTATGTTGGTCCATAGATTGTTGGGATATAAATGTTATATGAATATAATAATGTGTTCAACCATCCATCTTACGGTTTTGAATGAACATCATTTTGATGTACATGTATGTATTCTAGATGTAAACCGCTCTAAATAAACGAAATATCTACGTGTGTGCTATGTGGGGCATCTGCTGTTCAGATGTCGCTTCTGATTTCAGCCAAGGCAAATAAAGGCAGGCATTCAGTTGTCCGCTAGCGCGCACTAAATGGGCCAGAAACCCTTAATTCCGAGTAAATTCTCAAAATCGCTATTCAGATGTCCATTTAGCGTGCCCTAAATAAAGATTGGCGCTCGAATTTAAGGAAAGCTAAAACGCTGTCCTTAAGTTAAGGAATGGTAATTTTCGACGCCATTATTTACTTCGCGCATTTTTAAAAATTGATATTTTTGATTATTTATTGCACAGAAATATAAAAGAGGTTTAAATAAAGCTATAAATTTTTGTTGCATTCATCGAAAATATTTTAAAGGTTTTTTGGCATTATCAAGTATTACTTTTTAACTTCGCGATGTTTTCATGTCCGTAAACAAGCTGTATGTTTTATTAATTAATGTATACTACAGATCTGTAATCGGTATGTATTGCTTTTATTTATAATCTTTAGAGTTTTGGGATCATATTAACATGTAATTTTATATATTTGATCACGTTTTCGTAATTTAAATTTATTATTATTTTTATTTGTGCCCTTGTGCAAATTTGAGATATCCTAACCATAAACTACTGTATAGTTTCATGTTATACATAACTTAATTTATTTCATTGCTTGTCTCGATGCTATAAACTATTTATTTTATCGACAGATCGAATACGCTATGTACTGAGTTTTATATTTTCTATATTAAATATTTTATACATTCATTTAGCATGAAGTTTGCTTTTAATTATCGCTCTATAAAAGTTATGCAGGTTAGTCCTATGAAGTAAAATGTATTTCTAAAATATTTCTTATTTTGATGAGTTCAATGATTTTGTTTAATTCACAATGTTTCTGCATCTTGGCTTTCTTTCTTTAAAAAAAAAATAATAAATTGTAAAACTCAGGATAACTAAATTAGAATTCTTCAGACGATTATTTTATTAATTAAACATACACGTTTTATATTTTAAGAAATATTTCTGAAATAATGCATATTTTAATTTACCAATATGCAACTACCTTATTTTCTTTATGTTCCTATAAAATGTGTTTTCATAATACTTCACACACTCACACAAAAATTAAATGTTTATTGGAGTTTTTTACTTTTTTTTAAGCAGCCAATATTGCCCTTTATTAAAACATTTAATATGCAAACACAAATCTTCCCATTTCTTTAAAGTTAAATAAACATATTGTGAGTCAAAAATTTAAATTTTACTTAAATGAAATTAAAACAAAACACATTTTATAAATATTGTGTTGATTTAAATTTATAAACTATGTGCAAAATAAAATCTAGTTTGCATGTATATTTATAAATAATTCCTTACAATGTATTAAACCTTTTATCTTAAACATAGATCTAAAGACTGTTCATTGAGTTTAAAAAAATTTTGTTGTTGTTTTTCAGAATCTTAACCTTATGGTCTTCACAAGTTAGAATAGTCTTCAATCTACTCCGTGAACCTGTTGTGGCCAAAAAAGTGTCACAGAGTGCATGGTTTGTATTATTAAAATCACCATTCCTCAGTGACACTTCTCCGGACAAATTATCTGCATATTGATGAAAGCTCAATCTCAATGCTTTGCAGTTCTGACTTAATTCTCCATGGTTGTGACTAGCACTTCAGGTATGACTTCAGATGTTAATATTATATTCTTATTATGAAAAGTAACAAATGAAACAACAAATCTTAAAATTTTGTTAAAATTGTTTGGTACTTTTCGGTTAGCTGGGTGCCAGTATTATATATACATAAATATGTATGTATACATGTATGTATATATGCTTATTTATATACATATATATGTATGTATAGCACTGGTGCCCGGCTAACCAAAAAGTACCGATTATTTTATATAGATTATAAAATAAACAACTGTCTCAGGAACAGTAAAGTGACATTGATTACCAGTTATTTTAGAAAAAAAATACTGTTAAAAGTCTTTGCTGGAATATGTAGATTACTCAGCATCCTATACCTTATCTATTTATTTAAAAAAAATTGTTAAAATTTAACTTTTTTGTCGCTAAATACAGAGTAAAGTTACCCACCTTTTTAAGAATGGCTCATATATATTTTCCATGTTTAATACTATTGTATTCCATGATTGTAATAGTGTCCAATTTATAAAAGCTATTAAAATTCAATGCAACCTCCCCCCCCCCCCCCCAGAAAACCACTGTTAGCAATGTTACTTCAAGTAGGGGAGATGGGGGTACCTTTGAAAACTGTAAATATTTTCCTTTAAATAAATTATATTTTTTAAATGTATACGGCAACACAGTACTACTGTTTCAATGTAACAAGAATACAAAGCTTTACTATTTTGCATGCACACTACTGTCTAAGCAAGATATAGTATATTTTGCTTTCTTGAATCTAAACAAAAAAAAGTTGTAAGTGTTTTGTTGATAATCTTATATCCCTAAAATTATAATTTACTATTTAATATCTAAATAAAGATGTTAGCTTTAACTTATAAGGTTTGTTTTATTTAAATTCTCAAACCTAATTGAGTAAATAGTTGTAATGCTTAAAATCCATGTGATGGGGCACCATTGAACAAATAAAACTATGAAGTAAAGAGTTATAGACGTATCTAAATATTATTGTTGAATTTTTTTTAAATATGAAAATTAAGAGATTGTTATTATGCTTAATATGAAAGTTGTACTAATGCAGGGCTTCAACTACAGGCAAATTCAGGACACGCAACAATAATTCATGATTTAGCAGATCTGTCTAACAAACCCTATACTGTTTCATTTACAATGGTAAACATTATTTCTGGATTTCATAAAACATGGTTTTATCCATTTTATAACAATTTGAATGTAAATGATTTCATTTTAGTTCAATTTCATGCAAAAAGAACTCTTCATTACATTGGTGAGATTAAATTGCTTAATGTCTTTGTAAAAAAGAACATATGATGTATTTTTCCAGATGCATCAGATACCAATTTGGTTGATTTTAAGGATGCTATATGAAAAAGTTGTCACAATTAAACGAAATTGGAGGGATCCTCTGTTCTATCTCAACAATGTGCTTTGATGGATACAAAGTTGGTTAAATAATAAAAATATAGTAATTTCAGTTAAATGTAATTGCGTAATTTTATTCTTATTATTTTATACTTTGGAAAGATCAGTTTTTAATAAAAACTGTCAATATTTTCATATTTTGTTTATTTGTTCAAAGGTGCCCCTAGCTTGTTAAAAGGTACCCCTATGTGGGGCATGTTTGAACAGAAAACCTTCATCTTTTTAAAGCCTCACAACATATTTAATTTATCTGAAAAACTGTAATTTTTTATTTCATATGATGCAGAATTGCATTTTTTCACTCACAAAATATTTAAAATTCAATAAATATAACTCAAGTAAAAAATATGTGGATTTTTTAAAAAAAATGTTCAAAGGTGCCCCCCTCTCCCCTATTATGTCAGTGATCTTATTAAGTCAGGTTAATTATTAAAAATTGTTATGTTAACCTGGTATTTTTATATTAATACATAAGCATTATTTGAGCCTAGTTGTAAAATAAACAAAAATGCTTAGTAAAATTCTGTGTGTTAGTGTTATTTTGATTAATTGTTTTAGCAGACTATTCATTCAAAAATATTTATTTATATAATAACTGCAATATTTTGTAATTAAAAAAAAATTGAAATTCACCCCCCCCCCCCCCATTTTTTTAAGAAATGGTAAATCTTTCAGAGTTCATTATTGCTAATTTTAATTTTATATATTAAACATTTTACATCTTTATAAAAATAATATAATTGTCTATAAAAACAGACACTGCATTTTTCCATATGCTGAATTATAGAAAATTGAATTGCCTAAATTAAATAAAACCCCCAAGTATTATATTGGTAAAACTGATTTTATTTTATTGATAGCCTTTACAGGTTAATATCTATATGTATTCTATTATGTAAGATTGCAAATGTCTGGGTAAAGGAAAAAAAAAAAAATGTTTTCCTCTACTTCTCAGAAAATAAATATAAATTTAGGAGTTGATGCAAGTGCAAGGTTTTTCTCTTGGAGCCCATTTTCTGAAAATAAACATTATTCTAATGAAATATAACATTTTGTAATGAAAGATGAAATCCAGTGATTCAAATTCAAATCAAGCATTTATTAATAAATTATTTAATCCCTGCTAAAGTTTTCCTTCCTGGTAGAGTTGTTTTGTTTGCAAATTAGATATTTTACAACCTAACAATCACAAAAAAAAAGTATTTTTTATGGAATGAAATTTTGTGAAGGTTTATTCCTAAATATCTTTTAGCCATGGCCAAAACCTTTTGCTTGAAAAATTTAAACATGAACTCAAATAATTAAAAATGAACATCTTAAAAATATATATTTCAGGAAATAAAACTTAAAAAGAGTCTGTAAATAATAACAGTTATTATTTCCATTATTTAATTATGTTTAAAAAATAAACAAAATGTTTTACTTTTAAACCATTTGTAATTCAGGAATTACTGGAATTTTTAAAATCTGCACAATTTCCTCTGCTTTCTTTTTTTACATACTTTTTTCTTTTTCTTTTCAATGATAATAATGAACAGAATAGTAGCAAAATTCAATTTCAAAAAGCGTGCAAAACTAAGAACGTCAGATAATGTGCTTGAATGATTGATCGACAGCGCAGCGATTCTGTGTGCTGATTGGTTTATCGTCTGTGTAATCGGTATCATGTTCCGAAGATTGACGAAGCCAGATCGTAGGAAAGCCGAAGCTTGTTTAGGCAGACCGGTCTGAATAGCGTTTTAGGAATCCTTAAATAGTGATCGCTAAATTTAAGTTAAGAATCGCTATTTAGTAAACCTTATTCAGTGGACATCTGAATGCCTGCCTAAAAGATGCCGTTCGTTCTCCAAAATCTTGAAGGAAAATATGTTCTACGAACGATCGTTGTTCTACATGAGCTTCATGTATATGTGCCAAGTAGTGGTGTGAAAGTTTTCTAATACTCTTGTTACCGAACGTCGACTTCGGAACAAAGAGAAAGAATATATTATATATTCTAAAAGTTTTATAGTTCTTCAAGATAAAAATATAGATGCGTATACAGCAGTTATAAGAAGATAAGTTTGCAATTTTATTTTAGTAAACTTTTGTTTATTGCATTCTCATATTGTTTATTTTATGTTATTAAACTTTTGATGTTAAAATTGTTTAAGATAGTATTTGAAAGTATATAATTTTCTCTTAAAGAAAATAATTTGTCTGTTTTGTCATTGACATACAGACGAGGTAAAAATGCTCTGAAGTTGGAAATCTTAGATAACGTAAAAGTTTTCTGTAAGAATTAAATTCTGAAAGTAAAAATCTTTGATTAATTTAAGTTAAAAGAATAATTTAAGAACAAAGTTGTTCTATTAAAGTATTTTTTTACTGATGTGAAAATTATATGTTGTGTTCTAATTTGAGTAAACATTTCGTTTTGAATTTAATAAACTGTATTTTATTAAAATGGTATCTTTTGACAGATATTTACGATGGAATATATATATATGTTACCGTGAAAGACCGAAATCTGGAGAATGTCGACTTTCACCGGTGAATGTCAACATACGCATAGTTGCTTGGTGTATGTCCGAAATATTATCTAAATATCTTTATTTCTGACTTACACCGGCGAATGTCGACATTCACTATGCACTAATGGTGAATGTTGAATATCCACGACCGGAAATTTGCATTTACTTCTCTGTATTTCAAGCGTGTTCATTAATTTTTAAAACATAAAAAAAAAAAAAAAAAAGTTTTAATCGTTTGTAATCCAAAAGTGTGCTGCACGCCTATTCACAACACCTATTCGGTTCAGATTGGACAAAGGTATTTCTCAGTATATTTTTCTGGTATGTAATTTTGAATATTCTGATACACAATGAAGTTGATCGCTATCTCATAGATAGAATCATGGAATATAATCCGTTCGGGGTCTAGCGTCCCATTAAAAGAACACGTATTTTCATTGAGTATCATTTTGTCTTAGCAGTTAGTTTTGTAATTATCTTCAGGTATTAATGATATTGTCCTAGTCCTAATAATATTATAAATGTGAAAGTATGGAAATATGTTTGGCTGAGCCTGCCTCAACATGATTAAATGCATTTTTTATTCAGTATCCAATATATATATTTTTCACCCATGTACAAAATTTTCACTTTTGTTAATCAAATTTACATGTTTATTTGTTTGTAATACATAAAATAAAAGTTATAAAAATAAAGCCTACTCACAACCAAATGTAATACTGTAATATTTCATTGAGTTTGTAAAACTGCGACATTTCAAAGACAAAAGAAAAAAGTAAAAATGTATTTGACATTGCAGCAGTAATAATAATTGTAGCAAGTTAACCTTACTAGAAATATTTTGAACGCTGATCTATATCGTTGATACTTGAATTGAAATACCAATATTGGTAAAATATTCGATTTACATTGTAAATACTTATAATTAAACGTCAATACTGCAGAAATATTGCTATACACTGCAGGGCCGAAACTAGGGGGGGGGGGGGGCAGAGGGGGCATGTGCTCCGGGCGCCAGAACAAAGGGGTGCCAAATGAAGGATTGAAATGGATCATTTCTTCTGATGGACTGATGGCTTTTATTATGAAACAGCCATTATAAATGAAGTGTTTCGAACGTGAACGTTTTCGTGAAGTTTTTTCAAAAAAAAATTACGGCCATTTTTTTTTCTCCCCATTCTGACCAGAAAATCAGAGTTCTAACTTTTTACGGCTGCTCTTTCATCTTCACCTAACACTTCATTTATAATGGCTGTTTCATAATAATAGAAGCCATCAGTCCATCAGAAGAAAATAACTTCGTTAAAGTAGAAACTCCGATAATCGGGACTCGGTTAAGCAGGACTCGTATAATCGGGACTCTGCTGTATATTTCATTTTAAAAATGATCTTTAGAATATTTTTGTTGGTGTTCAGAGGGAAGTCATGACCCTCGTGACCTCCCTCTTGGATCCGCCATTGTAGATTACGTAGTTCAGTATTACATATTTTAAGATTACATATTTTAAATTTTAAAATAAGTCGGCTATTAGAAAATTAGTAAAATTCTCTTTGTAAAATACTTTGCGGAAGAGGAGGGGGGGGGGGGTGCCAAAATCCATGCTTGCCCCGGGTGCAAAAAAGGCTAGTTTCGGCCCTGATACACTGTATTTATCTCCAACAAAACCTGAACATTGCAAAAATATTTATTTTATGCTGAAAATACTATTAGTAAAATTGCAAAATATTTTTCCAATATTGCGAAAATATGTGCAAAATGTAAATTGGCAAAAAATGTTTTGCAATTTCACTATTAATATTTTCGTCATAAAGTAAATATTTTTTGAAGATTTTCCTTTTGTTAGGGAGAATTACAATGTATAGCAATATTTCTGCGGTATTAACGATTCATTAGATATTCGTATATTTCCAATGTAAAACCAATATTTTACCAATATTGCATTTCAGTTCAATTATCCGCAATAGCGATCAGTGTTGAATATTAAGCGTATTTTTGTATTCAAACTACATACCAGAACTTTTAATAATAATTGTCGCTTTACCTAATGGCAGATTTTTGCCGATTAATTAAAATAAAAATTACTCTTTAACAAGTCTGGTAAAAATTTTGAATTCAGAATTCCGCTAAACACTGTTATAGCGACGAATGCAAATATTGGCACAACATAACTGATACTGATTTTTAGAGTAATTGTGTTTGTGGATTTTTATAACAGCTATTTCTAAATAGTTATCGAAAACATATTTAAACTCTGATCTATAAGGCAAATAATACTACGATGGATAAGTGGATATAAAAAAAAAAAAAAAATAGAAACACAATCACTCTTGGGTTTTCGCATCAGGTATTTTTTTGTAATGTTAACATTGCTGTACCTATTATTAGTGAATGGTCAAATCATTTTTCACATTTTTTCCCTTTTTGAAATACCATAGTATTATAAAGCAATAGAATAATTCCAGTGTTACATTTGATTTATATAACTATTTTATTTTTATAACTTATATTTTTTGAATTACAAACAATTAAATTAAGTAAACTTTATTAACTTAGAGAAAAAAAATGCATATTGGAGGGTAAAAAATGAATAAAGAATACAAAAACATTTAATTATCGGTTTTGACGTTGACTTTAGTCAAACATTTTCATACTTTCACATTTATAATATTATTAGGATTCGATACTATCATATTACTAAATGAAAATAATAAGAAAACTAATTGTTTCAGAATATTCTAAACATCATACCAGGAAAATATCCAGAGAAACTACCGTCTCAATCTGAACCGAGAAGGTATTGTGTATATGCGTGCTGCATTTAGTTTTAGCAGAAATCACTCCAGAAAGTATTAAAGAGTATTGTTCTTGAAAAAAATAAAAACAATTATTTTCTCGTTCACTCTCAATTAATGTATTTAATTTTTCGAAAAACTAAAAAAAAAAAAAAAAAAAAAACATTGTTTATTGCAGTATTCATTCAATATAAATTAGGATATTGAATAAAAAAATAAAATTTAAGAAAACGTTGCGCGCACCATCAAACCTTGCATAAACTGATAAAGCTGACTGACTCGCAGTAAAACAAAGAATTTGGCGACAGACTGTAGCCTCTCTGTTGAACACCGCTTCTCTTTTCGACCGCCACCAGAGAATATCTGTGCTTGTCGACATTCACCGGTGATGGTCCGAATGCACAAGAATAAAATCAAATATTCGGTCTTTCGCCGACGTATTTGGTATGTGTTGACATTCACCGATGAAAGCTGACATTCTCCAATTTCGGTCTTTCACGGTAACATATATATATATATATATATATTTTTAATTAAGTTGAGTTTCGTTTCGAATAACGTTGATTTATGAAAGGACGTAATTAAGTTCTGAGCAGAACTTTTATAAGAATAAGTTTTCTTATATGTTAAACATTTGAATTTGTTTTAAAAGGTTTTAAAAAAAAAGAGAGAGGGAATTTTGTTTTCCGGAACAAAAGTAAATTGTGTTCTTTTGAGAACGTTTTTGAATTATTTTTGCTAGTAAAGTAATTTTAATTAATTTTGAATAATTGTGTTCTTAGAACAAAAATAGAAAGTGTTCTTTTGAGAAGAAAGTTTTTAAATATTCTTAATAATTAAAAATTTTACGATACTCATCAGCGTACATGTAAATAAAAACTATATTAAAAATGCATTACAAATTATTCCCAACGTTTCGTGCTCCTTCTAACGAGTCATCTTCAGGGGAGAGAGTCCTTGGCCTCCTCGGAGCGAAGTTTCCAACAGCACATTCACTTTCACGACATCACAACTGAAAACACTACGGGAACTGATCATTAAAAGAACCAAAATCAGTACTGCGTCGGATTTGGTGCCATCTGTTGGTAGGCTAACACACTACAATAAGAAACCAGGAAAACTCGAAATAAACATTACGAATGTACTTCTTTTAAAATATTCAACCAAAGATTAGAAATTTGAAATGAAATATTGTCATTGCATACCTCGTTTTTTCTTAGACTTATTTCTATGGATTCACATATAAGGGCTTTAAGTGGGTTGGAATATTTAGAGATAATTTTTATATTGTCAAAATGAACTGCCTTGATGAGTATCGTGTGAACTGCTATGATGAGTATCGTAAGATTTTTAATTATTAAATTTTGACAGCGTAAGTCCAAATTTTTCTTATTAAATATTCTTGCTTAACGTAATATTATTTAATTTTTTTTCCATTAAAGAAATTGATAGTTAATAAGAACTGTGTAATTATAATTTAGTTTTCTTTTATTTTGAGAGGTAATACTGAAGTTATAGAATATTTTTTTGTGTTATATTATAAGTATAGGGCTATCGTATGACGTAACGGTAAATCCAAACTATCTTAAATTTTGTTTACCTTCTTAAGAAAAGAGTTATATTGGAATTATATGTGAAATAAAGAAAAAGTTTATATTTTAGTGATATTACAGTAAATTGAATTTTATTTATATTGTATTTTGAATATATTTTGTGCTATGATTTCTGTGAAGAAGAAATCCCTGGGTGTAAGGATAGGTTTATGTAGAAAAATCTAAAATTTTGTCCTTGAAATTGAAAATTTTTTATTGAAATTCTCGTTCTTGAAATTGAAAATTTTTAATTAAAATTTTTAAATTGAAAATTTTGTTCTTGAAATTTTAAACTCAAATTCTAGTTCTTGAAGTGGAATTTTTAAATAAAAAATTTATTTTGGTTGTTAGTTTTGTTAAATTTAAACAAAATGGCGTTTTTTGGAAAGGGCAAAAAAGAGGATCTACGTGTCCTTTGCGATGAATTAGGCTTAACTGCCACTGAAGAAATGAAAATGGTCGATTTACGCAATTTAATTACTATGAACGCTGATTACGAGGAGGACTATACAAAAAACTTACTTACAACTATAGTCGAGAATAGAAAAACTGAACAAGAGCGCTTAGATTTAGAAAATCGACGTGTTTTCGAACAAGAAAATTTAGAGCGCGAACGGACTTTCGAACTTGAAAAATTACGCCTTACCCATCCGACTTCGGCATCTACCTCAGAGGTAGAAAATAATGCATGCACTTACGAAAAGCCGCGAATCGATCTACAAAAATTTATTCCCCGTTTTCGCCCAAACGAAGATGATATGAACATCTTGTTAGTGCTGTGTGAGCGACAGTTAAAGGTCCTAGGGGTTCCGGAAAAAAGTTGGGTTACGTCCCACACAGTACACACGTAGATATTTCGTTTATTTAGAGCGGTTTACATCTAGAATACATACACGTACATCAAAATGATGTTCATTCAAAGCCGTAAGATGGATGGTTGAACACATTATATTCATATAACATTCATATCCCAACAATCTATGGACCAACATAATATGGAGGTAGACTTAACGTTCATTCTAAAATATAAACTGGATTGTCAAAGAAACTATGTCAACATGACGTTTATATACCAACACTTTATGGAGGTAGACACAGCGCCCTCTATAAAGAGCGCTAAAAGAGTCAAATATCTTACTTCCGATACACTTTTTCGTGTGGCAACATGAGCTTTCTGTTGTTTTGTAAACACGCCAGACGCGACGCCATTATGTTATGCAAATGTTTATGCATTTTTTGACTGGTTTAATTTAGACTATCAAAGTTCAACTTGGTTTTTAATTTTATAAATTTTTAGTTGTATCAAACAGTTAGCATTTACAACAATCACTGAATCTAATAATAGAAGTAATGTTTACTTTACTTTAGGTTGTGCATGGTGTTGTTTGAGATTTGGATTAAATATCAAGCAGGATTATATGTAAGTAAGTCCTTTGATTTCTTTTTTTTTTCAGGTTTTTATTTGGTATTCTATTTTGGTGCTTTTTGTAGCATTTACGATTTTTAACCTTATCTTTAAAAAACTACAAAGAAATTAGCCATATAAATTTTTTATTAACTCCTCAAATTTTATAATCTTCACTATCCCTATCATATAATTGACTGATCATAGTAATCTCTATACTTGACTTACATGGTTACTCATCGGTTTTACATTTAAAATGTTTTGATTTTTCAGTGAATCTTAATTTTGTATATAAAACTTTACAAAGTTTGGATTATATTTAATTTATTATACTCCTTCTCCCATACCCCAGAAACTTTATCTAATGCGAACGATATAAAATTGTATAATTATAGTGCAAACACCTTTTTCTCTGTTTTGGCAAAAAAAAAAAAAAAAAAAAAAAAAAAAAAAAAGAGAATGTTTATTATCAATAAAAACTTTCAAGTGGTGAATTTGTCTTGAATAAAAGAAAATAATGCTAACAAATTAGATCCAATGAAAACAAGGATAAGTTAACAGTTTGCCTAATAATAATAAATAATTTTTTAACATTGAAAGTAACTTATCACTTTATTACGTTATTAAATTACGTTATTAAAAATTTATTGTTTCATAAAAAAGGTTTCTTAATCTCAAAAGTTTATTTTCATATATTTAATTTTATCTATTCAATGTATTTTAAGTTAAATCTGCATATCTTGTTAACGATGGAATGATTGTTTACATTTATTGAAAAAGCATTGATACCGAAATAATAGGGGTTCTCCATTTGAAATACAAATTTACAAAATTTTATTTAAATTAATATTTAGGTGCATTTCTTTTACAAGTATAGCTACTATAGATTTTTCTTATAGCATAGGTCCTCAGTTTAAATGTAATTATCTATTAAATTAAAAATTTACCTTTTTTTTTTTTTTTTTTTTCAAAAAGCATTTACTTATTATTCTTACTATTTTTGAAAATGGGATTCATTATCAAAACATGAAATACTTTCTATGGAAGATTCTTTGATTTGAGTCTATATGTTTGAGTGTATAATAAAATTTTTGACGAATCAATGAATTCAATAAATTCAGTGGTCAAAATATTATATTAGAAATAACGAGAAACTATAGTAGGTCCTAGTTTTGACATTGTTTGTTGTGTAATATGCTATTTTTTAGAACACATAATTTAGCGAGTAATGTAATCTAAAAAAAAAATAAAATAAATAAACTAGTTTGTACGGAGCATCAATGTTATTTTTGACGTTATGTCCAGAAACAGTATCTCAATCAATACAAAGTATACCAGTGGAGATGTGCGTCTGGTGGATCAGCTGGTGCCGGGATAGATCTTCAAATTTGAATGCTCTCAGAAAATCACAGGTGTGTAGTTTTATTATAAAATAAGTAACTACCATTAGTGATCTTCTGCAAGCAACTGGAATTTGTCTGGTGTCCCTTGACGGTATGCTCTTTTGCAAGGATTATGGATTCAGCATCGAAGATTTCAAAAAAGAAGATTTAAAAAAATCTGTGAGTATGTAGGACTCCCATTGCTTTCAAAAGAGGAGATAATAAAGTAAGTTTATTAAAGTAACCTCAATAATAATATTGGCGCTCCCTACGAACTAGTTTTTTTAATCACATTACTCGCTAACTTATATTTTCCAAAAATAGTATGTTACGCTACAACTATGAGTACACAATAAGAAAAGTAAGTACAAGAATTATTTAGCTGAAAATATTTTTAAATGCCCATGTAATAATAAAGTAAAATTGTAAATATAATGTGAAATAAAGATTTATATATATGTCAGTCTGGGGCATAAATAAAATCTGCCGCTAAGTAAAAATAATAGTGTGGGACAACCCTACGTATACTCCCACCTTGTTAGTTACCAGAGTAATTACACTATTTGGTTTGATTTTAAAAGATAAAAAAATGGGGGGGGGGGGGGGAGAGATATGATGTTTTTATATAATAAAAGTTTCTGTTTTTGAAAGTAAAATAATAAAGAAAAAAATACATTTTTAAAAAATAAAGCATTTATGTTGTTTTAAGATAATAAAAAGTATTTTTTTTCCTGATATTTTCTTATGTTAATTATATTTACTGTCATCAAAGCAGTTACACGATACAGTTGGTATGACTTAAAATACAGTTATTACAGTTTAGCTAATATTGCTAATAATTTGTGCTTTTTACCAATAATTTTGATACTTTAAAATATTTTTTAAAATCATAAATTTTTCATGAATAACGTTTTCTTGTAATTTACAAAAATAAGATGCAGAAGAGCTGGGTATACGCATACTGTTCCATATTACATATATATATGTAAACATTACATAGATATGATGTATATATATGTACATATTACATAGATATGTGTAGTTTAAATACGTACATATTACATAGATATGTGTAGTATATATACGTACATATTACATAGATATGATGTATATATACATACATATTATGTCTAGGATATGATCTATATGGACATAGACATCCGTTTTACATACATTTATGTCAGATCTGGATGTCCAACAAACGCTATATGGATGTATTCGGAGAGACATCTGATGGTAATATCTACGTAGATACTATGTAATATGGAATTCCTTGGATGAATTATGGACATGGTATATGGATGTACTTTACGTTATATGGATGTCATATTTACCAATTTGTGCTGTGTACCCCAGCTGTGTGAAGCAGCTGTGTTGCTGTTATTTTGATAAAATAACTTTACAAGAAGTGCCTTTTCTTTCAAAGTTACCATTCTCCACAAAGCGTAAATTCAGATGCTTTTCAGAAACAATCAACTGTTCCAGTGTCAAAGAAATCACAGGCACACTTTATCAGCAAGTTTTAAATCGTCAGGTGGTTATAAGAGTATTTCAAGTTTTCGAAGTTGCAACGCCACTTTGACGTCGTTCGTCGAAAATTTGAATAACATTTGAATTTTCAAGCGTTGGGTGAAATTTTGCGATTTTGTGTGTTTCATGTGGATTGACCGAAATTGATATAACGAATCTGAAAAAGTTTACTTTTACCAACTGTGAAATAAAATTTCCTGTATTTTGTTTTTTACAAAATAAAGGAATCTGCAAATATCGGCTTAAATATTGGCGCAGCGCCATTTATTGACAAAAATTTTAACTAATTTGTTTTTCGATTTTCGCAGAGCGCATCTCTTCAACTACGTACTAGTGAAATTTTGTTACGTTTGAAGCCATAGAACCGGCTCTAGAGCCTTCTGAATAGGCGAACTTTAATTATAACAACCCTGTACTTTTCAATATTTTAAACATAATTTTTAATTACATAAATACGTTTAATAATACACTGCTTCAAAAATAAAGGGAAAACTTGTGAAATGGATCCTGTTTATGACAGAATTATTTCTTAAACGTAAAATGTCGTGTTTCCAACATAAGGAATATTATATAATACTATTGTAACAGAAGACTAACCGGTCGATTCTCCACCAACCTTTAACTCGCGGTTCAACTCTCAGTTGAGAAACCTTCCGTTGACAAATCTAACCGCCGGTTAATATTTCGAATTCATCGATAACTTTCAAGCCGCGATTAGTCGACCTGAGTTAGTCAACTCTCGCTTGAAATCTGCGTAGTTGATTGGCCAAAGGAATCACATGACCTAGCAATCCTCTCTGCGAGTTCTGTCCTTCCTTGACACCATCTTAATCTGTTTCTTTTCAATAACGAAACTAAAGGCAGTATTGAAATTGGAAATGCATATACTTATCATGTTTAATTTTTAAATAAAAAATTCTTATAAGTAAATGTGCAATTACCATTTTGATTTCATGATTTTTTTCTTTTACAGAACAAAAGTTTCAATAAAATTCTTAACAATAAAATTCTTAAAAAACAGTTGATTAAAAAATATCTTGATTAAAAAAATTATTTTCTTTAATGTAAGTTTAATAAACAATTATCTGATCAAACTAGTAGTATTAAGTAGAATAAAAGTAAATAACGCAATAGGTTTATTTATTTATTTTTTACAATGAATATTAGATGTGAAGATATTTTCATATAATTATTTCTAATGCATATATATTTTATTTAACAAATGTCTGTACAGATTCAATTAAAATATCTTGGATAAAATAGCATGCCGGTAGCAAAAAAAAAAAAAAAAAAAAAGACGAGGCCTTAGAAAATCCTGTGTTGATTATTACACATTTTTTTAGAGATCATGTTTAATAACTTTAGAAGAAGGCCGAGAACATGTATTAATATTCTTGATGTATTGCGAAATTATATAAAAAAAAAATCTTCTGAAAAAATGTTTCTTTAAAACAAAAATCATTATTTCAAACTTACTAAGTATGTAATAAAACAAATAATTATTTATCTATTATGAACAATTGATCACATATACACAATTCGGTAGAAAATTCATGCTTTAAGTAACTATGAACGAGGGACTCAAATGGAAGAAAATTTGTTTTCTATTTTTTCATTATTATTAAAAAAGAGAGAGAGAAAGAAAGAGTTTTGAATCATATATTTTTACAAAATTGGTATTGAAAGTACATATTTCCATTTAGATTTGTTAGATGGCGCCACTACAAAATACTTTGTAAATCAATAAAATTTGAAGTTTTGTTTTCGACACACAAATTAGTATAATTTTGCATTCATAGAGCAAAAATATCAAAAAAAAAAAAAGGGGAAAAATGTAAGTGACACATTCTTTTATAATACCATCTTTAATAATTAATGCTTCGTTTAATTAGTAAATTCCAAAAAGCTTTGTTTTTAAAAAAGAAGCATCAGCGCACAATTTAAAACGACCGCCATCTTCTTTCTACTAGGCATGCGCGGTTCACTAACCTACCTACCAGACCTTGGTTGAGTTAGTCAACCCCAGGTTAGTATTTACCTCGAATTTCGTCAGGTTGGGTAAACGGAGAATTGGATTTCGCATTCAACCGAGAGTTAGCTCCGAAACGCGAGGTTGAAGTTGACGGAGAATTACTGGGTTACTGGAACAGATTTTCCCCCTGTCATGTGCAATTCCGTTTACGTATGCATTACTGCAATATATCTTAGTTCAGTTAACGTCTATTATTAGGTGGATTGTTAGCAATATTCATATGATCATTATTTTTAATTATTATTTTACAAACTCAAAATGTTTATTACATGTTTACTTAGCAAATCCTCCTCCTAAAAGTGGTCTTTCTCGTTCAAATAATGGTAAATAAAATGAACAAATCGATCACATGATGTTAAATAAGAATGTGCATGTAAACACCACAAGCTTCAACTTTTCACAGTTTAATGGGATCAGTAATACAAGAAGATAATTGTTAAACAAATAGTCATATGTAAGTGCAGGAAGAACAAACGTTATAAAAGCCTGCAGGTCACCAAGCAGTTTTCACATACACCTCACTCCGAGTCTTTTGGAAACATTATGATTAGTGATAAATTTTTACACGGCACTCCGAGTATGAACTTCTATATAGCTTCTTTTTATGTTATATTTTCTTTTTATGACTGACGTTTTAGGTTTGTGGCTTGGCGGGATTATTTACAACGAGTTGTTTTTTATTAGATTTATTTTTTTAATTATCGTCATGTTGGATGCACATATTTAGACCTAACGTGAATTACTATAGCGTTTCATGTTTTTGTAATTAATTTTACTGCCTGTCTCAGTGCTATTGGCAGTTAATATGTTTTCCCATAATAAATATTTTGCTGGGCAATGTCATAAATTGAATTATTTAATTTCTTGCAAATAATTTGCTGATTTTATTGTTTCGCAGTGATTGCATGTGTAGACTAGACTACTCATGTCTACACTTTCATTTTAAAGTTTAATGTGAATTATTCAGATTGCTTGTTTTTAGAGTATTTTACATTATAAAATGCATGATCTTTATGAATCATGCTTTAAAGCACGCCCCTTGGGCGAATATCCAATTAGGGGCCCCTGTAATTTGATTCTAACCACTGTTTGTACTCTGTTTAAGGAAAATACCTAATTTTTTTGCTTTTGGTGCCCGCGGCAACTGCTTTGTTTACCTTTGTGAAAATCAGGTCCTGTTTTAAAAAACTAACACTGATATTTTATTTTATATGCATTTGTTAATAAGTTTCTGTTGACATTTAAGTATTTAAAATATCTTCTTTTCAGATTCTTGAAATTGTTCCGAGACAGAATGGGACTATATTACTGAAAGTCCAGGCACAAAGGCTGCAGGAGTGTTACCGAGTGGATATGTGAATGATTTTCACGGCATATTCCTTGGTAATATTGCTCCGGCTAAATCCCATTTCAACAGGGCCTTCAGAATAGAAGCTTTCTGGAAGAAAGGAGATGTGCATTGAACTGTAGAAGTAGAAGTGACTGTATTGTATAAAACATTTGAAGGAAAACCACCTCTATATTCAGTTGAGGTATGTTAGTAAGAATTTGTGCTGTTTTCTGTACTTTACTTATGGTTTTTGCAATGATTTTGTTCAGTATTTATTATTTTATTTATATGGTCATCTTATCATATCAGTTTATAACAATATTTACAATAATTGTGTCTTAGACATAATATTTATATATTTTTTAATTTCAAAAAAAAAAAAAAAAAAAAAAAAAAAAGAAAGTTCCAAATTATGTATTGTATTATATTTATAGAAATCATTTTGCTTTTTTGTGTGTTTATTTAATGCTATTCATAAATTAATTTAATAATAAAAGAACGATTTAATTAATTTAATAAATATTAACACATTTTTACCATTTCAAGAATCTATGTGCATATTCAAAAATGTTAAACCTATGTCACATTTGTAAATATCGTTATAAATTGATCTGATATAAGCCAACGATATAAATCAAACTAGAAAACAGGAATTCTGCTTTTTCAGAATTTAGTGTCGCCCCCGATGAAAAAAAAATGTATATATAAATAGTACAAAACATATTTCAATTTTAAGACTTACAACACTCGCTTTTATTTTATGTAAAATGACGTCGTTCGCATCAGCTTAAGAATTCAACATTTACGCTCCACTCTTAAACATCTAAAAGTAGGCATAGGACGTCACTATTGTGAAATAATACACAAATGCAGCAAAAAGATGCCGTCATTAAAAAAAGTAGATACTTAAAATTAAATATAGTTTATAATAACACCATGTGTTAACAAAAATCATTCGTTTATATTTTTTCAAAATAGCACGTATTTTAATTACATTTTCTTTCGGTTGTTATGAAAAATGGCAACAAAAAGATATAATTAATATTTTACAACTATCTTTCCTTTACTTTCTACAGAAATGGAGTACTTCCGTTGCCAATATTAAGCAAATGGCTCCAAAAACTACAAAAAAATTAATATTTCAAAAATAAATGGAGATGCAGTTTTCAAACAAATTGCATTTAAAAGTACTTTTTCCAATACGACGGTATAAAAATTGAAAATGTGTGATGCTTAGAAGTTTAAGAAATTGCTATAGAGTATTTAATCGTACTGCTTTGTTTTACGGCTGGCTTCTGTAAGGTAACGTTATTTTTTTGGAGGCGACACAAAATAAGCTGGGAAAAAGAAATAGCATACCGTACCGGGGGCTAATAATAAATGCAAAACAGAATTCTTTTCTCTAAAATATTTTATTTTGGCTGCTTTTGTTTTTTCGAGATTGTTCCATAAAGTTAGTTTTATACGATAAAAATAGTCTTTTGGTATTGTCAGTTTGTGTAAAAAGTATAAAAATTATAGCAAAAAAAAAAGCAAATCATCAAATTTTGATAACTGGTTTTTACCGTTAACATTTTTTGGTACATAAATATACATGCCATAAAAATAAATCGCCACTCGTGTTCAAAAGAGTACATAATGTGATCTTATTAAATGCAAATTAATAATAAAAACGGTATATTTTATATAAAAAAAACTAACAATGCAAAACGTGTAATTTAGAATACATTTATTAAATTCATAACATCAGGTTGGTGGATTTGATCACTAATAAATTTACGACGGTAATTTTATTTTCTGTGGTATATTAGGTATACTTACTTGAATAAATATATAGTATTGTATAAATATATATTCTATACACGTGCGCTATATGTGAATGTAATATGAAGAAAAGGGTTGCATTATAATTATTACAGGACTTGACAGCTTATTTTGTGCTTAAACATAATTCATTTGCTGAGTTGAAGAAGCAATTTATAAGATATTATTATTTGTGCCTTGTCATTTTTTAAATCTGCATTTTTTCTTTTTAAAAAAATACAGGTTATTATAAAATGTTTTTTTTATATATAAAATAATTTTCTCTTAATCTTACTTTAATTTCCATACATAAAAATTACATTTTTCCTTTTTGCCACTACGCATAATACAGTTTCTTTTGCAGTAATGCCATTATTAGCGACTAGCGTTTACAATGTAATTGTCAATGTCATCGGTTCTCAACCTTAGTTAGGTTTTCAAAGGTATATATTATTAATTCTATGTACTATAAAATATAACGAACACAATGTTGCAAATTTTGAAAGACAAATGCAGAAGAAACTTTATGTAAAGAGCAAATTAAGGACGCTCAAATTAACAATTTTTAATCCTTACTAGCTGGTTAACCCGTTCTACGGACCGGGTGTTCATGAGTTTAATTCTAAAACCAATATTAAAAATAAAAATCGGTACAACCAAATATAAGTTTATGAATGTAAAAATGTGTTATATCTGTTAAAAATCAGTAATTACACAACCAATATGAAATATGTATGTACACAATAAATCAGGTATGTGTGGCATAATAATAATGATTAGAATTAAGTGCCGTGAAGATAAAATAAATATAGTAACGTTAGATAAAATAAACAGATCTTGAGAGCCGTAAATGGATCGTATAGCTGCCGTTGATAAGATTGACTTAAGTGCCGAGAATAAACATTTTACCGATGATCGAATTTTATTGCAGTAAAAATAAAAGGAATTGTCTTACTTAAATGACAAACAGTTCACACAAGAGGCTTGTTCAATGAATACACATATTCATATTAAATCCAACTTTATTCTTGAGAAGGGAGAGAGGTGAAGCAGGAGGTATATAATCTGGTCACTGTACATATTAGAAAAACGTTCCACATTACATTATTAAAAACTTGAGTAATTCCATGACTATGAAGAATGCTGGCTGATGCTGATTAAAATCATTTCTTAGAGAATGTCTTATGATAAAATATCCAAAATCGAAAATGCGTTAAATTAAATTCCGAAGAACATCATGATCGAAGAATTGCTCTTTGAATTAGGCGCAACGACCCGAAATCCAAAAGACAATCACATTGTCAAAAATACCATATCAAAGCTAGTTAAAGTTTGTTAAAAAACTGGCTGCACTTGGTATAAATACTATGTAAACAGGATTTACAAAAGTACATCCACAATTGATTTAAATTTATTCGTTAAATTAAAATTACGTATGAATTGTAGAACAAATAACAGCAGGGAGTAACCAAAACTACAATTAATAGGCCAGCGAAGACACACCTCTAATATGACGTGATCGACGTCACAGCAATACGCGGGGTTCTAAAAATAGATCAGAGAGAGGGGGAAAAGCTATCTTACTTTCGTAAAAGAAGGAAAGAAGAAAAAGCGATTTGAGCGATGCGTTGAGTCGAAAAGAAATCATTTAAAAGGGCGATATAAGAATGCTGTATTACAAATAAAAATAAATGTGATTACTACATCACATTACCCCTATTCGCCGAACAAAATTTTGGATGACCAAAAGGTGAAAAAGGTAAATCTTGAAAGAGCTTTTTCAACAAAGGAAAAACAAAATTTTAAAAGCCGAGGAGCAAAAATGTAGAATAAAATTTAAGTTAAAATTTAAAAGTCATAAGAAAAATTTTAAGTGCATGTGCACATTTAGGGAATGTACATGTACAGTGACCTAAAGAGAAAGAAAAAGAATATACATCAAGTAGTACATTCAAATTTTTAACAGTATGCATAACATGTAAGGTACACTTATGAATCAAATTTTATAAAGTTGAAAAAGTAAAGCAACATAAAGTCAGAAGTACCTCTCTAAATACTCTGACTGCCTGGAAAAATAATAATAAATTATAAATTGAAACGTTCAAAATGAATAAATCATTTGTACTAATCAATTTTCTCATAAATATTGAAACATTCAAAATGAATAAATCATTTCTACTAATCAATTTTCTCATAAATATTGAAACATTCAAAATGAATAAATCATTTCTAGTAATCAATTTTCTCATAAATATTGAAACATTCAAAATGAATAAATCATTTCTACTAATCCATTTTCTCATAAACATTGAAACATTCAAAATGAATAAATCATTTCTACTAATCAATTTTCTCATAAATATTGAAAGATTCAAAATGAATAAATCATTTCTACTAATCAATTTTCTCATGAATATTGAAACATTCAAAATGAATAAATCATTTCTACTAATCAATTTTCTCATAAATATTGAAAGATTAAAAATGAATAAATCATTTCTACTAATAAATTTTCTCATAAATATTGAAACATTCAAAATGAATAAATCATTTCTACTAATCAAATTCCGCATATTTATAAAAATAAATTGCAATGAGAAAGTCGAGAATATTTTACTTGTATATTCCGACAACCTAGAACTTAAATTTCACTAATCATACTAATAGTTAAAAATAATTGTCATAATCAGGAAAAAATTTAAATTACCAAACAAGTGTACCATAAAAATATTTAGTTTAATTCCTTCAATAATTTAATAGTAAAATTTAAATTTAAATTTCTATGCTTGTAAAAAAAATAAAATTATTTTAAATTAACTTTAAACAACAGCTGAAATTAAATTAAAGAGCTGCGAAAATTAAAAATACTGTAAACAGATAATTCTTGATAATACCATGGCCAGTGGACACATTCAGGAACCCTGTAAACACAGTTATACAATACACAAAACTATAGCAGACTCCAATGTGCATAAGAGACCTCTGAAATCTTGTTCAAGAGATAATCAAATAACTCAGCATAGAAAAAATAAAAAAATAATGTATTTTACAGATGTAAAGAAGCTCTTGGTATAAACCACAAATGGTTGGATAAGAATAATACTGTTGAACTATTCAGACACGTAGATTTGTTGTAAAAGGCACAGTTAGGAAAAATACTACCACCAATTATGAACATTTAGCAGAATATGGTGGCATACTTTGAAGGAAAAATCGGTAGACACTGCTGGCAAAAAGAAGACAAACCATGGTGGTACATTCAGGATTAACACTGCACTTAAGGATGATATTAACACATACACCATGATGAGTAGAGGACAATATCAGGTAGACGAAATCGGTGGTCAAGAAGCACTTTTTAATTATGATTTCTTAGAGAATTGTTGAAGATTCACTGACGAACACTTCAAAAAAAGATGCGCTGGTAAATATGTTCACTAAGAACTAGTGCTTTTCTTTATATGAAAGGTGCAAGTAAAAATTTTCTTCATTAAAAAAAAATATATCTTCATAATCAATTTAAAAATAATTTCTTGCACAAAATTGAAAAAGTGAGGCATATGGTAGATTAAAAATTTTTGAAGCAGTTGGGTTATGAAATAAAGAAAAGGCACTATAATAATAATTGACATATAAAAATTTTCAGCAATAAGTAAATAAACAAACATTCTTGAGCTTAAACATTTCCTCTAGATAAAATAACTGTAAATTTTATAAATAGTTGTAGAATATGGTATGATGTAGAAGTCAAACATTTCCAATGCGAGGATGAAAATTTCCCGCTCACAAGTAAACGTTGGCTGGGAAATTAAAAAAAAAAAATTACTTTATAGTTGAATATAACGAGTCAAATGTTGGGGAAAATCAGTTCATGAACAGCTATTGTTTATGAAAAAATATGTACGAGTATATTTACTGATTTAGCTTCACAAATAACTCCGAAAACACACTGGAGAATATCAGAAATAAATGGATTTTTTACTATATAAATTACTGAGAATTCACCAGGAACATCAAATCTGAAAATGGAGCACAAATCTTTAATTGATTGCTGTACATCAGGAACAGATTTTTTTGCAGGTATGTATTATAATACTTTTAGTACCTTCACTACAACATTTTCACACACCAGAGAAGCGTTTCAAACAATGGATTATAGCAACATTCTTGAAGGCAACTTCAGCAGGTAAGTAAATGTGAATAAGAAAGATACATAAATCTATTGTCATATTTAAATCAGACATGTAGAATAAAATTTTATCAGATTATTTCAGTCATGAGGGATTGGTGCAGGAGAATGAATTTTTTTTCTTCTTTAAGCAGAAAAAAAAATATGTTATTAAATTTTGATGAAGCCACATAATTTTGGAAAATTGAAGCACTGAAAGTTATAACAGTTTGTAGAAAGCAAACAGAGTTCTTGAAATTTAAATTAGTAAAAGAACACTGCACTCACCAAACCCCAAAATCGATGCCAGTAGTCAAATCGTGCACTAAATGACAAAAATATCTTGCGAATAAAAGTGGAAGTTGGTACAAGAACAAGTCAGATATTTTTTTTAAAAAAGTTATTGGAGGTATTTTTTAGAGTAAAAATCATAAATTGATATTTTTAAAAGCAGTGAAGACTTCAAAAAATTATGCAGGATATATCACAGCTACGAATTCATGAAGAACTTTAGCTTCTTTGCAATTAATACATGAGAACAATTTCAGTAAAATAATAATGAACTTCAATAATTATCACAGATTCCAAGGGGAAAAATAATTTGCTTCAATAAATATCTTAATTTTCATAATATATCTTCAAATTCATTAAACATTTTATTTCAATATATAAGTGGAATAAAATAAAATTTAAAAAACTCAATATAAGAATAAGTATAACAAACATAGCCTCTTGTTAAATAAATTTGTTCTTAAAATCAGAGAACAAGTTTTAGAATTCATTTCAGAATTTCAAAAATCATTAAAGATTTTCTATTATATAAATATATTTTAATGCACCATAAGAATAAATGAATTAGAGAATAAATAAATTTCTTGATATTTAAAATAATATTTCATTCTTCAATAATTTAAAAACAGTAATAATTTTGTCAAGACATCTCAAAATTAAAACCAGTAGAGGATTTTTTTA